>JAWWES010000168.1:42347281-42385474 GCA_035583135.1 Lophotriccus pileatus | reverse complement strand
TCCTAGTCAAGTGCTGACAGCTCCTGAGTGTTTCAAGAGACGCTTATTGAAAATGTAGGGAGCAGAACATGCCATGCCATCTGAGATACCAGATCTCTTCCCAAAAAGGCAGACATCAAGCTGTTCCTGCCTGTATGACACTTGGTTTTGGTTTGGTTTCCACCACACACACTTCTTCCTTACATATTTTTTAATGACATTTACTATCAATTTCCTTTTTACAAATACTGGACTGAAAAAACAAGAATATTCTGATTAAGTGTTTATGTACATGGCTCAACCCTTTCTATTGGCGGTAGTGGGAACAGTCCTGTCTCACATGGTGCACAGCTTAACAACTCCTCTTGATCAGAGGCTGACATTTGGAATGGAAGCATCAGAGAAATGCTGCAGGACACTATATAACAATATGGTAACACGTTGGTAACTGCCTGTTATTAAGATGATCTTTATTGTGATTTGATGAGGTCTTCTGATACATTACAGTAACACACAGATTCAATTGCATAGCAGCAAGTTTGCACATTTATGAAATAATGAGTTGGTACTAATATCCAAAGTTAGTAACATTTAGAAGTGCACTGTATTTAGAGCAGTGTACTTATACTCTCAGTATACACACTGCAGGGTATCCTCAGTATAAACTTCTTGCAATAGTAAACATTGCTTTTAATACCATCCCCAATACAACCTGCTTGCAGGAGTATGTGTGGTGAATGGGAACCATTGAGGAGCAGTTGTTTCACAGCACAGTGATGGGCCCCATCTCATAAGCAAATGTCACCTGGAAGTTACTAAGACTTGGCTAGATAAAGTCAGAACTAACCTGATTCAACACTGATGACAATTCTGATCTGATCTGGTTTGACTGAGTCTTCCACAGTCCTTTCCATCCACGGTTTCAACTACTCTATTTCATTATCTCTTCTGAGTTCAAAGGATTCCACTATAACATATTATATCTAGAAAAAAATTTAGGACATCAAAGTAGGCTTCTTTCTTTGACTAAGTGCTGCATCCCACCCCAAAACGTCACAACACTACAGCAGTTTTATGGCAGGAATCCATCCTCAGATAGAAGTGAAACAGTATTTTTAGGAATGGATAAATTTTGCTTTCCACAAATATGTTGTTCAATGCCTATCTTCTATGTTAAGAACATCTTTACATCGGCTGAGATAGTAAGGACCTCTGCCATTTTTACTGTTTAAAAGAATAATTTTGTTACAGTACAATAAAATGGTATGTTATATATAATATTTAATCTGAAAGAAAGAAGATTATGCACTGGAGTCAAAGTAATCATGGCAGTACCTTGGTGATTGCCAAAGGAAATATACAGGAATACTCACCAATTTCAGTGTTGTTTAGCTCTTGAGAGAAGTCATTAGCGTTACCTGTGACAGTAATGTCAAAAAGACCAAGCAGAAGATCTAGGTTTTCTCATTTTGTTAGGCCACTGCCAGTATTTTCCAATTCATCTAACATCACGTTCCCAAAAAATTATCACCTCTTCCTGTCCTTACACTATGGCAGAGATGGGGTACTTCACACTTAATTTACAGTTCTAGGGCCCTTACTGACAAAGAATACCTTATCAGTTGAGAGGTGGTCTATATAATACACATTTGTATTGTGGTTCCCTCACCTTATTCTATCAGTTTTTCCTCCTGCAGCCCATTATGCACCACGTAGTCCTTATTAGGACTTTGTCTTGGACAAAATCATTTAGATGCAACACAGTGATGCAGGTAGAGCTACATGACTCAATGCTAGAGATTTTGATAATGAAATCTCACCAATGTATTATGGAAATTGTATGCAACCTGGTCACTGTTGCTATTTAATGTAACATTTCACTGGAGATAGGAAAAGAAATTAAGACTGTTGCAAATTGTGCTAATATCCCTCATAATTCAATACTGACCATCACCAGCAATGCAATGTTTGGTTAAGACTGATAACTAGTTTTGTGTGCAGTTCCTGTAGTAAAGCAGAAAAGAAACAAAAAGAGATTGGACATGACAGTGTTGTGGGCTTACCTAATGAAACAAAACCAATTCGACCAGCTATGTCTGTACTCCTTACGCCCAAACAGTTCCAGTTTTGATAAAATATCATAGGCATATTCACAGACCATATGATTAACAATTGCTCTAATATCAACATGTTTCATGATTGAAAAGAAGATATTCTAGTAATTATCCCAGAAAAGGATTCTGGACATTACAAAATGCATGAGAACGAGATTGAATTGGGAAGGCTAGGGGGAAAAAAAAAAAGTGCAGTTAAGATACGTGAAGCTTCTAGTTCCAAATTATACACCCTTTATACATCACCCTAATTAGGTCAAACCAAACAAAAAGCCTTGACCTAGACACTACATCAATAAATATACAACATCCGAATAATAGAAGTTCCAACGGTAACAACAGAAGTTTATCATAATATACACAAGGAATGTAAACTCAAAGCCTTTCAAGAAGCAATGCCTGGATGTAATATCAGATTCCAAGTATTCACTCTGTAAATCATAAAGGTTCTTACTCCTGAAATGTTTTGGAACTGCATATGTAGCACAAGCAGTAGTATATCCACTTAGGCATTTTAAAATAAAAGTGAACAAAAGACAACTAGAATACAAAACCCCTCTAAATAATGAATTTCTTTTGCAAGAGAGAGACTAAGAAGAAAAAGCTAAGTGTCATTTCTAAAGAAACCAGAAAATAACAGAATAAACAATTTGCTTAAAATGTACTCAAGATGTTGTGGCAGTTTTGGACATAAGAAGATGACAAAACTAGGAGAGGTTGAAGTCCCTAGTGGAGACAAGATACCCAGGCTAGGAAACACATCTGTGAAAGACTATCTATGGCCACCCTGTGCTCCAAACCTTTCTAAAGGTCTCTGCATTACTTAGTCTTTCTGTTTACACTCATAAATAACTGAGTAGCAGTCCTTCCTCAGCTGGATCTTGTATACACACTTTCTCCCTGTGGCTTGCATTGGAGTGAAATATTTGTTCCAAACAGCTTTAGTGCATTTCTTCCATCTGAAATAAATATGAGCAACTCTGAATGGTGAAAGTTTGAAAGTTTCAAACAGGATTCATTCAGTGACATAAGACAAACAGTCCTATCAGATTACGTGCCTCAATTTACAAGGCATATAAGAATGCCATTAAGGCTGATTATGGGTCAGCTAACTGGTGATTTCATAAACATCATACATATAGCCAAGGGACACTGAAGCATGGGAGGGCACACCCAGATGTGGAAGTGTTTTTAAAGATCTGTTCATACCCATTGCCTACAGAACAAAACATGAGAGCTTTTCCTGGAAGATTTTTTTTTTTTAAATTACAATTAAAAGTAACTTCTTGTAGTTTCTCTATTGATGGATAGTGTTGGATGCATGTTACTATAAAATTATTTATCTTGCTCCCAGGAAAGGTGCACACAAGCAGTAGTGAAAATTTAGCCCTAAGGGGATTGCTATATAAATTAATTGAAATAATTACAGTTACAGTTCCTATTTCATCACTTGCAGACTACTCTTTCTGAGGAAAGTGCAAGAAAACAACAATCAGTTATCTCTCCTTTGGGAATGCCAGCTTCTAATCGATCTCTACACTTTAAGTTAAGTTACCTTTTCATATGTTCATCTCAGATCTTGGCTAATAGGAATAACTAACTAGGAAAGCTGTCCAAAAGTGGTAACAATTTGTGAAGACAATTTTCTAAACATAGTGCATACATTCTGTTGTTGGTCTGAGCCTGTATAGGTCTCCTACATGCACTACACAAAGCCAGACCCTGAAGGAGCTCAGTGTCACTAACCATATAACAAAAGCTAGCAAAAGGAATGGGGAATCAAACACATTAAATACTACAGACTTTTTCCTTAACTGGGCTTTGTATCATTCCCACTGTAGGTAAGTTGACACTGACTTGAAAAGTACAGGAGTTGGGACAGTTACTATATTATGGGACTTGTACTACCTAAAATTGGAAAATAAGGATGGAGCCCAATGAGACCTCAGAAGTGACTTTCTCAAACGTGATTTACTCTAGTAATTTTATTTTTCTGCTTAATACTTCTTTGAGTGTGCTTTGTAATGCTCACAGAAATTTAAAATTATTGGCCTTTACCCAGACAGTGTGTGACTCAGATTCTCCAAGCTTTCCTGTTCCTGTGCACCAGGAATGAAAGAATGCAATTGTAGGTTCCAGTGTTCCTGTTTCAGGAATAAGCTCTTTCAGGGATGTCTGTGTACATGTTTGTGGTTTAAAGATTAAATGAATATTTATTGACAAAAGTTTAATGTAAGTGTAGCAATTCCTTGAACTTGCAGATGTCTTTCGCTAAACATCTCAAAGCACTGTATGAATACTTATGACACAAGCCTTTTAATTGGATTTTGAAAGAGGTAGCAGGTCTATTTTGCAGAAAGAGAAACTGCAGCACAGTTAAAAAAAAAAAAAAAAAAGACCTTTCCAGACAACGTGTTCAAAACTAACAACCCTAACCCTAACCCTAACCAAATCTTATAATTCCTAAATCTTGTATTTAATTAGCAGCCCACTGCTCACTCACACATCAAATAGTTACAATTCTGTGTCACCTCTTCGTAGAAAGGTTGGACTGCAGCAACTCAACCAAGTAGCATTGAAGCATTATAACATCCTCTGCTTAACCTTTCCCTTCTGCCTGCCTGCCACAGATTCATACATAATCTACTGATGTCTCTTTTTGCCTTCTGGCCTCCTGCTTGACAAGCTGGTACAACCCATGATTTTTAACACATAGACTAACAAGAAACAATGGGAAGGATCAAATATGCACACACCCACATTTAATTAGCCTTCAACATGACTATTTCATGGAGAGCAAGGAAGGTTCATAAACATCAAAAAGAACTAAAGCCTCAAAATGGATCAGTCATCTTAATTTACTGCTGCCACTGACAGGAAGGCTGCTGTAGTGAGGACCAGCCCTGCACTTATGGGTCAGAATGGAATCTTAGAAGTTAGAAGTGAGCAGATATTTTATTCTAACAGACCAAGTCACACAGTTTTTCCAGCTCATTGCTTTTCCTCAGCTTTATATCTTACAGCTTCAAATCACTTTACATCTCATATGACACCTCTCAAGAGCTATTCACATTAACAAGTGGGGAAATTAAGGCCAGAGAGTGGACAGCTTGGAACAGATACCCAGAAGAACATACTGCAAAACAGTAAGGATGGGTCAGTTCAGGAAGTCTTGCTCACAGTCCTTGAACCTTAGTCCATTTAACCTCAGAGGATTCTTAAGGATAAAAAGGAGCAGAACTTCTATATTACACTAGGTTGCTGAAATAAACATTAAAAATGAGACTTTTCAGTAAAAACTCCAGCTCTTGATGAATACATCTTATTTCAAAATTGGTCTAGAGGACAGATTAGTGCCAAAACCAATTCTGTGTTAAGTTCCCTGTTTTCCTTGTATTCTGGTAGCATATAAGCCTTCTACTAATAATTTTTTGCAATAGACGTTGATTTCCAGAATGACTAGGACAGAGATTTGCTTGATGTTTGCAGTTGTAGGACCACTGCTTAGAAATACCTCGGATAATTTTCAAACCACTTCTTCTCCTCTCCTTTCATTTAACTCTGTCTTTTCCCCCTATCCTCATACTCTTTTTGTTCCCCTACCAGAACCACCTTGGCTTTGACTAGGTGGTGATGATGGAGAGGGTATGTCTCTGCATTTCAGCAAGACAATTTCTCTTCAGGTAACAAAAAGACATTGTTAATTTCTCTTGAGTGGATCTTGGAGACTTTCCAAGGCTCAAACAAAGAAAGTCCTGTTAACTACTTTTGCAGCATACAATTGTTAAAAAGTTTCAGCTTATAGTTCAGAGCATTTTTATTATCCAAATTAGGCAATTCTTTCATCAGTTGGCATAATCTGCCAGTAAGAACTCCAGAGCATATTTCTTCTGCACACCTCTTGTTCCAAGGTTTGATGTAATACCTGGCATCCTCTCCTTTTCTGTCACACCTGCCAGCAATAGAAATGGTGCACACATGGTACCCTTCCCCCAGCATCACGGTCCACCTGCCACAGAACAAGGCTAGTGCAGTGCACAGCTGCAGACTCAAACACACCGACACCAACCCTGGAAAAACAGGGCCAATATGGACACTACTGTTCAAAAAGGGATTGCTGTTCTTAGAGCAATGTGGAAGCAAGCAACCTAGCCAGCTGCTCCCTGAAGCATCCTCCAGGCCACAGCTGCTTCCACGCATGCACCCAGGATGCTCAATTTCAAAAGCTACTTGAACACAAACACGTCACGGATGTCTGTTCTATATTTGCCTGTCCTCAGCTCGCTGAAGTCATGCATAGCATTCAGGAAGCCAACTGGATATTTCCTACTGGCTTCAGTTGGATTTGAATCATGCCCCTGCGGAGTGATATTACAGTGACAGTCTTTGGAAGAGCAGTGACAAGATAGCTTTTAGGTGAAACCTCATGTATGACACAGAAAAATGAGCTGGGAGTGTGCTGGGAGCTTAAAGTCTGTGTCTGTGACAACTGATGCATACTTTGAGTGATGTGCTACAGCAGCCAGCATGAAAACACCTCACATATTTAAGAGTCAAGAAACGTTTATCTATTAAATAATCACTGGCACACAAGGATATCCCTTAGTGAGGGTAAACACATTCTTATTGGCAGGTTCTCATTAGAGTAACTGATGCACCATGAGGACAGCAGACAACTTGCTGCTTGCACAAGGCAAGATTACTGTGTTGTCAACCCATACAGACACAACTTTTGTAATCCTTACTAATGCGTTCAAGAGCAACTTGAAAGGGAGAGAGTGATCTAATTCAGTTTCTGTAAGGGATAATACAGTGGTCAGAAGAGCTTCTTTCTATTTGTGAGGGAAATTATTTTACCTGCATATACAATCCTTGTCCGTAGAAAAATTAGATGCATCTGTCTTTACCAATTGATTTGGCTTTCTTTTTTCCAGCCCTCTAACCCTACTCTAGGCCTTCACAGAGCAGTGCTGTATGAGAACTTTTACTTTAGCCATTACTACTCCCTCAACTGGGCACTTTTCTCTCTTCCCTTCCTCCTGTTCCTTTTCTTACTGTTCATCAGAAATGTTAAATCTACTTACCAGTTCTCCTGTATATTTCACAATGAAAAAAAACATTGCTGAAAGTATTCATGACTGAAAACAAGTCCTTAAAGTAGTGGTGTGACATCTTTATCTAGAACTCATACATTTCTCCCCCACCCCTCAGAGCCTGAAAAAACAAAGGATATTTATTTACTTACGGAGATGTTTTCTTTATATTTCTATCAGTTTCGGCAAAACATGAAAATTGAGGTTTTAATCTTGCTGGTCAACTCCTTAGGTCTCTTCTCAGACCAAACCTGCATCTCTCAAGATTGGCTGCAAATGTATTTGCCAAAGTGTGACTCTCTTTAAGATTGTCATAGTTGTACAATGACTGTTATTTGAGCATAGTTACTTGCTGTTCTAAGACTTCACAGCAATTCTGAGTCAGGAATCAGTGGTACAAAAGGTTTCAGGAAACTATGTATTGAAAGAACATTGACTATGCTAGAAATGAAAGAATGTACAAATACATTCAAGGTATCTTTGTCAGGATTAGAAAAGTCTGCAAAAAAACAACAGAAGACAAAGTTTTATATCAGCATTTACTGATATATCAGACAACAGATATACAACTGTGGCATCTACATCTGTGTCTCCCACCAGCAGCTCAGCATTCTGTAGCAGCAGCAAAATAACTTACACTTCAGTGGAATTTTAGCTACAAAGAAATCAGCTACTTTCTTTGTTCCTCTGAATAGGAAGGCATGAAGACTGAACCTCCCAGAGGAAAAGCTTGTGTGCATAAAAATTAATGTAAGTAATTTATCACTACTCTGATGGCTTTTCCTAACAAATGTTCTCCAGATACTGAAAAATAACATGATAATGTAACACACATTTTGCTACCTTAGTGAAAATACCATTGTCATCTTCTCTTTATTTAAATATAGAATACAGAAAAACGAAGGTTAAACCATGTAGTACCTTCTCTGGACTGAAGCAGATTTATTCATACAAGATCCTCCAACAAAAAAAAAAAAAAATTCATTGGAGCCAAATTGCTGAAGTGAACAAAATATTAGATGAGTATAACGAAAAGTATTGAAACTTCTAGCTTCTGGCTTACCAGTTCCAATTTGATCTACATAAAAAGAAAAGCTGAAAACCACCACTGTCAGGTATTAAGTGGACTGCATGAAAGCAGCAGGTGGAATTTAGTTCTCTTGCCAGTGGGCAGATAGGTCCATCTTACAGAAGCAGCGAACAGAGCAATAATCTCTTCCCCTTGCTTTTGACAATTTCACCGATACTGACTGTCTTACAGATCACCAAGAAGCCACTCACTCAGGTACAGATAGCGTGTGTGTGGAGGGGTGGTACAGAGACTTTTCCATAGATGAGACATAATTGCTAATCAAGTTAATAGAAATCACCATTATCCTTTTCACAGCTGTCATTAGCACTAAATTAAATTAAAATAACTAAGCAAAAACATAAATCAAAACAGTGGAAAAACCTAAAACAAATCCACAAAAAACCCAACCAAACAAAACCAAACAAAATACAACCTAAATCAAACAAACCCCCAAACAAACAAAAACAAAACCCCCCAAACCAACCAACAAACAAAACCCAAAAAACAAACTCCACCTAACTCAAACCAAAACCACTAAAACCTCCTAAAACTTTTCAATTAATATTTCCTCTAAAAAAAAACACCACTGGCATTTGATAATGATCTACGAACATGCAAAAATACCAGTTAGTTATTATTTCTGAGAAAGGTTCATATGGTTTGGTTTCTTCTATTACTTTGCCCATTACTACATTAATTATCTGTGTGCAAGTTTTGTTCAGAATTGCATATTCACATGCCTTGCAGCTTGAGGAGTTTGATTCCTGCTGCAATCCCCCGCTTCCTGGCTGTATTGAGCAATGAAGCTGTCCAGCTGTTCTGCGGTGCTGAAATAATGATTCAGTAAGGAGGTGATGGCATCAGATTTTATTTGTTAGCTTGTAGTGTGGTTTCTAGAATCCATGAATCCTTCTCATTAAATAACCATCCATCGTGTTGGAGATGATTAACTTCTGAAGTCAGAATTAAATCAGCATTGAATCTGCACTGCTATTAGTACTGTTAATTTTCTGTTTGATGGCTGATATGCCAGGTGTCCATTGTTCAGTGTAACTTGAAAAGTGAAAAAAATAATTGCATGCACATGCTCTTCTTATTTCAATAATACACTGGATTCAATTTTGTTTTAAAGAGTGGGTGAGAGTAGTGGGAGTTATAATGGTATTGACCTTCCCCTCTGTGGAGGATGCTAATGCTGCAAAACAATCGATATACCAAGAAGACAACCAGAAAAATAAGGCCACATTTTTGCTTTTCCTCTTCTAAGATTTTTATACTGATGATGTGCCAGGAAACTAATTTTATATTAGGCCAATAATTCCTTCTATATAAAGCAAGTGTTACATTAGCAGCTGACGATCCATTGAGGTCAAGAGAGCTCTCTTGAGAAGGAAGTGAAATGAGAGAGGCTGCAGAATGCAGAATTTCACTTATTTCATGACTACAATAAAATTCCCAAAACAATAGTTACTTGTCCCAAAAAAATACCTAGATCAAACAGCAATTCTCTCAATCTTCCATTGAAACCTTAGTTAGAAACCTATAGGCTGCTTTCATGGAGGAAAAAACCCACCTGCTTGCCAGATGGACATTCCTCTTTCTGCTGTTGACAGTGTTTTCTGAGTGGAGTATAGGGTTTATCTTTTTGTTCATTAGGCAACAGGTCTCTGCTAGACACATAGTCAGAGCAAAAGTATTCATAGTCAGGATTTAGAAATCAGCTTTTGCACAAGAATGGGAGATGGTAACTATATTGCAGACTCTTCTAAAAAAAAATACTTAAGAAGCTGGCTTCTTGTTAATGCTTCAGTGTTGGGCACAGCTCTCTTTCAGCTCTCTTTTAGTCTCTAACCTCTGGAGCACTTGCCTTCTATGCCTCTGCAAAACAGGTTGAAAGACAGAAAAGGCAGAGGTGTGAAAAGGAGACAGCTGAGGAAAGGGTCATGTCACTGGAATGCACCTTTACAGCAACATGTTATGAGAACATACTGCCCAGCAATCTGACCCCTGGATGAGTGTCACCCACTGAAAGACATCCTTGTCATTGTGCCAACAAGCATCAGAGAGTTAAGCAAATACAACCTATCTGCAGCATTGCATTGCCATCACGAGGAAAAAGGATGTCTTACAGAGGCCATTAGCCTTCCTGGAATTTATAGATACTTTGTTCTACAAAAAAATAATTAAAAAGGTAAAAATACTTATAGTATACAACTGTAGGAGTAAGCTGATGGAGCAACAAGCAGTAGTGCATGCCATTAAACTTTGGGTGTGTTTTTGTCATGGTGATCCTTTATTAATTCAATATTTAACCATTTAGAATGTACAAGCCGGACACATGTTTGAACACTTAACCACAAAATTGTTTTAACTACTCCTTCCTCCTTCTACTTGTTAAATTTATTTGTCAGATTGGGCACTGATAAGTTGTCAGGACTAAGTCCTACTTAACAAGGCAATCAGTACAATTAGTATATGTACAGTATCTGTCCACTCAACTTCTTTTAAAGGCCAAAATCAAATACCTTTACTGAAAGCAAAACCAGACTTACAGCACTACAGCAAATGAACCAACTAAACTAAATTAATGGAACCACTTCTCAAAACCAGTCTGGCATCCACACACCAAATATTCCATAGCATTTACTTGACTTTTATTATAGCCTTCTGCTGTAACATAGTTGTTATTTTACTGTACAGTTGTAGGCAGCTCGTTTTCACCATCAGGGATTCATTAAGAGTGAGTAATTTGATGCTTAATGACTTGTTAACCCTGAGTAAATATATTAAAATAACAGAGTGATAAATTCAAGTTGAATTGCATTGGGCCCGTTTTTTTGTTCAATAATGTCTTCTGTAGCAAGAGAAAGTACCATTTAAAAAGCAATATTTGATAAAATAGATTCCAGATTGTTCACATTTAACTTTAAACATCCAATCCATCTTTCCTTTCTATGGTTCTCACCCTTTCACTTTGTGGAATTTCCTTTCAGTCTATATAGTTTCTTCAGCCACGGTGTACGCTCTTATATGAAAGACATTTGGCCTATTCTCAAACACAGCTTTTAAATATTTGAACAATACTCTTCCTTGTGTTCCAGTTTTGCTCCATTCCAAATACAGGTTTAGAAAGAATCCATTCTTGTTCTTTTGCAGGATTTGGATTTATAAGCAAAGTCATATGAAATAAAAACATCAACATTCAGACTGTTCTTCTACTTGGATTTTTCTCTGCGTAAGGACTGCTTAATCTCAGGTGTTCCTATATCATTTATGTCCTAACAAGAGGCAGTTACCATGCTCTAGCTAATTCAAATCAACAGGACAACAGAAGAACAAAACCAACAGCTGCTGGACATTTGCAAGTCTTAGTCTTGGTCCACTGAGTGAAACACTGAAATGTTCGAAGTTTTAAAAGGAGCTGTTTGTAAACAATTAGATTTTTGCCTGCTACAAAGCTCTTATGGCCAACTCAAAACTACCTGTGGACAATCACGAATATGGTGCAGCTGTTCTACACCATCAGTTTTCAGGCATTGTCTTCAGGCACAGAAATAAAAGGAAGCAGACCTTCAAGTTATATTATTCTAATGACCACCTTTCTTCTTGCTCTCTACTGCATTGTTCTCCCAAGTTACGCTGCTCCTCTCTCAGGAAGTACCATCAAATACTAGAAGCTTTTTTTTATTTTACTCAGTAGAACTATTCATGCTTGACAAAGTACAGTTGCTGCATTTACACACTTGTGGGAAGCAACTCTCAGAGTTGATAGGGAAGTATATTAAATATTACAGTGCTGGATTTTTTTAAATGATATCTCTACTGAATTTACTGAGAAAACTGGTGTTGACATTATTAATACAAACAACTCAACAGCAACAGAATGGGCCAGACTTTATTTTTCTTGCACATTAGACAAGTTCTAAATATGATGTCAGCTAAGGCAAATAATGATATTCTGATCTCAGATCAATCTTTTGTATTGTTATTGTATTGATCATCAGCTGGGTTTTCAGTCTGAAAGAAATAAATGCTGTAAAAGTAAGTTTTAAGAAAAGGTTAGGGTGACAGGCTGATATGTGAAATCAAACTTTACAGGCAAACTGAAGGGTAAATATATTTAACTATTTTCATCCCTTAATTTGGTTTGTTAGACTTTCAAATTTACACAAGCTATTACTGATGTGGAACCTTAAAAGATTTCTTGCTTATTTATACATAATACTGGCATCTGCACCTAATAAGTTCATATACCACTGTAATAAGAAAAAGCACAGGGAACACAGATGCAGATGATCTTGAGTGGAAGAGCTTGAGTAAGATTTGTCATGTCTTTTCCCCCCTTGGTTTTACTTGGCAGATGTCTCATGTGAGCAAGACAAGCAGAAAGATGGTGTACAGTGTCTAATTTAGTGTCTGCATTTTGCTCAGAAATAATTTCCACAAAATAAATGAGACTTCTTGAGTAAGTGAAGAGGGTCTATTTTGGTTCTCTACTCAACCATGGGTTAACTCAGTTAAGTGTAATACTTTGATCGTGTGTATGTTTTAATTTGATGATATGGCTTTGATTTAATATTGAGAGAGAACACAATGCACTTCATGTAGTCTCATAAGAGTGCTTTCTTGGATAGAACAAAGGAATTGCTGAGTTCAGAAAAAGAATAAATACCAATTTAAGTTATTCCACAGAATTAAGGGAAATAGATACTGTGTACCCAAGCTGGAAACTGATGTAATATGACAAGACTAATACCACAGTTCTTGGAAAAAACTTATAGGATTTGAGATTGCTCCTTTACTTCTGTACATAGCTGAACTGAGAGCTATTGCTTCAGTTGATTAAAAAAACCTGCTGCTAGGGAATTTAGGTATTTACTTTCCAGGTTTTGACCATTTGCATTTTCAAGATTCTTATGGACAGTTCAGCAAATAAAATCCCCAAAAAAGACTTGCTATCTTAATTTTGCATTCTCTTGGCAAAAGCAAAATGAAGGGATGCTCAGACATGACAACTAATTGATACACAGACCTCCTAGAATGAAAAATAGATTTAAAAAGAGTTCCTTCCCTATTGTGGTAAATAAACAGGAAAATACAGTTATAAAAAGGGAGTACAGCATTTCATCATAAACCAACAATTCTGACCCATCGTACCATTCACTCAGAATCAGCCTAGTGAGTAAATGAACAAGCAAGGGATTGGCCCACTGTCACAGATCCTTGCAGTGAAGACAACAAAAACACGTTCTCTTTTCCCTCAACAGCATGCCAAATAGACCAATCAATGAAATTCAATCTCCTCAAACTTGGCTAGGAGGGCACAGGCTGTATGACAGAGAACTGGCTGAGCCAGTCTCATCCAATGCAATGTGCTGAGAAGTTTGTGCTGACCCAGAGACAAAGCAGAGAAAAGAGCACAGAAATTGCAGTTTCTAATAGAAAACACATATTTTTCCACTGTTACGTTCATTTAGGGAAGCCTGCTAATCATACAAGAGGTTAAGGCATGTTCTACACTTCTCCTACGAACAGGAGGGTCTTTATTTTATTTATATATATCAGAAATAATGAAGAAAGTCTGGAATCAATTTTTATCGTTACAAAGCCAGTTTAAAGACTTGGTTTACTTCTTGTGAAGTAATTCTTTTTGTTGAAGAAAAAGGATTAGCCTATTTCTATACTGTATCATAATAACAAAGGTCTGAATTTTTTTCTTCCATTCTCTACAAAAATAAGTAACAATGATTTAATATGTAATACTGAGTAAGGTGTAGGGTGTTAAAATACCTTTTTTTCAATGGGCTAAACAACATGCAACTCCTATTGATTCTTTATGAAACAGATTTAGGCCAGTACCACCTCCCTGGTATTTAACAATGTTACTCGCAGGTAAAGAACCTGGGATTGCAGAGAGAACAATATTTACATGTTATACAGGAAACTAAATTCAATGACAAAAAGCAAACACAACAAAAATAAGCAAACAACCTCCCTCAAACAAACCAAAAACCCCAAATCAAAGCAAAAGAAACCAACTCCACCAAACAGAAAGAAGATAACTGGTGATAGCAGCAAGTTTTACTTAATTTTTACTTGTATATTCTTGAGAATAAGGCATGAAAAAAAAAATTATAGGCATTCATTTCACCTACCTTTCTCCAAGTGTCTAACTTCTACTGGTACCTTAGCTGATCTTCTACTAAGACAGAATATAATTCTGTCAGGGAAGATAGGATGTTTATGAGATATTTTATTAAGAAGCACTTGAAAGCCCTCAGTTGAAATAGGTGACAGAAATACAGAACATTTTAATTATTTAGTGCATTTCCTACTGCTCTGTCCTGCTTTGTTTTGTAGTATTCAAATAATTAGCAGTACAAAGGGAAGTGGCAAAAATCCCTAATTTATCACACAAACACTAGAGAAACCATGGTAGCACTTAAGCTTTTACGTTTCCCAGTTTGCTGAATCTCAGCAGCAAGAAGTTTCTCCTATTAAGCACTACCTTCATTTGTCTTTTCCTCAACTGCCATCCCTCTGTCCTTTTTATAACCTTTTGTTCACCCTACTAATTCTTTTCCTTTCTTGGTGTTTATACTCAGAACAGTTTCCTAGAGAGGAGATTTGATGAATTCATATTTCCAGTGGAGTTTTATTTGCAGAGACTGATATTAAGGATACTGCAGTTATTACTTTCATTATTTCAAAGATGCATTGAGTTTTGTTTTTGCCTAAAATTTGTTTCAAATTCACTTCTGTATACTAAGCAATTAGAATGATAAGGAATTGATTTCTGAGAATCCAACCTTCTCCACCTAGCCTGCTTCTTATATAATACCATTGGCATTTTGCTACAGCAGGCAAATGAAAATCAAACGCCCAAAAAGTCAGAGTATAAGTAGAAAGCAACTCTCTAAAGACAACAGTATTTGGACATCCATCTATTTTTCCCTGTAAAAGACTGCCTCTTTATGGTACCTTCAGAGACTTGTGATTGACTTGCTTACAGTACACAGCACTCCAAAGATGTAACCAGCTTAATCCTTTCATTTTACAGCCATCATCACTACAAGTCTCTTCTGTAAACACGAGCCAGTAAGTTCCAGAAGGGCTATGCAACACACACAGCCGCTGCCAGAACAGTTTATAGGCAAATTCAAGTTCAAAGGAAAGTAAGTGCAAAGGAATCAGCATTTTGAGACTGATGCTGAGGTGGGAAAGCCAGTCTGTGGTATTGTTTTCACTGAGTACTGTATTCTCTCCCAAAATAGTTTTCCCCCGCCTTTTTCGTTTTTAAAAGGATGGAGAAGATTCAGGGATTTTTTGTAGATGAAAAGGTTTGCTCACACAAATTACAGCTGAGTAGGGCTAGCTAAAGAAAGACACAAGGCATATAAGACACAGGGCATAAAAGCAACGTGGCAATACTTCGGATGCTGCAATTTCTTTGCAGCATCTTTAGTTTTTCATCTCATTCTTGCCCTTCAACATTGTCCATAAAGCTTTTCTCCACTTAATACTCCTTGCTGTTATTTGCATTGAAAGTTTACTTCACCCTTACAATGTTGCTGCATTGTAATACTCCTCTTCCACAGAATTAAAGAATATGCTGAGTTGCAAGGAACCCACAAAGATCATTTAGCCCTGCACAGGACCATCCCCAGGAGTCACACCATGTGCCTGAGAACATCATGCTTCTTGAACTGTGTCAGGCTTGGTGCTGACCACTTCCCTGGGGAGTCTGCTCCAGTCCCCAGCCACCCTCTGGTCGAAGAACCTTTTTCTAATATCTAACCTAAACTTCCCTTGACACAACTTAAGGTCATTCCCTCAGGTCCTGTCACTGGTTACCACAGAGAAGAGATCAATGTCTGCCTCCCCTCTAATTTGGCCCTGCTACACAGCTCTGATAACACATTTGAGTCCTGACCTGCTACTTCAGTACTTGATAATTCCTGCCTTAATTCTATCAAACTATTTCTGCTGTTCCAAAGTTTCCTGCTACCTTAACCTTGCACCACCCCCACTTCTGCATCCCTTCCCAGTCTCTAGCTGTGGACACATAACTCACCTTCGTCTTAAGTTTCACCGCTACTTTTGTTTGAAAAGTTACCAATTACATCAGAATCATTTTTTTTCTAGGAGAACCTTTGCATTTTTCAACTCAGCTCCCTGAAGTTTACATACTCCATGAAAGTTCACAGTGATTGTCCTTCCTATCTTGGCAATGACTGCTTCTGCCAAGGTAGGAGGTCCATTGCACACTCTGAGGTTACTGGTCCCCCTCAGCCTCCCTACCTTTCAAGTGCAAGAAATCTCTTACTGTAATTCACAAGCTTAAAACAGTCACATTAAAGGGGAAAAAAAAATTGGACCTCTTACACCCCTCTGATCCCATTTACCCTCCTGCAGATGCACAGCATGAAGACCACTACAGGTTCTGCTTCCTTAACAGGTGATGCCAGTGAAGCTGTGGACTGGTGTTGAATATATACGGATCACCTATTTCTCACACACCTAAGCACATGATTTGCAATGGCCTGGAAAAAGCTTTAAGGGTAAATCAGATAAAATACAGATTGTTTTCAAGTGAAATTATCTTGATTCTAAATGGCACATAAGAGGTATGCAAAGAACACAGAGTCACATAATTGTTATCAAGAAGCAGAAAAATAATTTTTGTGATAAAGGTAACATATTTTTATGAATAGAATAGTAGAGAAATGGTCAGTACTTTTGAAAATCAGCTGTCTTCTGCATAAAATGGAAAAATTACTACTAAGCACATAGCTGTGAGGTTAAGTTCATTAGCTATTATAAAACCTTTTCAAACCACTAGTTTAAAAAAAAAAGGCATGAGACCTAGAAATTATAAGAGCTGACCCACTACCTAAACAACATAGCATACTAACCAACCCAGCAGCTGTAGCATAGGTCAAAATATGCTCTTTCCTTGCAGACCACCTAGGACATGAAATGCTTCTACAGAAGATATTTCAACTCTTTGACTGATCATATATTGATCTTCTCTGATTGCTCACTGGCTTAGGGCATACCAGACAATAATTTGTTATGACCTACACACTATAAGAAAAAGATGGGCATATAGTAAGATTACACACAAGAAAATGCTTTCTTCTTCATTTAGTTGTGTTGGTGTCCTGGAGGCTCTGCCTCACTATCATTTTGGAGAACATTCACTGTGGAAAGGAACCAAATCCAAGTAATGGAAGAGTTATTTTTCACACCATCAAAGGACCTCAGAAGATCATAAGAAGTGTCTATTCCAGTCAGTCTGGACATGGTCACAATGATGCCACAGAATAGGATATAAATGGGTTGGCTACATGGAAAATGAATAGTCATCTTCCAAGTATCTTCATAGCCTTTGTGAAGTAGCTGTTTTCATATCTACATATTGTCTCTCTTAAGTCCACATACACTACTCTGCAGTATATGGTCATCTCTTTATGGCTGCCTATTTTTCTTTGTAAATCTTCCCATTTGCGAAAAATTTGATCATATGTCTAAAGCAGCCGTACAAGTACTATCTTTTCCCATGTAGCTACTGCTCATAAACTTTTGAATTAGCTTGTTTGAATAACTCTATAGGAGCCTTGAAGTAAATGAGTTTTTAAATTAAGTATACCTTTCTCTCTCCTTCCCTTTCCCCTTTGGTCCAGATTAAGAGGTATAAGGTAATTTCAGAGTGGGCCAAGTCTTTTTTCCAACATTCCCCAAGCGAAGCAATCCTACATCTCTTTGCTCTTTTTCTTAAAACTGGTCAGAAAAGAATACAACTGGTTTTGCACTGTTTCCTGCTGTGTAGGTTTTTTCCTCCTCCTCCTCCTTCTCTCTGGGAAGAAAGGTAAGTCTGTTGAAGAAAAGAAGAATGAAAAAAGGCAGCTTTGCTGACTGATCCATTCCCCAGCACACAGCCTATTGTGTCTGAATTGCACATTCCTACTTGGACTGTGAGTGTGCAATTGACTGAAAACATTTGTTAGTGACTGCAAATAGGAAGCCAATCTTCAAGTCTTGAACAGTGAACAAGCAGGATTTTTTTTTCCAAAAGATTTTTTCAAATCTTTATGCAGCTGGATCCATGTCTGCTAGGAATGAGACTCAGAGGTGTTTTGAGGGCAAAAAAGGTTCAAGGACAGTAACAACTCTCCTAGATGATGGAAAGAGGCATGTAAAGTCCTAAAAAGATCAGCACCCACCATCTCTCCTCTTCCAGCCTGGCACTGACATTTTCTTTTCATATCTGTTCAGGAACATACTCTCTCACTACCTTAAATTCATTGCCCTATACTGAAGTGTAGTGCCTCTGTGTATTGCTGATCTGCCATCACATCTGGTTTTAGAGATGACCAAATTATACAGATGGGTGAGGTGACTCATGTTGATACAAAGTCCTAATGTTCTTTCTGAATCCATCAGGATGACAGGATCCTATTGTGCTGGATTCAGCTGAGGTAGAATTAATTGTAGTGCTTGGTTGCCAACTGGGATGAAACCAGAATACCTATCAATAATGCTGTTAGAAGAGCATTGGTAGTATGTTTGTCAGCATAAGGCCACCTGAAACTCTGATCTGAGCTGCAGCACTTCGAGCAGTGGAAAAACAAAGACTTTTCTGGAAACTCTGTAGGTGCTGGATGCTGCTACCTGTCACAGTGTTCAGGCACCTCTGCGATTATAGTAGACGATTACCTGAATATGACCGGGGACAGTCCCTGACCCTGTGTTATGAAGCTCCAATTCCCAAGAGAGGAAATCTTGGACTTTTGATTTTCTGAGTGGAAGCAATCCTTGAACCAATCTAACCCACTTTACTTGTAGATAAACAACAGAGACAGATACCACTGATCAGCTATAAATTGCTTTTTCCTGCAAGGAAGTGGAGTTCCACTGAGGTCCTGGGGACCTGAACACCATAGAGTGATGTCACAGTAGTGTTCAACAGAAATACCACAGTGAACTGACTAAATGGAAGAGAGCATTCAGCCCAGTGAGGAAGCAACAAAGGACTACAAATCAGGAGGTGCTTACAGCAGGCCTCTAGGACAACCTGATCAGCCTGACTTTAATCCATGTGCCTGGCCCAACAGCAACAACAGCAGATGAAAACACTGAAACCTCTTTATGATCTACTTCAAAAAGTGATCAGAAAAAGCAGTAGGAAGGATGCCAATGGTCCTTCTTAGCCCTTGGTGCAACAGACAGGATTCCGTTGTACAAAAATCATTTCTACTTCCCCTGCATGTGCTGTGGCACAGAGGACATACGATGCTTTACTAAACAGCTTCAGTATAGGAAAAAGCAACTTATGAAAACCTGGTAGAGCTGAGAGGAACTGTTCAGAAAACTCTGCAAAAAGAGTAATCTCAAGGAATTTTAAACACTACAGATGGAGAAAAACAGAGTGCATGGAAAAGTTCTCTAAGGTGTTTTACATCCAGGATCAATGGCTAAAGACAGGCAAGAGAAGTGCCTGTGACCCAAACACTTTGAATTTGTCATCCAGAATCCACACTGATCCCGCATTTAATTTTGTTCCTTATGTTTAAGATGACTGTGCTTGACTTCAAAATCCTGGTCTCTGCTTTGAGCAGAGGAAAAAGACAATATTATAGCCAAGTAGTAATTAGAAAGTAATAGAGGGAAGAATTTACTATTCCATTTCTCTTTCTTACCTCTGTCACTGACATTGGAATTTGATCACAGAACCCTCAGTAACTGCAAGGCAAACCAGAATTAACATAAATCAAGATAAAAAATGTAGTATGGTTGCTTATGATGTATTTTGGATTTTTCAGTTCTACTTTTGGTTGCTTTTTTTTTTTTTTTCTTGGGCAGGAGCAGTAGCTACAACAATTGCTACCAGCTATAATTTTTGAGACTTCTCTTAATTTTGAAATGGGGCACTTTTGCCTCAGACCTGATCATGCTGCAGTGGAATTTGTATTTTTTCTTCATTGTGCTTACAGTTATGTAAAAGCTTTATTTATATTGGTTTAAGAAGCAAGAGAACTAGCTCTAAGACACCCATGATCTCTGTATAAATCTGAATTCATTCTATTTTAATGAAAAACTTCTGGCTGTTCTGTTTTAAACAGGGTGACAGCAAAAAACAAAGTCTTACTGTAACTCTTGGGCTGAGGATGGAGTCATTGCAAAGGATAAGCATCTGCTCAGCTTGAGATATACGCAAATGTAAATCCAAAGGGAAAAAATTACAGGGTTTATTTCATTATGCAATTCTTTCTTCCTTCTCAATGCTTTGAAAACACTAAGGCTAGCAGACAAAAATCACAGGCATAGACAGTGACACAGCTCCTGTGATAGCTCTCAGGTCTCCCTGACATGCTTTTCATTCTAAATTGTGGTTCAAATGTTAAACGTTCATTAAAAGGGAGGAAAAAACCCATTTTTATCCCTTTACTTTGGATGAAACAACTGTCAAAATACAACCAGGTCTTATGATGGTGTCCTGTTAACCCAATTTCACAGAAACCTCTCTGCAGCCAGACTACAGTAACCAATAAGATGGAATGCAGCCTCCATCTGTGACAGTAATGTCAATTATGTATATTCTGAATGTTAAAATTAACACAGAGAAATTGAACTAAACCAAACCAAAACAAACAGAAAGGCCAAAAAAGCAATACAATTAAATGTACCCCCACCCTCCCCACCACCAATTACATAGCACTGCTACAGAGTTAGAAAGAATAGATGGTTGCTGGAGGCTTGTGAACATTTTTCTAAAGTGTTATTTAATATTAGCCTGCACCCAAAGTATGGCAATCTAACTTCCCCTACAGAACAAGTATTTTTGGTTTTCAAGGTATAGCAATTTCTATCCATGTTAAGAGAAAGAGTGGGTGTTGTGAAAATCAGAAACCACTGCACAACAGAAGGTCTTATGTTCCACCTATGTTACCCTAAATATTTAGCTAGCAAAAGGAAGGCTAAAAAGCTGTGATTTTCCTACCCATAAATATCCCTAGATGGAAGAGAGTCGGGAGAGAGGAAGAAAAGTTAAGTTAAAGAATAACACTGGCCCAAAAAGAAATGTCAGCACATGGGCTAAAAGCACACCATGGGATGCAAATTAGAAACTGTTTCTCCTCATTACAGGATTTGTGTTCCATGACAGCTTTTCCATAACACAGTATAAAAAGAAATCCAATGAGTTAAGAGACAAAGCAGTATTTTTATTGAAAGGAATTAAATGATACAGCTACTTGCAGTAGCAATACCTTGGGCTTGGCAGCCCATGGATCTTTTCCCAGCCCTAAGATCTATGTCCTAAAGGAAGGAAATTGAGCTATGTCAGTAGGAGAAATCCCCTAGACTACCACCACCTAGATCACAGTGATAATGTTGTACTTGTGCTTCCTGCAGTGGAAGCCTTGGTGAGTGCTCAGGCAAGGAGCTGCAGTCTGAAACGGGACAGGACCAGGCTCGGTGATAACACCAGGATTTGTTCTTGTGAGCTAAAAGAGATGTCATACACAGTCAGGGAAGTAACCGGGAAGATTTACTGGAAAATGGGAAACAGATACTATGCTGTGCCATTTATTTGCTATGAAAACTTGTCAGCTGTCCTGGAAAGGTATAATCTTCCCAGACAACCCAAAGTAACAGCAGTCTGACAATACAGTTTTCCTGTCAGAATAATCATTATCATGCTATTTCATAGCAGGCCCTATGAACCCAGCTGTCTTTTTAATGGTGGCAGTTCAAAACCTTGCTGTTTGAAACAAACCCATTCTCTCTCACTCCCACCCATGCTAAATGCCATTATAAGCCAACATTCCCCCAGTATCATCCCACTTTTACATTACACATGATGTTTATATTTAAATAACACCTTCAGATCCAGTAGCAGCAATTTGACCTTTCTGATGAGACCAAACTGGCTGCAGATTCCAGCTTTTTCATGTAATGACTTGGTTTCCTCAGTCTCTGCTGTACAAAGCATATCTGGGAGATGAGCTTCAAAGTTTCTCGTTTGGTTTAGCAAAAATTACCATTTCAAGATTTAATACATTACCTTCCTGGAACAGAATCATCTCCCAAGCACACAAATGTCTCCTTTACATAGCAAACCCCACTAAATACATTTGAGACCGTATAGAAAGATTAAAGAACATGAGGATATATATGAGTGTTGCACAGCAGGACCAGCAAGATTGTGGGACAGCTTGAACATGTACATCTACGAAGAGTTTTGGTTTTTTGGTTGCAAAGGAACTGGAAAAACAGTAAATATACACAAACTGGATGTCTTCTATGACACTGCACTTACTTGAAACCTGTCACCTGTTTATGTCACATGCTGCCATTCCAAGTTAGTGAAAAAAAAAAAAAAAGGGAAGTAGCAGAACCCTTCCCCCCTAAAACTTAAGGAATTTTTCTCACCTCAAAGGTTTCAGTTTAGTTTTAGTTCAGATTGGACACTACTTTGTTCAAACCAAACTTTAGCAGGAAGTCTGCTAAAAACTTTGAAGAAACAGCTGGCTTTTCAGACTGGCAAATGCTTACACTTCTGCAAATCATCTGTGGCAAGTACGCAAATGAAATAGTGCAAAGAGACATAGAAACACTTGGGTCTCATTTAGTGTTTCATACAGCAAAGCACTTTTAGTCCATCCATTCACATCAGAGTGTGCATTACCTCACAAGGAACACAGAGCCAGTTTCACTTCTAACAGTTGTCTACAACAGAGGAAGGGAATACTGTAGAAAGTAGCTTTGGTTGGAAAATTACATCTCAAAGTCTATCCCAAGCCAATGCATGAACACCACAGTATGACACTCCCCAGGCTGTACAGTACGTACCCTTAACAGCAAAGCTTAATTTGTAAAACCATTGCTTTCATCATAAATAAACCTTGCAAATAGTGAATAGTTCCAAATCCCATGACTTTTGAGGAGTCTAAGAATATCCTAAGAGAAGAGTGTGTCAAAGGAACACCCGTTACAGCATTTGCTACTAAATTACATCCCAAACTTGAGAATAATAGTCCCTATTATGTAAGGCTTATAATTCAACTTTTCATTTGACATCTCCTTTGTATACCTCTGAACCAAACAGGCTGCCTTTTCTGAATGGAACAACAGTTCTCGTTTCATACGTCTCATTGAAGCAACACCTCTATAGAGCAGATGGGTCTTCTTTGCGCTACACTTTATGAAAAGAAGTGTCATTTAAACATGAGGCCTTTATAACAACTGCAAATGGAAAAATAACCAGCATGGCTTTCTGATCCTGGCAGAATCCGTCTGCTTGCTTCTATTCGTATGCAGTTGCAGGATGAAAGTCTGAGAAGAATAAAGAAATAAAGGTAATCTCTCAAAAGCTAAAAGCCAATACTTATCCCCCCAGCTTCTGTTCCTTCTTTCTCCTGATGTTAGCTGGGAAATAGTGATGGGCTGCGTGCATGCACACACAGGCATACAGACCCTTTGCAACTGTAAAGAAAACCTAATTTCAAGACTGCAGCTAGCTGAACAGAACTCAACAAGCAAACTGTATATAATCCCATAGTGCTCTCAACAACTCCATCAGTGTTTATTGGACATCTGCTCCAGTAGCAAAACATTGCAACATTCAATCTCCCATTCTCTTTCTACTGCACAGTTCGAGAAGAAACCAACACACTACTCAAGCAATTGTTTTTTCTCTGGCTGCTGCGTGATGCCATATGGGTTACAATTTTTTTAACTCCAAGCTATGAAGTCAGAATGGCACAGAGCTTTTTTGGAGGATGGCTACTGCTTACCAGCCACAATTTGAAGCCATTTTCTTCCACTGATTGAAAAGAGAAAGAGATTAAAGAAATGCAGCTTGTTTGTGGAATTGACTTTAGCTACCCAACTCTAAATGACTA
Source organism: Lophotriccus pileatus (assembly GCA_035583135.1). Lineage (NCBI taxonomy): Eukaryota > Metazoa > Chordata > Aves > Passeriformes > Tyrannidae > Lophotriccus > Lophotriccus pileatus. The sequence continues at coordinate 42,361,308 of JAWWES010000168.1, read as the reverse complement.
CAGTTGGCCTTCCAGTCAGAAAGAAGAAAGGGGAGCAGAAAGGCATAATTAAACTAAATAATGTTAGCATGCACATGGCAGTTGAGAAAAAAAAAGGCCTGTGGGAAAAGAATGATGTACTTTTTAGGTTCTCGAAAGTAAAAAAGCATAGTACCCACAACTGATGTAAACCCAAGAACAGTCTTCTGCCTCTCTACTCTAAAGAAAGTAAGGAATACACGTTTTAATTCAAAACCTAACCTCATTCTCACAAAATAATAAACATGCACATTGAACAAGTTATCCCTATTCCAACAGAAGGAAGCATCCACAAAACCAGCCTTTCTCTTCTGCACAACCCCCCCAGATGAGTACTCAGAAATAGAGCTGAATTAAAAAGCATAGGTTTCTAATGTCAACTGTCCTTCAGGGAAATATCCTGGGACATCCACAGCACAGTGTGCCCCTCATCTAACCCTCCTTGAAGAGTAAGTGTGGTGGTGCTCAGCCTGTGCTAGCTTCTGCAACTGCATCAGCCATAAATGCTCCAGCCACTGAATTGCCTCTGTAGATATGTGTGACTTGAGAAAACGTGTTTGCCCAACTAAGGGCATGAACTAAGATTCCTTAGATGAACTAAGGAATAGACTAAACTTTCAGACAAAGCTTGAAAAATGTCCTGCTTTTTCTTAACAGAAATCATTATTTCCCAAATTAGGACAGAGCTGGAGGTAGGAGTCTGCAGAAAGGTTTGCCAGAGCCAGATAACCCCACGTTTATGTGCTAGTGTCTCCACAGAGAGGAGAAAAACGAGCACATAAAGAATTACATGGATTAAGTCCAAATTAGATTACGCTGACAACTTCCTGAGGAAATGTGCTCTGGTGAGATTTCTGGCCCAATAATCTCTTACAGATCCTTATATGAGAACTCTTAAAAGAGCTTCATATCATGCTCAGTACTCCAGAGCCTTCTCAGTTGTTACTGTTACAGGAAGATGGGTTGCAGTCATAAATCAGCCAGGAAGGATTGGCTGCTTTTGGCGGGCACACAGCTACACCGGGACTGTGATCTTTGCTCTCTGGCAGCTCTCAGCTTTCCCACATTATGCAATACCCATCTCCACATAAGACAACCTATCTTAGCTTTCACATTACCAAGATCAATGGCACAAATGACCTTTTTATTTCAGTAACATAAGCAACCCTGTTCAACAGATACCTACAATTGACTTTTTTTGTGTGTCTAAAGGACAGGGGCCCCTATATTTAACAACATTTTAAAGAAGCACACATATCTATGAAGAACTGGTTAAGATTTAATGATCAGACATAGTAACTTTCGGCCTCTCAGACCCTCTTATTACATCTCAAAAGTGGGCAGATTGTATCACATCCTTCATATGTTGTAACCAGGAAAATGGTTTATTCCATTACTGTTCTCTTCGACTTATGACTCTGAGCTCTGCTGAAGGAGAGGTTTTTGTCAGTGGGAGAGCAATTCATAGCGTTACTTTGTCATACCTTGCAGCCAGGTATCCTTCCCTTTTCTCACTGCTACAGGTAGCTCAGACCCCACATTTTACCTTTATATTCCCTAAATGTACAAAATTTTATCTCTTCCTCCTAGTACTCTTCCCCACACTGCACATTCCTTTCCTTGTTTTATTTAAAACTTGTAAAGCTGTTATTCAGCAGCTGGGAGAAAAGAGACTTGATGAGACTCATCTATTGTTGAGACCATGCTGACCTGGATCTTTCACTCTTCTCCTTCTCTCCCCAGTGAGCTGCAGTAATAAGAGCTCAGCAGCTCTAAAAGCAATCAATATAGAGATGACATGGGCAATTACCAGCCTGGACAACTCAAAGGACTTCCAGTAAATAGATAAAGAAAAGACAAGTAAGTTTTCTAAAGCGAAACTATTCCACCAGAAGCCTTTGTTGAGGTGGAAAGGCACAAGGGGTGGTGGTGGCGAAATAAATCAGTGTCCAAGGCAGATGAGGAAGATTAAAATGAGGGTACGAGAGGTATTATGTAAACTGGCACAACAGAAGCACAAGAATCCAAACACATGAGGACCAAGCCTGAATTTGTTCCAACACCTTCTCTGCACCATTATAACTCCACTGACTACAGGGGTACAATGAAATGCAATCATTAATTTCCTATGTTTACAAACTCAGGGTCATACAAAGGTATACCCTGAGGACACATTAACACAGTAATTCTATTTCTCCTCTCCTTTTCAACCCCTGTTCAGAAGGCCTGCAGCATCACAGCAGGCAGCTTGTACCTCAGTACTTCCCTTTCCTTGGGGCCAGGACTAAATCCATTTCCTTGAGGAATGCTTAGATGGAAAGCACCACAGTTATGGCACGATTCCATGTTCTTCTATAACTCTTCAAGATGTTAATATAATCTTGGAGTGCCAGAAAGCTTAACCCCCCCTATTAATCATCTCACTAATGCTGTACTTTCACCAGTCCCATTAACATAAAATAGGACTCACTGAAAGAAAGTTTTAGTGGCTCTCCTCTTGCACATTGGTTTAATGAAAAATTCTCCCAGATCAAACCATTTGCATTTGCTTTGCCTGAGTGGTTTCTTTTTCTTTCCTATTACCCCATTTTTATTTATACAGACATTCCTTACTCCTTCAACTAACTAATTTCTTTTCCTGCTTTTACCCCTCCATCTCTGACACAGAGTGTTTGAGAAATTTGAAGTCTCTCCCTCTCCTATCAAAACCATGCCAGAGGCAGCAAACGAGATGTCCTGAGGCTGCGGTGCAGCCCAATGGAACCGTTTTTCACGGCTCGCAAAGCTGTTTCACCACATGGTGCTCTGCATCAAACAGCTCTGTACAAGCCTCCTGCACCCTCGGGGGTTCAAGTCAGGCTTCAGCAGCAGCAGGCAGGTGGTCTGGAGAATGCCTGACTCTTCAATATTACTATAGGACTGGGGGTGGCAGGAAGGATCATAAATATTTCTTGTCTGTCAGTGACAACAGAAGAGGGAAAACAAGTGGCACCTGCTGCTAATGACAAATGATGTGCTCAGGTTCAGAAAGGCTCAGTCACACTGTAGACAGATAGTATATATGTGGGCTCTAAGATCCTGAGCAGCTTAAGTCACTGGCAAAATCTAGATAAGGAAAATAGGAAGATGACCAGGGCAAAGCAGACCAAGCTGAAGACAGTGCTCTCTGTGTTGGCATGTTTGCACCCCTGATCTCACAACTTCCTTGAACTAAAATTTTGCCTATATAGAAAAACTGGATACTCAGTTATTGATTAGAGATCCCAATGTGGTTTGAGACCTGTAAAGTTCAGGAAGCAGCCATTAGAAAGTTCAGACTGTTATGCTATTAGTGGAAGGAGAGAGGCTAGGTCAGGATCAACCTAGGACAACAGAGGTAAGTGGAGCCTTAGCCATGGGAGTTCTAGTATCAACCTCCAAATATGAGGCTTCTGCCTATTCATTAACATCCACATATGATCCCAGCACTTCTGCTATAACAGAGTCTCCAGCAGCCATCACTGCTTCTGTGAAAATACTGTCCTCATGTGCCTGTGCTATGCCAGGGGCATATGCATCTGCTCCAAGGCTAAAAAGGGAGCCTGGCCAATGTGGTTCCTATGGTAACAAGATTCTCTAAGGGGGGAAACTATTGCATCCATTTTTGCCACATCAAGTAGCAACTGGACTTACTCGCTCAGTCCTTTGTCACTGCTTTTTGGAAACAGATGGACACTAAACAGATGCCAGTGAGAGGGAAATACTAGAGCTCACTGCACACGAGGGCTTAGCTGACACCTTCGGAGACTTGAGATCATGGCATGTATCAGCTCCAATGCTTCTTGGAGACCATCCAGTGGACCACAATTCCTCATACCTGTGTTCCTTCACTTTTGCTAAATCTGAGGCAAAAGCATCGTGAATATTCTCATGGGGTTTTTTTTAGAAGTGAATCATAAAAGTACAGCTTGATGACTTAGGTTTGGATTATCGACAGGAAGGTTGATAAACAGTTCTGGCTTGAGTGATAAACTTGGGTATCAGAGAGTAAATCTAGTGGAAAAGAAAATCTATCTGTCATTCTTGGTCATATCTGCAGAGTCTGAACTGGCAGCTGAGATTTACTTTCTGGATTCTGATCAACTTGGAGCTCTTCTGTGACCCCTAGTATCACCTCTTGGGCGCCACAGATAATACAATAGCATGTTTCATTTTAAAGCAAAAAAATTCACCTTGGATCACCGTCCCTCCCAGGTTGTTTGGGTTTTTCTCTTCCCCATATACACTTACTTCATGTATTCAGAGTGCCATGTGCATAGCCTACGTCCGTTGACAAAAGCCTGAGAGAAAAGCAGCTAAAGTTGAATTCCAAAAACAGCCAAGCATAGTGACACTGTGCACCAGAATCCCATACTTCAGGTCCGTACAAACACAGCTGGATCACTGCAAGACTCATCACAGTATGGACTGTAGGATCAGTCCTAGAGTATCTACTGACATCTTAGGCCCTTAACCCTTTTGCTACGGGGGCATTTTGAGATACATTTGTTGATTAGTCTTAGATTCATATCCTTCAATGGCAGGGACTTGTGGCAATAACTAAGCAGTCTAACTTCAGGCATCTGAAAAACAGTCAGTTTTTCTACAGTCTAGTAGAACTGGGGAACATCCAGGGATTCATGGACACTTAAGGCTAACTCACCAAAAGCCTGCAAATACATTTTATTTTCTTTCACAACTCCCGAGCTCTCCCTTGGACCATCCTCAAGACTTTTGCTATGAAAACTATGAAGGCACACTGATTCTACAGAGCATCAAAGATGAGCATGAGGTAAATACCTCCAAAAGGCATGCCATATAATGGCCAAGTATAAAAGTGGATTTCCTGTAGTTGTACTTACATTTGCCATTTAATTTAAAACCAGTCATCCTAATTGTTCTATTGCACAAGAAAGTTTCTGTGATGTTAATTTTGCCATGTCATACAGAAGTGTGCTTTCATTCATACTAGCTAGGGAATAAGTGACCAAGCCATAAAGTAACAATCAGAATAAAAGCACAGGCTAAAGAACAAAAGCCCCAAATCCCTACTGCAAAGTAGAATTTTCATCCATAATAGTTCTACAGTATAATCTGACTGTGAGTACTGACTGCAGGAATACATGCTGTCTAGTGGTTAGGACATGAAAAAGAGAAGCAAAACATATCAAAAAGTTAATGCATACATTGACATTAAACTCTTAGTTCAGCAAAGGAACTAAAGTGGTGCAAGGAGTACATCTTCAAGCAAATCACCCAATGGTCCCCACTTCAGAGTAAGCTGAAAGACAAACTGCAGCACACTTAACATACTCCTATGATGCATAGTGACGTGCTCCTCAGTCCCACATGAGAAGTAGCCCAGAAGAAGCCCATGTGGACATTGCATCCTCAGAAACAACTCTTTTGCTTTACAGATATTCTCCCATTCTGCCATCCAAATCGCTAATGCAGACAACGCCAGTGTTTATTCTTGTAAACAGGAACCTTCCACAATTATCCTGACGTGTACTATTCCCCAGTCATGAGTAATTCTAAAAATACTAGCCAAGAGGTTTTCCACCCTTTCCCAAGAACAGCCTGCTCTTTGGCATGCTGTAGCCCTCTTCCCCTGTAACTACTGCTGTAAGCTTTCCCCCCACACTCTCTAACAGATTTATCTAACTGTGTATCAAAGATCCAAGGCTTGTCTCTGACATGACACAGTTACTTGGATCAAACAGGTGAGAAAGCTAGGAGAAAGTCTGCAGAAAAGCAGAAAAGGTAAAAATTATAAAGAGAACTAAGGTCAGTGAGACCAAATCATTCATATCTCCAAGATTCAGGAGGGAAAACACCAACACAGAAAGCTAAGAAATCCTAAGAAAACCCAAGAAACTAGTCAGGCCTGTTGCTCTAACTGAAGACCAGTGAAGAACACATACTCAGATCAAACTAAACACCACCTTCCTCAGGCTGCTTCCTACAGGTCCTAGACTTTACTCATTCTACTTCTAAAGTACATTCAAATGTTTCCAGAAGAGAAGGAACTCTCACAGCAGTGATGCCCAAACAAAGGAGGACAGAGTTCCCAAAAGAGTCAATTAAGAGTAGAAATAACATGAACTCATTATCTTCCAAAACTATTGCGCATTTACTCTCATAATGATCGTTACCACCTTCGCATCTCTGTGCACATGAAGGGCATGTTTCATTCTTCTCCTGCCTTCTGTTTACATCAGAAGTTCACCATGGTTTACGTCAAAAATTCACCGAGGCGGGGAATATCTCGTGGTCTCTCTTCAAGGCAGACAATGAGCTCCTTGTTTTATTATTAGGATTCCATCACATTAAAGTGCTATTGATAAAAATGAATAAAATTATCCACGTGGCTCAGATGAGTCAGTGCTGCCTCATCACAAATTTTCCAATAAAAATAAAGTTAGGGCACCTTCACTGAAACATAAAAACTGGCATAGAAGAAATATTTCCAAACATCCAAGAACTGTCTTGAATACCTTACCAAGTCTAAAAACCCAGAGCTGAACACTTTCTGCTAGATTGCACCCAGTGCAAGCTTTATTCAGGGTTTATTCATTTTAAATGACATTCAAGTTTCATCCCATGCTTTCATCAACTTGCAAACTCAATAGTGCTTTCCCCCCCTTATCTTCTATTTTCTCAGCTGACCTCTGTATCTTCTAAAATTCTTCATTCCCAGCATAAGAAACTGTTTGTTTCATGTCTCCTTATACAAGAATCCCCTCAACACTTACTTCCATGAGCTGCTTTTAATGTTCGCTGCGCATTATAGACTTTTGCTATTTCAGCCATTTCCTTGTGATCAAACCCCCATAACTCAAACTTGTTCTAATTTTTCCAGTAATTTATTCAGTGATTTTAAAAGCAAAAGCATATGGGTGTCCTTTATGACCCAAAGTCCTAGTATCTGGACTGAAATGGGACAAGGCAGTAGGAGAATGAAACACATTGGAGCATATCCTCTGATGAGGAAGCACACTTCAAGGTGTTTTCCTGCAGAAAATTACCATGGGGTAGGAGGTAACAGAACACAAATCCCTGGAGAAATCACAAACATTTGAACCAGCATTGATCAGTTAATACTGACATTTCTGTAACATACAGACAGGGTAATGAGGAGTATGATAACCTTAATAAGCTCAAAATGCTGGTGACAACAGGGAATAAGCAAATCTGTTCTGACATAGCAAAAACAGATCTGAAGATCTGCCACATTAATGATATCCAGAAGAAGCCAAACAACTGGCTTTTCTCTCTGCCTTTCTGTTTAGGGCTTTTTGGGTGGACAAGGGTAGGGCGACAAGGGGGAAGGCAGATTATATAATATGGAGAATGTGACTGGTATTTATTGTCTGCAGATCTCTCAAAAAAACAGATCTGCTGAAATAATAAAAATATTAAGTTTCCCAAATATCAAGGGATAAGCATACTCTCTGTTGTTATTGTTGTTAAATATTTATACTGCTGTACACAGAAAATACCATAGGTCAGGGCACAACTGTTCTGCGTAAATATTGCAAGGCGAGCCCAGACCCAAGGACATAACAATAAAAACAAAAAAAAATCAGAAGAGGCAGAAGGAAGAACCAAATATATGGGTCAGGTAAGAGGCTGCACTGAAAAATCTGTGTGTTCTTTCTCTTTTAATCAATCCCATCTTTCCCCCACCACTGAAGAACCTGATTAGTGTCCTGGCATCATAAATCTAGAGTTCACGGCCCAACTGAGGGAGCAAAACTTAAAAATCCCATTCACGCCATCTCCTCCTCAAATTTGTCATTTTAGCCCACCTATGCTCTCTGTCTGTACAATCTAAATTCCATTTTCCATCCCAGCATTCATTGCCTTCTGCCATGAGAATGATCAAGAGACAGGACTGGCTGGAGGACAAAAAAAAGTGTGTGAAAGAAAACTGTTCAGAGCAGCGAAGAGTTCTGGGATGGTGTCCTGGCCACTGCACTCTTCCTTTTTGGCACTCCTGTGACATACACTCTAGGGACTAGGTGGTTCAAAAGATGTAAGCCCTCTTACCACTCTGTATTCCAACAACAGACAAATATTTATGAGTTCATTTGAAAACAAAGGCAGCACTACACTAGGTTGTGCCTGAAATCATAAGAAAAGTTAATTTTACCTTTGTGGAGAAAAAAAAAAATCAAGGTTAGGGGAAAAGGAAGCTTAAAAAACCCCCATGACCTCACCATCACCTATAAAAGAGCTTTTGTAAAAATTACACTTAAAAACACAAACATTTTCCCAGTGAAAAAAGTATTTTTGCTTCCTAAATGAAATATGCTTCTCATTTTCCCTAGCTGTTAATAAAATGTAGAAGTCTTTTCTACACATTTCTGTATGTGATCCTTTCATCTTTTATGGCTCTGGAAGCCTAACCCACAAAGAAGTTGGGAACTTTGGAGTCTGTAGTTCTCCATGTCTCACATTCCCAACCAAGCAAGCTGTCAAGAACTTATCATCCCATATCTCTTGGACATTTCCAGGTAGTTTCTTTAAGATATCAGAAAAAAAGGAAAAAGAGATGGGATGCAGGCAGCTAAATGGGTGCCCTTCAGGAGGCTAGACATGTTTCCATCCAAAATCCACTTGGTTTTATTTAACAAAATATTCCCTTGGATATTTTTTTTTTTTCTTTTAGGAAATTAACATTTCCAATTAGAAAATTCTTGACCCAGATTCAATGCTCATTAATCAGTGTATATTACTGAGCACAGAGGACTAATACATCTGTGTATATACAGACATGCAGTTCCTTCCCTGGAGCACTCTGATGTCCAAAACAGTGGACTACAATATTTGAGAGATGTATGTGTTACACAGCCTCAGGCATATGCACCTGCTGAAAGGGTTGGAGAACTGCCAAACATCTTTCTTTTTGAAAAAGCATTTGCTTTAATATCTGCTAATTCCAGGAAGGGGGCCGTGTTCTTTTTGTTTAGCTCTGTCTTTGCATTCACAATGAACAAAAGGAAGGGACAAGGCAACCATCTGTGGGTTCTTCATAGAAAAATAAAACCCCAGTGGGGTTCTTATACAAGGAGGAAAACAGAAAGAATAAGAGATAAAAAAATCTGAGTGAAACAAGCTGAAACCCTGAGCTCACTCCTCTGAAGCAGACTTGTTAAGCATCCCTGCCCAGACAACCTGGAAAGCCTTTGAAATAAAAATTTCAAATCAAAAGCTCTCCCCAAAACATTTACTCTTCTTTACAAGAGTTTTGTCCTATCTAGTTAGAGAAAGGGGATCTTACCCCTCCCTACACATTTTCATGGTCTTTCCAGGGAACATACCCTGGGCATCTGCCAGATACCAGTGGTCAGATATATTAGAGGCATTTGGATTTGGCAACTAAAGATGCTGATAAATATGCTGAGAGATTTTGTAATAATAAGTATTTCTAATTAGATGCATATGCAATTGCTATTCTGTGATCAGATTCACTCATCCTTAATCCTAGAATTCATAACATAAGGTAAACAGAATTTTCTAAGTTCCTTCCCTCCATGTGTTCTACTATTTCTACTCCCACAAATAGCATAGTTAATATTAGCAAAAACCAGCAGAACCTGCCTCCAAATATGGTCTCACATCTCCTAACTTTATCAGCATCTCAAGATTATTACTAGCAGGAGCCAAAATGCAATGCTTTTAGTATAAAACTAAGGCTTCACACTAAAACAAAAGAGTGAATCAGCAAAAGAAAATGCAGCCTCCTCCTTAGACTGAAGAGTAAAGTAACAGCCTTCTCTCTGGAGATTTTCAATAATGAATTCCTTCTTTAATTGAAGCTGCAGCCAGCGCAGGAGCTCCAAATGGGCCTCCCTCTCTTTCTCTCTCTAGGTGATGCTGTGCAGGAAAGAGCTTTTAAATCAGTCAGCGAACATAATGAACTTCAATTTCCCTTCGACAAGGGCAAAATTACAAACATACACTTCACTTCCAGACAATTAATTAATTTGTTTACATGATTTCTTTGCTTTGTTTTACTTTCATGATTGTTTTTCCCCTCCACTTCTTTAGGCTGTTTAACTCTCTAAGGTGTAGGATTAGCTTTTGACAGCTCATCCTCTCTCAGGCATGGAGACGTGAAACTACAACAGAGATTTTTGCAGTGAGGAAAAAGCTTCTGCAATTACCTTCAGGCTTACTGCTAGCACCCAGTGACAATGTTAAAGCACACATGCCCCTTCTGTAGATGAAAGCATTAGCATTTGCCCCTTATTAGCAAGGCGGACACAATTGTTGCCACTTACCAGCATGAGAAGACAGGCTTCTCGAGCTGCTGGTGTCTGCAAAGACCATAACTTGACTGTCAGGGATTAATGGTATTGACTTCTAGGGACAAAATTCTCCCCCATCAATGGGATGAAAAGCATCAGGCCTCAAAGTAGCCAGCCAGAGCCAGCAAACACTGGATGCATAGCTTTGCCTCCCAACACTGTGCTGCCACTCTTGTGGGATAAGAAAGCCAACCCTAAAAGCACTTGGGAGGAGTAGCAAAGGGGAAAAGTGAAAATGCATGGTGGACTCAGTGAGGGCAGGATTGATAGACTTGAGACAGTGAATATGAATAATTTTTTCTTGAAGAAAGAATATTTCTTCTACATAACACCACAGACTAAGCCCCTCTAGCAATATAAATACTGTCTACATTATCACAGTGGTGTATGTTTAATTTCATTTCTGCTGCTACAAATATAGGCCAATAAATTTGACAACACATCTGTTATTTACTTGCGCTCAACACAAGCATATTCATGACATTTACTTTGCCAGTTTTAAATTTAACAGCTTTCCTTTTATTTATATCTACTTAGTGTTAGTGAAAAGTGCTCTGGTGACTTTCCATATACATGCAGTAAGTGCAGCACATTAGCAACAGTAGAAGATTCCCTTGGTTATGTACCATTACTGTACACATTTCTGATTACATAAAGCTAAAATACTTGAAAGTCATACAAGATTGTTGCATCCACTCATTCTGAATATAACTAGTAACTCTGTGCAGCTAAAACCTGTCTGCAGTTGTCTCATCAGCAGAAACCCAGGAACTCATTTCAGAGCTAAAGGCATTACTGACACACAGTGAGGTCCTTCATAGACTGTCACTTACACACAAAGAAGCCTTATCATGAAATACAGGCTCATTCCTACCCTCTCCACTCTCAGGCAGGGAGTGCATCCAGGTCAAAAAGGACAACATTACCATAGGAGCACCAACAGAAAATAGTACCTCGCCCACACTCATGCTGCTGACACTGAGGAACCAGGGACTGGGACTGTGAAGAGAAAGCACAGCAACATTGCCTTGCTCTTACACTGCCCCTGAGGTAACTTACCTGCCCATTGTGGTTGTCAGTTCTTCTGTCTCCAATACAATAAATCCAGTATTACAATGGTTAAACAATATAAGTTTGCAAATAGAGTTACACAAATTACAGAAGACTGAGGAAGAAGATGAAAATTCATAAATCAATACAAAGGTGCAGATATGAAATTACAGCAGTATGATGACTCTTCCTGTCTAACCTGGCTTGGAATTCTCTGCATTTTCATTGTACTACAACTAGAACAAACAAGCTCACTGACATTTGAAAAACCCAGACAACTACTATGCATTCCCGTAGTGTGGCCTTTTTCTTTTGGTATTAGTTGTAGTTGTTAACTGCACAAAACTGAGGCCTTAAATAAAAGACCACAAAGGTATTAGAACAACTCAATAACTGTGCTATGCTTAACAACAAGGCCATCAGCCCATGTTCAGACTTTACAGATCCCACAGACTCAAGTATGGTCAGTTACAACAGAAGCATACTAGTAAACTGAAGACCACAGCACAATATTCTGCTCTTCTAAAATAAGGTGTATACAAAACCATGTACATTGATACACTTCATAACAGTAGGTCTGACGCACACACAGCATGGGGTCTCTCAGAATCTATTTGGAGCTTTGTAGATATAACAGCTTAGCAGAAAGAATAAACAGTGCAGAGGAACCAAGTATGTATCTGTTGAGAGTCTGTAGATAAAGCAACTAATCTGTGTGTGTGCACGTGTTTCTGTAGGGGAGGACGATGGGGGAAAATGAGACGGCACATGACAAGATACCTCTCCCCGCCACCCAAACCTGATCCTGCATTGATTTGGTACCTACTTCCTAACCTGGAGAAACCTTGTTAGCTCAGCTTAGGACACACAGTTGGCTCCAGTCTCATGTTCTGTTGTCAGATTGCTGCTGCTCCAGATCCCAGTTCCACCAAATTCTAAGGCAACAGTCACTTTCATCTGTCCTACAGCTTGGAGATTATGCTAGTAATTCTGTCAGATTGATAAACATCCCTTACAGTCTAAATCATGACTTAATCAGTCTCATTTTGGTTGCACTCTCTGAATTTGCTCAGAAACTACATTGTCTCCATTGACAAGTACTGTAACTCCTGCCCTAAAAAGAAAACATAATGAACTATAAAACACCAGTTTTGATTAACTTTGCTTCATTATTAAAAAACAAGTCACTTGAAGAAAGTGAATGTCTTTGCCAAACTCATTATGCAGAGAACCTACCATGCAAGAACAACTGACATCATCTACCTGTACTTGTGCAAAGAATTTAACACTGTCCCACGTGATATCTTTCTCTCTAAATTGGACAGACATGGATTTGATGGATGGACTGCCCAGTGTATGTGGAATTGGCTGGATGGGCACACTCAAACAGCTGCAGTCAACAACTCATGTGTAACTGGAGACCAGTGATGAGGGTGCTCCCTGGGTGTTGATACTGGGATTGGTGCTGTTTAACATCCGTGTTGACACCATGGACAGAGGTATTGAGTGCACCCTCAGCAAATCTGAAGATGACACCAAGCTGAGTGATGCAGCTGACACACTGGAGGGAAGGAATGCCATCCAGAGGGACCTGAACAGGCTTGAGAGGTGGGCCTGGGCAATCCTCATGAAGTTCAGCAAAGCCAAGTGCAAGGTCCTGCACCTGGGCTGGGGTAATCCCGAGCACAAATACAGTCTATGAGGAGAATGGATTGAGAGCTGCCCTGAGGACAAAGACTTGGAGATGTTTGTTGATGAGAAACATGAGCCAGCATCCTGCAAAGCCAACCATATCCTGGGCTGCATCAAAAGAAGCGTGGACAGCACGGTCAAGGGAGGTGGTTCTGCCCCCTCTACTCTGCTCTCACAAGACCCCACCTGAAGTCCTGCATCCAGCTCTGGGGTCCCCAGCACAGTAAGGACATCGAGCTGTTGGAGCGAGTCCAGAGGAGGGCTACAAAGACGATTAGAGGGACGAAATGCATTGACTGTGAGGAAAGGCTAAGAGAATTAGGATTGTTCAGCCCAGAGAAGGCTTCAAGGAGACCTTACAGCAGCCTTCCAGTATCTAAAGGGGGCCTCCAAGAAAGCCAGAGGGGGATTTTCTACAATGGCATATAGTGAAAGGATGTGGGTGAATGGCTTTAGAGTGAAAGAGGGTAGGTTTAGATTAGATATTAGGAAGAAATTCTTTACTGTAAGGGTAATGAGTAAAACAGGTTACTCAAATAAGTTGTGGATGTCCCATTCCAGGTGGTGTTCAAGGCCAGATTGAGTGGGGCTTCAAGCAACCTGGTCTAGTAGAAAGTGTCCCTGGGTGGGGTTTTGGAATTAGATCATCTTTGAGGTGCCTTCCAACCCAAACCATTCTATGAGTCTTTGTAAACAAATGTGCCTTTTAATTATTCTTGTTTCAACAAACCCTTTCCTTCTTGCCAGAAGGACACCTGATCAAAAGTTATTTACACTCTATTGGAAATGACTGAACTTGTAAACTAATGGAAATAACTCCTGCCCCTTGTTTTTCCTACTTTTTTACAAGCAGTCTCTTCTTCCTTCGTTTTTTTGGTTTTTTGTTTTTGTTTTTGTTTTTGTTTTTTTTATTTTTTTGGGGGGCATGGGGGG
>JAWWES010000168.1:42164064-42347181 GCA_035583135.1 Lophotriccus pileatus | reverse complement strand
CCTGGCCAGTTATTTCTTGCTCTTGTTACGGTCTTTCCTATAAAAGCAAGACATCTGAATTTCAATGTGTTTTACGTTCAGGAAATTATAGTAGTTTTCAAAACGTCTTTAACCTTTTCTCTGGCCAGTGGCCTAGCAGGTGAACCACTGGCATCTTTTCATACTAGAAGTCTGTCAAACCTCTCCTGGAAAAGGCAGGCAGGGAGACGATATGTAAAATTACAGAATATCAGCTAAAAGAGCAGCACACACTGAACTGTTCTCTGTTTCACACCAGGGTGATAAATCCTACTGTCTCATTTCTGTGACAAAAAATTGAGCAATAACAAAAAATGGCCCAGTATTCATCTGGTTTTGTGACAGGCTGCTTTTATTTCAGCCTCTGGAGTTCAAAGAGCAGAGATGTGGTTTACATAGATGTGCCATGGGTGAGCTTGTATTTCTGAAGGGCTGAAGCCTAACTCTACCCATCTCAAAGCACTGGATTTAAAAGCCATTTTGAAGGACAACTCTTATGAAGTCTCACATTATTTCAAAGCCGGCATTTCTCAACAATATCATCTGAAAGTACAGTCCAATTAATTGCACAGCTTCTCGTTAAAGCAATGTGTTACAATTTAATGGAGTGAAGATAGGGAAAGGAGGAGAACATAGTTTGGGGCCCCAAAGCATTGCAAATGATTTCCTGGGTATTCTTAGTCCTGCTCCTTTACTATTTTTGTGGTTTAGCTCCTGATTTGGCAAATGTGGGTATTCTACCTTTTCCTCCTTCTCTCCCTCTGCTCCCTTAGTATCAAGGTGTACAATCTTTTTGGGAAATGGCTGAATCACACGACTGTATGAACACACACGTTCTCCAGGCAAAAGTAAAAGTTAGCGCTAGACACAACTAGCAAATGCCGAAAGTACACAGTATAAAAGATCAGAAAGTAACCTGTCCCCATTTCTGACCCTGCTATAAGTCAGCAAATGCAACTTACTTTTTTGCAACAACAGTAACTGAGTGTTTCATCCTTAATGTATGTGTGTATTTTAGGTGAATATGGTTAGGAAGAAATCCGTTCTAACACTGTACGGTGATGAGGCCTATGGTCCTACTTCATGCTTTACTACACATCGCCAGACAAAATGTAAGCTGAATGCTGGCATGGGATTTTCAAAAGATCTCTTAAGAAAATATTAGATTTTCTTTTTGTAAAGTAATGATTAAAAAACAATTGAGTAAGACAGTTGTGTGATCAGACTGCTTCTGCTCTGCTGGCAAACTTGCCAGAAACTGCAGGCTCCCAACTCTGGGACAAAAGAGCCATCATTGACCAAATATTCACAGGAAATCAAAGCTGCTAGTTCATGTTCTGGCAGAAGTCCCTGAAAAAGGTGGTGCTGTGATTTATGTGCCATTCAGTGTTGTTTTCAAGACATTCGCTGAACTGAAGAAGCACCATTAGAATACATCAAGCACACATCAAAACCCATCTAAATCAACAGGGGCTGAAAATACATCATGTGCTTGACATACAGTAATTGACATGTCATATTTTATTTGACATTTCAAGGACAGTAGTGCCTATTTAAATGGAGATACAGTAATATAAATATTTTTTTACTTGAGCCAACTAAAATCTAACAGGGCATCTTGGTGAAGAACTGTTCACTGAATATCACAGGGAAAAAAAAGAAACTAGTAAAGTCTCTAATGGCTCAAATTATGAAATGCAGAAGAGTCAATTTACAAGAATATAACTCTACTAACACACCTGGGGGGAAATTCTAGTCACACTGGCTAACAACCTCCTACTGATTTCCATGGAGCCATTATTTCACTCATCTCTCCCTACTTCCTTTGCAGCTCTGCCTGGGTTTAGGTCTACAACTAATACTGCCTGGACTATCAGCATGACAACTGATACAGAAACATGGATTAAACATGATGCGAATACAAGAAGGCATGCACACAGCATGGGTCATGCTCTTTTTCCCTGCACAGACAAGACAAATTGCAAGGTAGTCGAATTCTGAATTACATATGCTTCACCTGACACCTCATCCTCTCTCCTGAAGGCAACTGCACAGGGACATCACCAGTAATAACAATGGCCCTACAGGATGTGTTGACAGGCGAAAGGGTGATGTACTAAGAAGCAGCAGCTATGCAAGCTACTCCTTTCAACAGGACTAGGAGATTTCCTCAAATTTAACACCCAACAAATTGAGCACCCACTGTCATAATTTCCTCTGGCTCCCATTCATAAAAGATCCTTGTCATTTTTTGCTTCATTTAAATAATCTAAAGGGTGTTTTTTTCAGCGTATGTTGTGATGTAAAAGAAAGGTAATGGCAGAAAGTTTTTAAATTGAGGGTTAAATTTACTAATTAATCGGCTGTCGCTGTTTTCACCTAATACTTTCCTGTACAGTCTTAACTGATTCTTTCTTTTACCATTTTCTCTCCTCTACATTTCCAAGACGTGATGCTGCACTCCTCTGAACTGCTGTTTAGCCAAGCCAAAGGTATTTAACTCTTTTACTCTGCCCTCTTAGCTATCCCCTCCAGCAATCCAAGCAGTTTGCTGCTCCTTTCAGGTCTTGTTCAGATTTGTAAGTGTACTGAATGCAGCAAATTCCGTGAAATAATGCCATGTTCTTAGTGGATGCATGACAGTAGGCTTTGCAGGATGAGCCCCACATGCTGTATGTGTAATCTAATGATACCACACTGTGTGGATGCTATGCAGGAAAAAACACTGTAAACGAGGATGGGTGGAACTGCCAGCATAAAGAACAAAGAAAGCATGCAGAAATCTAAAATCCAGGTAAATACCTCCTGTGAAGAATATTCTTCCTCTCCACATTTTTTTGCATGTAAACCTCTTACTTCAAAGAATGCAATGAATTTATTAATGACTAAATGATCGATCTGTCAGAAAATACAAGCAAACTGATTTACCTGTGTTTTTTTTTTTAAATCCAGATCCTGGTCATAAATTCTGAGATGTTTGTGCCCAAATAAGAAAGTAAACGGAACTTGTGTGAGTTTAAAACTCTATTAAACCAGAAGACAGAAAAGCAGATTGAAGGAGGTAATCACGTTAGGCCACCAAGCAGAGTATTTTAATCCCCCCAAAACCCTCAGAAAGTTTTTGGTGAATCTTCTTAATTGCAGCAACTACAAAGAAAAATAGTATGAGTAATCTGTCATATGTCTAATTCTCCTTTCAGAGCTGTGGAGAATTGAGCAAGGTAGAGAGAAAGATATAGTGCCAGGGTTTCATTTTAGACCTCAGAATTAAATACAGAGATCAAGTAGTTCAAAGGAGATGAAAGAAAAAAGAGTTCACACACTTTGTGAATTTAGCTTCTTAACAGTTGCGTCTAGGCTGCCATAACAAGACAAGAGCATACTGGATGAAAATGGAAAAAGACAAAACTACTAACGAATGTGAAGTTATTTTCAAGACTCATAATAGGATCATTCAAAGCACTGAGAACAAAAAGGAAGAGTAAAACTATAAAGTGATTTTTGACAGAGCTCTTTTTAAAAAGTGGCTGAGCAGATTCACCAAAGTGTGTGAAATCCTTGATCCTAAGCTGAACTTCCATGAAAACAGAATCATATTCCTTTCTGTTCGTAGGTCAAAGAAATGCTGCCAGCGCCAAAGAAAGGGACAAAGAGCACTTTCTGATTTTAAATTAGGGAGTGATGCATGGATAGACACAAGTGTCTCTATATACCTAGGTAAAATGTTGTTCCCAAACACAAAGGGTGTTTCCACATTTAATTGACTAAAACCAAGAGGTCAAAATTTGAATTGCTGAAAATTAAAATAGTATTGAATGCCACAAGTGAAAGGAGGCTGACTGAAATATAACCTTTTATATAGAGAATGGAAATACGTAAAAACTTACTCAAAATGCTTCTGCCAGTCAACAGTTATATAAAGGCTCTGGAATTAGGATGCACCAGAGATAAAAAAACATAATGATCCTGTAATGGCAATAGGTATCTCTTCTGAAAGCACACAGAACCAAATATTAGGGCAAGTATTTCAAGCCTGTGCATGCCATGCTGAGCCCAGCCCTGTTCTGCTCCACCTAATGCCTGTCCTTTTTTCTCTGGCCCCATTTACAACCCACCAAGGAGAATGAGGCCTCTCCACCACCCTGCAAGCCACAGATTAGGGATAGGACATTCTGATTTTTCAAGTCAGGACAGTCTGTTACCTTTTCTGCTTGAAATGCCATACCTCTACTGCTACAAGCATGCAATGGGATTTTTAATGTCTCCAGGAACTGAAAGGGATGTACTGCTTTATGCTGTGGCTGTGCTGTGAGGAAGCTTGCTTCCCAGTCCTCACGAAAACTTGAGAGTGGGAGCTTCTGCCTGCCCCGCAGCAGGAGAGCAGAGGTACCTGGTCTCATCAACAGTGTTTACTTACCTACAGACTGTTGTCCTCCTTTTAGCACTGTCTGTGTTAACTCCCAATTTTCACTTGTGATGAGAAAATTTTAATCTGAATTAATATACTTAGATTACCTGTACACAAAAAACCCCCACTTACTAAAAAACAAAGATACTTTTAGAGGTTCCCATTATTACTGCTGAAATGAAAAGCAAAAAAAGCAGTACCATTGCTCTGAGGCATTTTCCTCTACTATTGTTTTCAGAGATACATTAATTGAATGCCACTCCAAAAACACCAACAGCATTAAGTCTCGACTCTAGATGGCAGCAGCCTACTTTAAATTTTGGTTTTTTCCTTCCTTAGTTTCCTGGTCTTTGTTCCTTAACCCTCCAAACAATTCTACCCTTCCTTCCCTTCCCCCAAATAAAGACTTCAGTGCTCCAAGCTGCACAGTTTGGGGAACATGACCAGAAGCCATTTTCACTAAAAGGAATCAAGCTATACCCTGCAGTTAAGCTTCAAGGTTCTTCAAAGCATACAGAACAATGCAGGCCTTAAGTGGGAAAAAAGAAAGGAAGATTTTTCCCCTCCTCCTTCCCTTATCAGTCACCTGGAGAAATGTTGGAAAATAGTGCTTCTTTTTGGCTAAACACAGCCCCTCAGAAAGAGAGGGGCAAAGGACAGAGAAAAAAGAAGAGACACAGAAGAAATGGAACAAAAAGGTGCCATTTCATAATGAATTTGAACTGGAAAAAAAGTCTACCTAAAAAATATGGCTTTAAAGCACTGAACAGTTTTTCAAATCTCTCTCTTTGGACACGGTATATTGACACTTTGCTGGTGGAGTCTATTAGATGAGCCGAGGCTACTTTATGCATTGTAAAACTTAAAACATAAGGAAAGCTATTGCTCAAGCAAAAACACCTTGTCTGAACGCCTCTCCTTTTCTCTTCTCCTAATATTTACCTTTAGTTTTGACTTTTGGAATAGTTACATCTGGGAGGTACTTAAATGTGGTGATCTAACATATCAACATGTTTTGTCTGGGCTGTCTTCACAACTCATGGACTTCAGCTTTCTGTATAAAAACGACACAGTTCAGTCCTCTACATGCCAATTTGAGGCCCCAAAAATCCAACGGTTAGCGAGGCTGAAGCATGGACCTAGCTGCCTTGCTATGAGGCATATACACACGGTCTTCTGCAATGATACAGGCTACAAAAACATAGAAAACTACAAAAGGTATCTTCATCCTCACCTTTCTATAAGCAGCACAGGAACAAGAGAAAAAAGGATTCTGAGAACCAAGAATTTTAGACTAGCAGACTGACACAAAATACCAAAAGAAATATATAAACATATAAGAAAAAAAATTACAAAATTTAACTTCTGAATTCATCCCTGACTCAGTTCTACTGCAAGATCAGACAATTACATGGAGTCTGAATACAGACTAGACCTGTTACTTGACCACCACTACTAATTATAAGATCCTTACATGATATTTCTCATATTGTGGTTTTACCATAGACCTGAAATGATGCAACCACAGGCATCTAATAAAGGTGACAGTTTTGCTTTCTCCCTTCTCTCTCCCAGGCCACAGACACCTCTAACTCTAAGGAGAAGCAGATTAGGGAGCTAACATATGCCAGTGTCATCCTCGGCATGACTCACCAGAACTCATCTGAACTTGGGTACCCACACAAGAGAAGTGGTGAATACCCATGACTATGAACAGGGACTGCACTTGGACCATTAGATTTGTCCATTCATCTGTGAAAATCAAGTTACCCCTGCTAATTCTGGAAAAGGAACTAACATCAAATTACATCACTGCTAAAGGACTCAAATGCTAAGTTAACAAACGAAGACTTCCACCCACATATACAACTGAAGCATCCCAGATACAATGTGTCTTCTAAAAGAGCAGGGTCACACTATCCCAATGCTTTTTAAGGAGAAGTCCCAACTATCCCCCCCATACACAGTTCTGCATTGTGTGCAGGTAAAAAAACATGAAATTGGTGGATCTAAATGTTAAATCCCACAAATGGCCAAACTTATGTTCACATGAGACACCACGAAAATTAAAGATGTTTTCTGAAGATGCAAGGCTTGTTTGCATGAGTGTACTTGCACCACTGGGATAAAAATCTTTGCTTTTGTGTCTAACACAGTTATGATTCAGAAATGACATGTGAACGACAGCCACTTTAAAAACTGGGCCAAACACAATTTATGAGAGCAGCAAAAATCACCAGGGGGTCTCACCTTAGGACTACAGTAATGAACAATTCATTTTTGTGCTACTAGAGGGAGCAAAAAGAGAGCAAACAAAGCAGTAAACCTTCATCTTCCCTTTATTCTCAATTATTATCTGGTTTATCTATAATTCATAGGTTTTACTATGAGAATCAACATAAAATCTGAACAGAGTTCAGATTTATGAATTTATTCTCTCAATACTCAAGTGAGGCTGATGGATAATGTTACTATAATTTTTTAGACAAAGGAAAGACACACAGAGTAATTAACTGTCCAATTTTTTATTCTTTTTTTTCTTTCTTTCTTTTTTTTTACATAGAATAGAAACATGGAATGGAACAAAATGGTAAGTATGGGTGATTGGGGCATCCTTGAAAAGCAGGGCATAAGAAATCTATGAATATGGTTAGGTAAGAAATCCTGAGTCACAGCTCCATGTACCTATTGAATGCAAAGGTGTATGTGATTCAAGATAACTCATCCTTCAAACTCCATTTTCCTGGCTTTCCCTGTGTGCTAAGTTTTGGTATTTAGAGTTAGAATTCACATAATAATTTTCAAATTTTCTTCTCCAGGATGGTATCTTTACCTTACATCTCCACTACATTTGCTACGTTCTCTTCAAAACTCCTTCTTTTTCTCTGTTCTAACTTAGTTAAGGGGTTGTCTTCGACTTTTTTGATGACCAAAGGAAAGACAGACCCAAGGAGAAACTGGCAATTCCTGAGATAACTCACCTCACGTATCTTAGACATGTATTTTTTAAAATGGGATGGAGAAGCCCAGTTCTCTCCATTAAATGCAGAATGAACTCTACTGATGAAAGGAGTCGTACCAAGAGAAGCACCTAATATTTATTTATCCATCGTTATATCTTTAGCTGTTACACTGAAGGCAACAGGTATGGAGGTTTGCAAAATGTCCTTAAGAGCAGAGAAAAAGAGAAGGAAAAAAAAAGACTTGTTTTACAAGCTATTACATTGCTGAACAAATTGCTTAGTCATTTGCCTACTCATATTTACCATATGTGTGCATTTATGAAAATGCAGTCTGAGTGAGGGACTGGGGAGGGTGTCTGGAAGCCACACAGTGCATGATCATACACCCTTGACTTTAATGTATTAGACTTGTAATGAGGGGCTAATTTGGTTCTAAGCATGGGCTTGGCAGAAACAAAATACTTATAGACTATTAATAGAGAAACTTTTCACAGAAGCTGTGACCTTTATGACTTAGCATGGTTTACAGCCCTATCTCTGTTACAATTAAACAGATCCTTACTGCAAAGTAACACATTTCTAGCTTTTGGGTTTTTTTGTTCCCCCCCCCCCCCCCATTATAAGGAAAAAACTGTTAAAGTAGAGCAATTTTTTAGTACCCATGCTGACACAAATCCCTTCTGCAGTATGGAGGTGTACTGAAACAGCGTAGGGGGAACCATGGGGTTTATGACACTCTGAACAATAATGTTCCCTAATGTCCCGCAAAAATCTGTTCCATCCTTTGTCAAAGGCCTATGCAGATTTTAAGACAACGATCTCTATGCCATGATAATAAAACTAATTAATATGAGAAATTATTACCAGTCACAATGTTACAGTGGAATTAGGGGAGGAAGGAGAAGAGTATTGAAGGGGTTACTTCTCCCAGTTCTAAGTCAGACATATATAACAGGTTTCTAATAATTTTGAGTATAATTAAAGATTTAAAATTAGTATAGCAAATGCCTGATAGAAACCAGTTATGAAACACATCAAAGAGGACAGTCCATTTACTATTTCAGCCTTTATTTGCCAAGCCATGTGTCAACAAAAATACTGGTTGTTAAGGTCACTGAGACTAGAAGAACCAGGGAAAGAAATGTATCAGGATAATTTTTAACATGAGTGGTGAAAGTCTAAAACTCAGGAAAATACGTAAGACAACATACACATTTGCATTTTTAAACACGTGAAATCAACTTTTTTTAAATCGTAAAAGATGCTTATTCGTCTGACTTCATCTGGTCATTGCTGTAGCTCACAGCAGCACACAGAATATCAGTGAAAGGACCTACAGTCTAAAAGCACAGGTGCATGGGATTAAACAGAATGTAAAAAGGCAAAAAAGTAGTCCCAGAAATAAAAGCTAAAGTGATATTTGGAAATAATTATAACAATTGGTACAGTAGTCCTAGCTCTTCCTGGCAGTGCAGAAATGAGGAGCTCTGTAGGGATGTACCAACAGCTCAAGCAACAGAACAGCAATGATCATAATTGTGTCATACCTAAAAATGAGAGAGCTGAACAAGCTACCATCTCATTAGAAGCAAATGATGAGAGCAGCTAAATGACTGGTATTTCAGCAGTTTTATGCTTTTCAACTATTTTTGCCACGAGAAATGATCTGTAGTGATGTCCTGAATGTAAAGAGTGAAGGAACAGTTCATGGTAAGCAAGTTTCTTTCATTTGTCCTATTCTTAGTAACAGATTCAAATGATGGCAGATCTAGGATTAATTTGGTCTCAAGAAGACAGTGCAGAGTGAAGAGGTTCTCTGTGACAACGATTTCAGCCACACCTTTGACAGCTGGCCCACAACCATAGTACCCTGAAAATGCCAAATTTGTGAGATAACCGAGGGGAGATAGAAGAGCTCTGCATGGCCAAGAATGCAGCGATAGGAAGTGATTATTCACTATTTTTTCCAGGAACTGCGGACTTAAACTAAACAGAGGGAAGAACTTTTTTTCATACAACATGTATTTAGAACTCACTGCCGCTGCATACTGCATAGGACAAGAGCATAAGTGAGCTCAAGGAGGATTAGACAAGTCCACAAAGGGCAAGGCCATATATCGATATTGAACATTACGGTCAAGAAATAGCCTCGGAGGCTGAGGTTCAGAAACAACTGATTTTTTTCTGTGTTATAAAGTCAAATACAAATAGGAGGAGGGGAGGGCCGTAGGGTATTCCAGAGGAAGAATCACAACAGCAACCTTGTTCTTCTGCTCTTTCGGCAAACACTAGCCAGGTTACTGGGTTCGTTTGGACTCAGTAGGAAGAATTTTAGACTTTGGTCAGTTGTTTCCATACACACACTAGTGAAATATGCCCTTTTGAAATCAGCTCTTGAATGTCAGCTTTAGTGAAGGCTGGTTCTTATGCCAGCAGGACTAGGATGACCTCCCAACACTACATTGCTTAGGGTGCCTACAAATACATAGCACATGCAACAAATGACAGCTTTAAGAAAGGAAGACCACATGAAACAAGCTCATCAGAAAGGAAAAGGTTCAACTTGCAATATTCAGGCTATTCTTCAGTCCAACAAGGCAGGGCTCTTCACTGTACACTGTTCATTGTTTAGTGCAAGTCAGATCCAGCTGACAAAGTGATGAGCATAGTACCATTTCCTATTCAAGCATGTTTAATAGTCCAAAACGAACATGCCATTATCATCTAGCCCAGGAGGCAGGTGTAGGGAGCATGAAGGAATATCTAAGGGCATGGGAAAGTGGTGGGTGGGCTTCTCAGTCTCACTGCAAGAGGCTAGAGGAAGGGTGAGGAGTAGAAAAAAAAATGGGACATGTAGGTTCCTGAAAGCATACTGTAAGCAGCAACAGGCAATCTGAAAGGCTGAGAAGTGGCACACATTTCAACAACTAGCTCAGAAGAAGAAGTCTCCTTGATCTTGCTGTTAAGACAATTATCTCCAAAACTAACTCTACTCTAAGAACAGGCTATCTTAGTTACTTTTGTTCATCAGGTCTGATGGTAGAAGTAACAATACCATGGAAACTACTTGAATTTACTCAATTGAAATCACTGTAGGGTTTAGCCCTTGTACCAAGATCATACACAATGGTATTTAATTACGCTATTGTGACAGAGTGAGAGAAGGGGTAGCTCAGAAAGTGGAAATAAAAAAAAAAAAAAATTAAAAAAATCAAAAACCCCTCCACAAAATTGCCTGATGAGTAATTTTTATGAAATGAAAATAATTTACACAGCAGTTTTACAGAAAAAGAGAATTATGCCATTAATCGGCACTGCTGGATAATTACACTGTACATGAGGCCTTGCTTTTAGGAAAAAATATAAGGTAATAAAGAGAGTCAAACGATCGGTAGTGGCAGGGCTTTTGGGAGATAGCAGAGACACAAAGCTAAATAATTTAAAGCTAAGGAGTATAATGACTGTGAAACCAAATTATTTTAAGTTTACATTAATTCTCCACCAATTACATATCTAACATTAAATCCAAAAGCTAGAGAATTCCTCTCAGCTGTGTACAACCACAGAGACAATGAGAAAGCCAAGGGGATGTGATCTCGAACATGACCAGACTCTGAATGTGTCCTCCCAACTGCTGTGTACATCCTTAATATTCAGAGGTCTCCTAGAGAATTAAAGCCAGTTCACACTTCCCTCCAGTTACTGCCAGTTCAAGTAAGGTCTCTCCCTAATACAGTCAACTGCAGTCAATCAATTTTCTTTGTGGTGCCTTTTTGCACCTCTCAAGCACCAGCAGCAGATGGCTCAGCCTGGCTGTCACACTACCACATTTGTAAGGGAGAAACCAGTGAAAAGTTAAACAACGTTGAATTAACAATGAAAATGAAGCCCGGTGTGTAATGACAGTGTTTCATTATGTTTGAGTTGTAAGCAATTTAGCCCTAATTATTATTGACCTTTGGCAACACTGCATCCAAGTAAAATGTGCTACCTTAAAAAGCACAGGTATACTGGAAGGCAGACATTGTTTCTGAGTGTTCTCATAAATAAACCAGACAGTTTCCCTTCCTGTGTTAGAGGTTTACCTTACAGCTGTGTTTTCAGCATTCAGCAGTCACCCTTACTTAGTGTCTGCACAACAAACAATACAAAAACAACCTGATACAGTACACCTGGCAAGTTATTATTATTATTACCTCTATAGCACCCAAAAGAGCATTAGGTACTTCACAGAGTAGTTAAAAAGACAAACTATGTGCTACAATGAGCTAATACTCAGTGAAACAGTAGAAGTAGGCAGGGTGGAAAAACAGGAGGTGGTGTAACAGGAGGAAGTATACTGGTTACAGGAATAACATTAAACTGTTACTAATCCGGGAGACATAAGGTTCCATGCATGTTCCCTCTTATTCTACACTAAGTTCAGAGGAGTTCAGAGGAATCCCTGTGACTGGACGTTTTATCAGCATGCTTTCCAAATCCACTGTTTTTTTCCAAAAGTGCTGTTTGCTTGCATTAGCAAAATGCTGTTTTTTTTTTTTTTTTTTTTTTTTGTTTTTTTTTTTTTTTTTGTTTTTTTTTTTTTTTTTTTTTTTTTTTTTGATTTTTTTGGGGGGCATGGGGGGAATTGCTTTTTTTCCACTTCATTCTCTTTCTCATTACTAAGATGAAATTCCAACAGCCTGTTTTTTGTGCTTTGTACAATGGCAACAACTGCAGAAAAGCCCATAAGACTCAGTACCAGTAGCAGGGCAGGAGGAGAGAAGGGGAGAAGGGACATGCCATTGCCTGTGCAGACAACGTTTTAGAAAGAGAAATTGCTTCTTATCTAACTGCCCAAGAGCAATTTTCAAGAGGTGTGAGGGAAGCTCAAAAGAAGAAATGCACAAATAAAAAGAGCAGTTTAAGGCTCTGTCGTTAGCTGAATGTCATTCACACACAAAGGGCTATTTTATTTAAATAATCTATCACTTTTAATTTGCCTTTCAAACCAAAAGGTATTTTTCAGTTAAAATTGGATTCCGGCATGATTGAAGTAGTCAGGGAGCATATCATAGGGGGCATATGTAAGCTGGTATCAGACATCAGTAGCAATTGAGCCCGTTATCTATTCTTTTCCACTAGTTCTGCTCAGGCTGCCTTTAATCACCCTCTGCAGTAAGCCAAAACACTTCTACAAGTTTCTCTGAAGCTCAGTTTGCTGTTTACATAGCTAGCCTAGTAAAAAGCTTTCCTGAACAAATATAACTATTTGTTTTATCTCACTGAGTGTTTACGTCACAGATTATTCATCTCATTTTGTTGCAATTATGCCATCTTTGGTCCAGATCTTTATAACTGAAAAACTTCTGAAAGCATTCATTGTGTCACCCAATTCATTTACAGAAAGGTTTTCTGGACTGAGTATGTTCAAACCCTTATTCCTGGAGATAGATGTAATTCACACTTTGTTTCCCATAACACCCCGGTAAGATCCTCACTAAGTTTCAGCAAAAAAGGTGTAAGGCAACTAAACTATGAAACAGTGACTTTAAAGCCTTGAAGGTACAGGTCACTCTGCCCCATAGCACTGGTGATATACCACAGAAACTGAGTTCAGGACAATATAGCTCTGTTACGATCATTGTCTCCTAAACACATACACTGGACAGAGCTTCCTTCAGTTGCCTGCAGGTTGCATCTGTCCTAAGGCTCTGTATTAACAGAGAGCAAACCAGAATGACATAAGCTATTGGTAGCAGGAGCAACCAGTACCAGTTCTCTTGAGCCTCATCTAACACTGCTTGTAGAAGAAAGCACAGCCAAACTCTGTTCTCATTTCACTGGTGTAAATACAGGCTAAACCCTCTGACTTCTCTGGAATCACTACAGATTTACACTAGGCAAAACTCCAGGCCTATGCCTCTAAATAACTATGTTCAAGAGGCCAGGCACTTTAGGAATTTAAAGTTCACAAAACTTTGAGTAAGCAACAATGAGGGACACTGTCAGATTTACATGACAGATACGTTTTTCTGGCAGAGCATCTTGGAAAGGTGTTTAAGTCACCCAAACCTTCCCTCAGAGCAATAAAAAAAAGCTGGTTGAAGTTTTTCAGCAATATTAACATTGAACATTGCCATTTTTGAACAGGTAGTAGCCCAGGGCCAGAGTATGTTTATCCATAGATTGAAGACCAAATTCAGCTCATTTCATTAAGAGCTCTTGACACTGTACACAAAACAGCAGCCAAGTATGGTCACTTACAAGCAGGATGACTGAAATGGTCAATTTTATTTCCAGAAAACTGATAGGATCTTCCCATTCCCAACAAGTATCTGTGTATACTAAAAGAAAAGAGTCACATACAACTGACAGTCGGACTGCCTTCACCTTGCTATGCATACAAAACTACTACCCGTATTTGAGAGAAGCCATAACTGCTCCAAGTTGTCTGGCGGGTGCTCAGTCATTCAACATAAAAATGGACAGCCAGCAGAAACTGGGATTGTTAATGATATTTAAAAGCTCTTCAGACATCAAAAAAGGCTTAGGGCCTTTTGAGAGATGCTCACAAAAAGCATTTTGACCATACAACTGAAACTTCAGGATTCAACTAGGAAGATGCTTCAGCTTTGGGAAACCACGGAAGCTGGTGTGCCTTTAAAACTCCTGTAGCTTTTCAGCTGGGTTCCTTGAAAGATTACAGCTGCGGCTCCAACCATCACAGATTCTGGAGATGAATTTCCTCCCACATGAAGGAATAATGGTATCAGAAGGAGAGGAACATTAAAGACATTTATGCCCTGTCCTAGTAACCCTGGAAGAAACATTCAGTGTTATTTTTACCAGGTTTTGGGTGATGCAGAACACAAATAATTAAGTTCCTATGCCCAGACCTGTAAATATATAGAAGTAATATACATGTACTAATTATCAATATGCACGTCTATGACATGACACAACAGAAATAAATGCAGCCACTCTCAACAATATATTTTCCTCAAGGAAAGGTATTTACAAAAGGAAGGCAGAATAAGCGAACGCAGGCAGGCATAAAACAAAACATGAAATTTCCCCATCTTGCAATTTCTACAACAAGCATAAGATTCAGCCTGTCTCAAAACCCCCGCTCACAACCATTAAACCAATTTATTCTTCCTTCCCTATCACATGCAGAGAGCCAGAGAAAAGCTGAGCTGAGGTTAACCCCTTGTTCACTGAAACCAAAACCTTACCATTTCAAATTCTCACAATGAGCTTTGAACACATAGAAGATACATGAACAGACATCAGAGAACACCTCACTCAATCTGATTTACTTCCCTAGACAACTAACATAAGCTTCACTTCCTCATGGTAATTAAAAAATTCCACCTTTCCCAAGACCATTGCATGGTACTGCATTTAAATCTGGAACTGACAATCTCTTTACCTCTGAAGTCCTCAGCAACCTCAGCTTCTACTGAGGGTAGATGGGCAAGACCTGAACCAAGAGTAATTTCATGAAATCTGGCCCTAGAGATCCAGCCTTATCCTCAGGGTTTTTGCCCCACCCATAATTAAAGCAGAATTTACACTTAAAATATTGAGTATTCTCATTTTTCCTCTCTCCATGCACATGTAGAAACACAAA
Source organism: Lophotriccus pileatus (assembly GCA_035583135.1). Classification (NCBI taxonomy): domain Eukaryota; kingdom Metazoa; phylum Chordata; class Aves; order Passeriformes; family Tyrannidae; genus Lophotriccus; species Lophotriccus pileatus. The sequence goes on along the minus strand of JAWWES010000168.1, from coordinate 42,332,177 downwards.
CTATATAAATAGTTATGAATAAATGTATAAATACATGTACTGGTTTAATGCAAATTTCAAAGGCCATTTGTGTGACAGGTATAGAAATAAGCACTGAACCTTGCTTCTGAGGTGCTTTTCATTGCTCTACAGAAGAAAGAAGCTCCAAACAGTCCCAGAGAAAATGAGCTGTTCTTAGGGAGTGCTGAAGCACTAAGATTTCACTAGTTAAACATCAGTGTTATCTAGATGTTCATCTCTCCACAAAGGTGTTCTGACTGAAAGATTGTACACATTCAGTGCTTTCCATTTCTCCACCAGGCTACTTACCCACCTGTGAGAATATGGTGATTTCAGAAGCTTTTGCCACATCGTTCTTTTTAAATTATAAATTATCTGGGCTTCTACCTTTGACCAATGCAGTGTGCTTCTAGCACAGCTTACCTCTGTAAGTGACTCCTACTCATGATCTGATGTTGATTTTTCTGACAATGAAAGGGAAACAGTAGTATCTCAAGGGATTGTATTTGGTACTGCAGCAGTTAATGCAGAAAAAATTGGGGTTATATCATGCCTTTTAACCTCTAGGTATTCCAAAGCATTTAACAAAACAAAAGTATAATTTTATTTGAAGTGAAACAGCCTGGGCTTGGCAAAAAAGGCAGCAGCTACTATGTATTTGATAAAAGCTTCCTTAGAGGTAAAATCTGTTTTCGTACAAGTTGCTCCAGCACCTGTTTCAATACTGGTTAAAGCAATGCAATTTATCTGGGTATGCTAAGTGACTCTTTATGCCATCTTTGGTTTCCAACTAATTGACATTGCAGTGCAGCATCAGCAATGGGAACTATAACTAGGGAGTCCCTCATTTGTTAGCTTGTTGATGTGTTCAATTATTTTATGATCTTTTCTTTCCTACATTCCCATGTAGGAAGAAACAGAAACAATTTCAGGTAACAGACTTCAAGAGAAATAGAGGACATGTGGGATATTTTTTTATCAATACAGGAAGCCAGTGAGTGCTGTGATCCCACAGATGCCCACAAGTTTATCAAATAATTACAATTTGAGACTGGCCTTTGCTTGAGTGCCTAAAGGAAAGTAGAACAGAAAGAATCCTGTATCCAGCCTTATCAGCCCACGGAAAAATCCAAGTGGTTACCCTAGTATTTGATTTTGCTTCTGCTGCTGATGTCATATGAAAATTTGGACTCCAATGCTTGACGGTGAGGCAGTTTTTTTGGTAAGCACAGTTTGCATCATTATGGATAATGCAGATATTCTGTATAATGCTAACTATACAATGTTTAATGCATATATAATGGTACAAATGCCATTTTAGAGTTATTTATACCTAGATGATTCATACACAGTACCACTAAGATCTGGCTAAGATTATTTTTCCCCTGTAAAGACCAGCATTATCAGCCTTAGCTCTCACCATACACTGTTATCATCATTGTAGGCACCTATGATGTTTAACAAAGTTACAAAACATGGGTGATCATGAGACTGATGACATTTAGGACTGTAGAGTTCTCATAGGCATCTCCTTAGCTTGGGATCTGCAGGTGAATAAATTCACTAAGTCCAAACTGTGCTTTCCTGTGCTTTGCAAGAAAAGTCAGAAGATGACCTTGATCTTGCTTGACACTAGTCTCTGCTGTTTCAAGATTTTGTATACCTCTGCAAACAAAAAGATAAAATGCAGAACAAGAATAAAAGTTATCAGTTGATGAAATTCATCTGAATTTAAGAGATCTTATTATAAAACTTTAACAAGCCACTAACTTTTACAGTCTTCAGACAGCTGAAGATACAACACTCATCTCTGCTCAAGCTTCACAACCATCTATAATTCTGCCACAAAGATTATTTTCCTAATTTTTCACTGTGACATGGTCACACATCACAGTCATCCTAGCTCTCCATTGCTCCACAGATTTCCTCTCTCTGCCCAACATACATGGCCTGTCTTTATTTTCAAAGCCTAGCCTGTCTAGTTTTTATCTTATTAAGAGATCATTTCCGATCCTCCAATGATCTATTGTGTCAGCCTCCACTCAAATTTACACATTGGAATTTTTTTGCCAGTCCTCTTCTTTACACTTGGCAGAAGCTCCCATTTAAACATACATGAAGTACCCTACTATTCTCCTGTAATTCCCAGTTAAAATTCTTAATCATTCTCAAAGCGTGGAGATCACCCCCCATAGCTGCCTCATTGTTATTCCTGTCTTATTTCTTATTCCCTCCATCTGCCTATGAAGGCATATCTGTTGTCTTTCCTGTTTCCCTAGGCTACTAGTGTAACACTATTAACAGAATAAAAAAACATGCTTTCTTTTACACATAAATTCAGACACTTAGGGAACACCTGACACTCAGTTCTGAGTTTTGGAGCTCAGTATCTTTTAATCTTTTTGTTTTAAACAATATCTCTATTGTTTTCTTCTAAGTAGCAGGTGATCAACACAGGAAGGTAAGTAAGAAGTTACTACAAACATCAAAAAGAAAGACACTAGACAGACATTTCTGAGCTAAATAGACCTTTGCACCAACTGTGATAAGGGATGACTTCAAACTACTAAATCCTCTTCCTCAAAGCCTACAGTCAGCCGGGTTGAGTAGATTCAGCCTCCTCACAACTGAATAGGCACATGAAGCAGATGCCCCTGTTCAACATGTAAAACCTAAGAACCCTCACTTTTCTGCAAGTTAAGATTTTCCTTCACTCTCCTTCTCTTTTGCAAGCATGTATAAGTGTAGCCAGCCATCCTACCAAAGAGAAGAGCTGCATCCTCCGCCAGCAATGAACTGTCCCTGCAGTTGTTAGCACAATGTCTCCCTTGAGAGTGCTCTGGAGTGCTAGCAGTTCACCAGAACGTTCTACACCATTTCTCCTCACAGTTTTTTTTCCCAATTTAATTTAAGAGGTGAACTCTAAGACAGGCAAAAAGAACAAATATCTTTTTCTACATTTGGATTTTTTTAACTCTCTTGAAGGAGAGTTTCCTCTTTACAGTTTCTTCTTAGAAATCAAACACACCGAGAAGCACATATTCAAATTTTTATTAATGTATATCTAATGCATATATATATATAAACAAAAACAAAACCACCACCTTCAGATTGGCTGGATTACTTAAAATTGAATGCCTATGCCCTAAGAAGCTGACAACTCAGCGGGGAACATAGAAACAGAAATGTGCAGGGAAACAACCTCTTACTGTTAACTACATTTAATTACTCCTCACCACTCATTTATCATACTGCATATTCTCAGTGTATAAGAAAAGACAATAGCATCCTTAGCTGGCAACAAAACAAATCTCCAGGGTTTTAGTACAGGCTTTCAAACCCTCTCCAAGTTGACAGAGAAAAGGAGATCAGCTAGCTTTCCTGGCTGACCAGTGTTACACAAACATGATTTTCTTGAAAACCTTCTAGTGGTAGCATTTTTCAGGCATGCAGCAGCGTGGGTTCAGATAAAGCACTGCAGTCCAGTGGTTAGAGTGCTACTGCTTGATACCGCAAGGCTGGCTCCTGGATTCCCTATCTGGCTTTACCAACTACTGCCTGAGTGGCCTTGCTTTAGACAACTTATGCATTTGCTGCATCTGTAAAACTGGTACAATAATAGTAATCTAGCTATTTTCCTATCACCCCCTGTCAGGAGATTTTCTGAGCATTATTGATTTATCCAGTAGGAGCACATCTTCCAGTGAAAAGCACTAACTGTGAAACTGTGTGATTTCTGAGTGGAAATTCTTGCCCATATTGTATTCACTCCTCCTTTCACAGGATAAGACACTGGCTCCAAAGCTGAACACCATCCCTTTTAATTTTGCAGTGATGGATATTTCTTTTGAGAAAGCATCTGTACAAGCTGCACTCTGCCTTGCCAGTGATGTGCTCTAAAATCTAAGGTAAATCACTCACCCCGCTGCGTCATTTTGCCCATATTAAATCAATGGATACATTGCTGTGTTACTGGCAGTACCTGCAAGGCTGTCCTTAGGGTCAGCTACATATACACTACCTCAAAGAACCAAAAAAATGTAAACACATCAAGCAGTTTATTCCAATGGTATAGTGCCTTCTGAAAAAAAAAAAAAGTATGACTGCTTGCAAAGAAAGAAGAACTGGTGAGACTAGCTCTACATTAAAGCACTATCTTTTAACAAACACCAGGTATGTGTTGCCAACTGAATATTTGAGGAAAAATTACTCATTTCTGAGGACAGAGGGAACAATCTCTTTTTGGTATGAAAAAAACCAAACCAAACCAAACCAAAAAACCACCCTTATCAAGCAATAAATAAAAGCAAAGGGAATAGTTCTAGCCCATATTCTCATTGAGGCATACCACTGAAAGAAGAGAGGCTGAAGAATGATTATCAAAAGAGATGAGGCATTCATTGTGGATGAACCATACCTGGGGTATAATTCAAACTGCCAACAAGGTAGAAACCAGCAAAAATACCAAAAGTTACTATATAACTATGGAACAACCTATTGAACACTTGGAATTTCCATTTATTATGGGTATCTTATGTTTTTTACCAGGGAAAGGCATCATTATAGAATTTTTGGCCAAGGGATATGACTAAAGGCATCACCACAGCATAACAGACCTAAAGTACTGCTCATCTGTTGGAAGCAGTTCATGCACAGCAATGCAGATTTTAATCATGGCTAGAAACCACTTCTAGGCTGAAATATATTTGTGCACTTTGAGACCATAGCATGATTGTCAGTAGTACCTGCCTTAAAACTAACTCCTAAATGTTTATTCTGTAACTGGCACTCACACAGTTCATTGGAGGATAAGGTGATCACTAAGGTGAGTGGAGATGCTGAAAAGGGCATAAAATTATGGGTCATTTTTTACGAAAACCTACCACGAAGCTCCAATCTATATGATCTGGATAAAAACAACACACTGGGTCTGGAAGCACCAGATGAACAGATACCTGCAAGACTGAAGGCAAAAATGAAGAGTGTATGATTTTATTACACTTTATCACTAGGGCTGGTTTTGGAAATATCAGAGATTGCTGGTGTTACTCTTGGGAAGGCATAGAGGATATTTTGAGGGTTTTTTTGCAGGGAGTTGTGGTCAGAGGGGGTTAGTTCCCAAAAAACTTGGCTGTAAACTTCAGCTGAAAAAAGGCTATTATATGGCTACAACCAAGCACTGGCTCAAATCTGCCTGCAAACCATGTGAATCCAGATGCTACCTTCCATCTCATTTTTTTTGTTACTGAATGATTTTTATGGCAAAAAGGCACTGAATCAGGAAAAAAAGGTGGTAAGATATGAAAGTAACATTAAAAAAATCCATGATTTTAAAGGTGTGGTGTTCAGCGTCTGCCATTCCTTTAGTGATAATTCTCCATGCATCGTAGGTATTGTTCATTAAAAGCTATACCAATTACTATAACTTCTCTTTTCAAATCTGCATAGTTGTACCATGGAGTATTCTTTTTATCTTGCTTTCTTTGCCCTCTCTTCAAAATACAGATGATTTTTTTTTCACTTCTAGTTATTGTTAGAAGGGAAAAATTCCCCTCACTGCTTCATCTTTCTCTCACCTCTCATGCCTGAGGGCTATTTTGTATGAACTCCTCTCAAAAAACCCACAGTCAGAATGCCCACATGCAGGATTTTGAAGCTCGAATTTTGAAGTTAGAATTGAATGCAAGGATCTAGAGTAGTTTACATAAAAACATTTTTATCCTATTGAAAATATAATTTTCCTCAGATCTGCAGGCCCAAATGTCACCCCTGCCATACACACCTCTCTGCACATACACAGTCTCACTCTTTAAAAGCCTCTGCAGAATAGCCTCAGCCAGATTTTAACTGTTCTTCCTTATTAAACTAATTAAGTCCAAATTCATCTCAGGTGAATTATGTACTAGGGGATGTATATGTTGAGCCTTTCTGAAATATATTTGGGCAGAAGAATGATTTCCTATTGGTTCCTTGCAGATAACATTTGCACCACCAAAAACTCCTCAAAGTTACCAACAGAAATTGCTTTCTGAATTTTGAATGTCTAATTCATCTGTTCCCCCAGCAAAAGACAAAATGGAAACACACTACAGCTGACAAAAGATCACAGTAAGAAACCTTAATTACCTATCTATACAATAACTTAAGTAAATCAATATCTCTGAGCGTCTTTATCATTAATCACTTTACAGAGACTTGAATATATTTTTCCCCACAAATGGTTTGACCATCACAGATTATCCTTTGAATGAAAGACTGAGGTACTGCATGGAAGCAATGTATACAACATGAAATGATCTGGTTATGGCTACAGTTAGATTTCTCATTCTTATGGTGTGTTACAGTGTCCATAATGCTATCAGGACAAAAAAAGGCCAGGAAAAAACCCTCCACACTATCCAGTTTTGCCTACTGACAATATAGGATGGCTTTCTCAAACACATTTCAGGTACTTATTACCTAACTAATTTTGTGTTCTCCTATATATGACATCTGTCTTGGAAGCTTCTGTGTTGTGTGCATGCACACAAGCCAACACAGGTAAGTTAAAACACTATGGTTTTGATGGCAAACTGCCTAGTCCTATCTCTTCAGACTAACAGAATATTCACAAATATTGAATTAATAAAACTTAGACCACAGACTGATCTAAGGCATATGACATTTAGATCGGATGCCTTGTAACATTCAGCGTAAAGTAGTCCAAACTCTGATAAGAGTGTTAAAAACACATGGTTATATGATGTATATGGTTTTACAGACAATGACACCACCCCCCCAATAAACTCCATCCAAAGTTAGTCATTGCTTCTTGGCTGAGGTGCTTGCTTGTGCCCATTAACCAGTTCTATTTATGTAATATTAGCAGGGATTTCTGGTACATTTCCAAATTGCTTTATTCATTTATTAGCAATGTGAACTGGGATATGCAGATATTTTTCTCTGTAGTCCCCTGGAGAGCAAGGGGCACAAACTTGCATAAAGTAAGAGCCAACAAATGAATTGAATGATTCTATAAAAATCCAGCAGAGTAAATTAAAATTGTGAGAGGAGAGAAAAAAAATCTCAACTAATTGCCAGATATTGAAATTATTGTTATTGAAAAGAATAATTACACAACCTCAAGGAATAACCTAGCAGTTTCATTTCAAAAATATTCAACTAACTTCAGGACATCCATAAGTACATTGCTACAAAAGGCTCCTTCAAATTCTCATTGCCACCTCCTCCCTTCTTTTGTAACACTACTAATTAGCAACATGGAGAAATATCCCCTGCTTTTTTGTCATCATGCTGTTCAACTTGCCTGATTCATTTGATGGGATAATATAGTGTTTGACATATGCTTCTGCAAGATCATATTATGATGTAAAACAATATTATGAAGCAACCTCTGAATGAGGACTACGTTAATGAGGACTATTCAAAGCCTGAACTGAGGGTAAGTTGAATAAAACCAACAAATCCTTTTGCTACATGAAAACTATTACAGAGGGGGCTTCTTCCTAATACAGGTGCTTGACATTTCCCATTGAAATAACTTACTTCAAGCTATCACAATTGCAAAATTAAAAATATTTAGACTGAAGTTTCCAATACTGTATGTCCGCCTTAAGCAGTTTACTTGATGAAGTTTTTGCCTCAAAAGAATCTCTGCTTCTTCAATACTGTTCCTCTTTGGAGTTAGGAAAAGCCCTAAACCACAACATTTCTATATTAACTTTAAACAAATACTTGTGAGCAGCTGATCCAATTATTTCTCTCATTTCACTTAAGTGATTGCTCACAACATTAACACCCTTGGGAAGCTTTACTGAGTGAGGTGACATCTTTCATTAGACTAAACTCATACTTGTAAAATGAAGTTTTAGGGAAACATAAGCCCTTTCTTCATGTCCCAAAGGGGCAAAAATATTACTTTATTACAGCTTGCAGAAGAAAACCTCATTTCCCCAAAAGCTTCCTGGCATTCATTTACTGCACGGTCTAATAAAAGTTATTACCAACATACAAATATTGCTTTGATCTTTAGGACATCACAGCTACGATAAAAATAACATTATTCCCATCAGATACTATGTTGTGCTCAAACAACAAAAGAAAGTGCAGTTACAACTAAAATTCTAGTCCTCTTATGATGTGGAGATGTTCCATGGTAGAATCCCAGCTTTTTTGGTCATTTGCTTGTTTTGGTTAAAGGCAAGGAAGTACTACAAACACAAAACTGTTAGAAGAGTATTTGCATGATCAGATACTCAAAATAGGTAAACAGAATGGTTTTACTATTCATTTGTACTTGCCAATTATGATGATGCCAATTATAGGCCCTGGGATATGATTTGCAGAAGTGCTGAGCACTCACAACCGCAGCTTAAAACAAGAGGAACTATGTTGGAAAATATGAAATACCATCCTGTGCTAAAGAAATTCTCAAAACAGTTTCTCAAAGAATAACTTAATAAGGAGAATAAATTTGCCCCAAATACACGGAAACTCTTGACTTTAAGACTTCTGTTTCCTAATAATGATCTTCCAATATATCTGTGTGTCTTGATGTTGACAGTAGAGATTGAGATACATTGTCAGCAGGTGAGGGCTTGGCTCACTAGAGTACTGATGAGCTCATAACCTTTAGAACATCAGTACATAGTAATATTAAAGCATTGTTGTTGCAGTTTAACCCCAGACAGCAACTAAGTACTGTGCAGCCACTCACTCACTTTTACCATCCCCACCTCAGAGGGATGGGGAAGAGAACTGGAAAACAGAAAAATCTGTGGGTTCAAATAAGAACAGTTTAAGAATTAAAATAAAGTAAAATATTAAAATATTTTAACTGTAATGAAAAGGGATATAATAAAAAGAGAGGAATAACCCCCTCCCCAGAAGACTAGAGATGCACAATACCATCGCTCACCACCCACTAACTGATGCACAGCACAACCCCAGAAGTGATTGGCCCCTCCCAGCCAAGTCCCCCCAGTTGATATACTGAGCATGACATGACATGGTATTAAATATCTCTACAGGAATTTCTGGTCATCTGTCCTGGACATGCTCTCTCCTGGTTTTTTGTGCACCTCCTCACTGGCAGAGCACAAGATGCTGAAAATTCCTTGACTTAGGGTAAGCACTACACAGCAATAAGTAAAACCATCAGAGCATTATCAACATTATTCTTATACTGAATCCAAAACACAGCACTGTATCAGCTACTATAAAGCAAATTAACTCTTATCCCAGCTAAATACAGGACAATTAATCTATAATATCATATTTATAATTTGCAAACAAGAGGAAATTTTGCTTCAAAAATCTGATAATCTCCATAAAGAGATAAACTACACTATAACAACAGATAGTAGCATTGCACCAATATGCAAAGAGATGGGATCTCAACAGTGTTCTGTAATGTCTCAAAGAATGACCTTGCCTCATGCTCCTGAGTCAATAATGATGGCAACAGCACAGTAGGTATGAGACTGAACCCTAATGTTGAATCAATAATCACTGTGCTGGGTCATGGCCTTGCATCAATCTGAGATAGTTTTACATTATGATGTTGCAAGAACTTGTATGATATTGCAAAGTCACCTTGCATCAGTTCAGTGGTACAATGCAATGATGTTGCATGAATATACAGAGATGAGTGCTTATGGGTATAGAGAGATGCTAAATTTTGAAATGACCATCAACAGTCATCATGCATGATATTAATAATAATGATTGGTGACTCGTATGCCACAAGGACAGATTCAGGTGAGTGCAAGTCCTAACTAGGCAAAGTTTTGCTAAAACTAGCAAAGGTACCCCTTTACCCAAGACTGTCCTTCCACATTTTCATTTTGACCTGAAAAGACAGCAGGTACTTTGTTCTAGCTCACTTTTTATCTGCTCAGCCATTTGACTGAATATGATTGACCTCACTACAACCCATGCAGAGTAAGAAGATTCAAAAGGAAACCACTGTGACAGGGAAATGGACCAATTATGCTGAGACCAGCTTTTTCCCTGGCAAAAAAGATTCAAAGCATAACACATCAAGACACCAAAGGAAGCAGGCACCCAGTGATTGCTGTCGAAGGAGAGAACAAAAAGATGGCAATTATTTTAATCATCTTCCAAGAGGTGGCAATAATGTTTCTTATAATTGCAAAGAGAAGCAGAAATGTCAATAGTTCCAACCAGGCTTTCTGTCTGAACGGAGCCTGAATCAGCTCTTCATTTAGGCTATTGAAGCATCAACTATTTCCCATTAAACTATACTTGGGTCAGTCTGCTTTGGTCACACTCAGCTTAGATTGAATTTGAGGGTGATAATTACCGTAAATTCACATCACTTCCCTGGGGTGAATTTATTTCAGTGTTTTGATAGTAATTCCCCATGCATGTTTGCTTATATGTCCCTATTATTGACACAGGGTTTCCTTATATTTCCTTATTATTGCTACAGTGCTGATCGTTGTTGAAGTAGGTTTTTCTGAGATTCATTCTGCGTGGGGTTTTACCTTTAAAAATAACAGACATTTATTTATACCAGTACAATAAAATATAACAACAAGGTCTTTTTAAACAAATATAGAAACAACCAGGTAAGACTAAATGAAAAATGGCACCGCAATTACTAGTTCTTTAGTCCTCATTTTCAACAGCACCTAAGAAGCAATAACCCAAGTTGGCAGAAGACCTTGTACTCCTCTGCCTCTACTCTGTAGCTGCATGTATTTGGCAGGAATAAAGACATCTCTCTAAAATGATACAGTTTGAAAATGGCATGGAAGCTAGCCATATATGTTTTGAGGAATACCTGGCAGAAAAAAAAAATGTAGCCATGAGGAAGAATATAACTCTCTGCATACTCTGCCTCAGGATGAACATGGGAGCTTCATCCATGAAGGTGTGTGAACAATGAGAGGGGCATTCCAGCCCCTCTTATGTCACATACAAGGCTCTTCCACAAAGGATTCCAGAGTCAATAAATGTCGTCTTTTCTATCATTTACACAACTGCTGTGACATTACAGTGAACTGATCCAAAAAGTGGATATCATACAAGTGTATGTAAAGAAGTTGGTGTACAGCAGCAAATTTTAAACAGAACTCATCTCAGTTTCCCAGTATTGTGTGTAACCTGTTCTGGAGTTCCCAGCCCATCACTTCATATTTCATTTTGACAGTTCAGTGTATGCCACCCTGAGTGCTTGGCCTGAAAACACAGACATGTTTCAGATGAAACAGAAGGCTAATTAGAAAAGCTGAAGCCATTAATGAAGGCTATCAATTATTAATAAGCTGGTCCACTATTCTCTTTCCCCATATCCAGAAGTATTTATAAGCCAGTGACAGGTTTTTAGGGTTGATGACATCTCTTAGCAACGGTATTACCTTGATCATATGAGAAAACCCCACAAGCAAAGTAGGAAAACATCAAACACATTTTCAGACAGAAAACTTCTAAGGAAAAATTCACAGTGATGGAAGACAGAAGACAAAGCTACTTCACACCTTCAGAACCTTTCTGTTCACTGCCTTGCAGTGGACTTTGCTCTTGCATCTGAGTCACTGAATGTTGCTGTAATGAAGCACAGAACCATGAGACAGAGGTTTTTATCTAAGGTTTGCATTTTTAATAAAGAAAAGTTACAGCAATGGATATTTTAAAGTAAATATATCAGTCAAAGAATATATGCATCCTAAGACATAAAGAACCTGCCAGGAGATTGCCACAGACAAGTATTTCTGAATAATCATAGATAATGTTGAAAGATGTCAGAATATTAGCATGGAAAATTATCTTCAGAAAAGGAGAGCAGAGATTCTATTAATTGTCCTCACATACATGAAATTTATTTCCCTTGCAAAATAAATCTACCATTAAAGAAAAATGTTTAATTAAGAAATGTTAATAGCAACATGCCTTTTCAACAATTTATATTAAGATTTTGTTACCATGTTAAAGAGGAAAGCCTACTCAGTTGTGAAATCATCACTTATACAAAGTGCTGAAATCATCATCATTTGTTAACTGTAGAGTAAGGGAAAAAGGCTTGGGAAATGCAACACAGAATCTGTCTGGAGAGGAAATGATTATTATCTTGGTCTCTTCCTTGTCTAGGATTCTTCATTACTGCTAGATGCATGGTATTTTTCGGTTGCCATTTTTCAAAACTTAAAGATGCTTTTCATCTTATTTGGGTTATCGCTTGCATCATGATAAATCAACTTTAACTTCCAACTGGAATGATTATAAGTTTTTTATATAACAACACATACTGAAGTAGCCACTTTACAATAAACCAGTATACAACATTGTCATGAACTGGCATAATGACATCATATTCCTCTACTCTAAGCCTACCTAAAAAAATCCCAAACCTTACTGAATGGGCATTATTATGTTTTCTACTTTGGAAATTTTTCTGTTCCTTTTTGCATCAGAGATCTAGAGAACAAACTTTAATAATACTTAATGTTTTAATATTCAGCTTTTATCCTCAGGAGACAACTTTCCCAGAGGTAATTGCACTGCTTGATTGTTCCAGGTAGACTGTAGACTATTTTCCAAGGCAAAGGTTTACAGAAATTTTACAGAAGATATCCAACCATTGTACTAATCTTATATCTCTTTTCAACTTATGTACCACTTTGAATAAATTATTGCTTGTTCATGCTGTGCTGAGTACCTTTGGTACTCCTCTTCAGATAAAGTTTCAGGAAGGCCTGGACCATTTTAGATATTAACTTGCACTTTGAGAAACGACAATTTATCCTTGTTCTAAATGGACCATCACACTGTCCCCTCATCCCTGTATTTTAAAGGCTATACTCCCTTCGTCTATAATAAATCATACTTTTCCTCAATTTGGCAACCCTTCAATGAGCTTCCAAGGTCTCAAGAAATCCTTCAGCACTCCAAATGTCAGGGCAAAAACTGACAATCCGTTGATACACACATAAGCTAAAAGGATATGGTATGCTTCTTTATGCTGGTCTTAACACACTTAGGTAATTCTGTCAGTCAAATGAAAGGGACATAAGTAATAGAGAAATTCAACAACAAAAACTTGCAGGGTTGTTAGTGTGACATTATAATTACAAACCTTCAGATTTAATATTTATGTCGTGGAAAATTCTCAAAAAAATAGTCTGTTTCTATCAAGAATAATCAAAGCACATTCAGGAAAGTCAGACAACTGAGTTGTTTATATTAGTACAATAAAGCACCCTCTTACCTTCAAACAGTAGTCCTTTTATACTTAGAAAATTAATTCCAGATCCTGTGAGGTTTTCTATATTCTTTTAAACCTCTAAATGACTACAATTATATTCCATGGCTTCTTCTCCATTTTTCTATAATCTATAGGTCAGTCCTTATAACACATTTCCAAGCACACCATCCATACTCCACGTCATGGGTGATGTGAGATTTAATTTATAAGCCTAAGATAACGCAGTTTAGCAGTGAAGTGGTCCACAGGCTCTTTAGTCCAGACAAGATAAACCAAGGGTCCCAAATTTTGTAGGGAGTAATTTTCTTTGTTCTCATTTTAAGCAAGTGACAAGAGCAGCTTTCTCTCTTCTACTCTTCCATTTGTCAAAAATATACTTCAAGTGAACAGAGTCAGTGTCACTAAGCATCACACTTGACAAAAGACAGAAAGTGACAATCTCGCCAGAGAGCAACACCCTGCAGATGAACTCACTCTGCCTCATATTTGCCTGGTTTCAAGAACTTGTCACCTACTCCAACAGGCAGCAAGCACAAAAACAAAAGGTTCTAGTTGTACAACAGTACAAAAACCACATCAAGTTTAAAAATTGACTTCTAAAAAAGCACTGAACAATGCTTAGCAGCTAAAGCTTTGAGCTCTTAAATAGCTTAAATGTATTTTTTGGACTTTGCCTTGCCCAGGTGATATGAGTGACCTCCTAACCCCCAAGCCACTTAGTGTATCAGCAATTCTGGGAAAGAAGCAGTGCAACTCATTCTCCCAGGAAAAGGGTACCTTTTGACACAGAAGTGCAAATGTGAAAGGCAAAAAGCTTCTGTAAGAAGCTAACTATTCTTTTTCTTTCATTTTCAAAGAAACAGCAATTATCCAGTGGCTGTCAACAGTGCTGAGCACTACTTTCATGGGTAGCTCCAAATCAGGAATCTCTTTCAGCGAGCACTGGGGAACATGCATCACGAGCCAAATACTACACTGGATAATGCTCTCAGCACACGGTGTTATTCTCAAGGTTGTCCTGTGCAGGGCCAGGAGCTGGACTTGATGATCCTTGTGCATCCCTTCCAACTCAGGATAATCTATGGTTCTATGAATTCCACGAATGCTAGTGAAGGGACTTTACACTCATAATTCCTCTGTAGAAATAAAAGTTTGCCTCAACCTCGATATATTTAGAAGCCATTTAAAAACTAGAATTTGCCATTTTTGCTCAAGACAATGTTTTATTTAGAGAAGAAAGAAATGAGAATTAGGCACCACATACATCTCATAGTAGAAATATCAGGAAATCTACTGGATTATCATCACTTTCTAACTAAAATGTGTGTCAGATTAAGACCAGGTGTTATGCAGAGAACAATATTGAAAGCACTAGGCAATATGTACATGAAATGGGACAAGTAGCTCACATTCCTACTTTTGCCTATTTCTGTATTTTTACCCTGTTCCTCTATAAATCTCTCATTTTCCTAGTTATTACTTCTTTCACATCCAGTTTTTAACCTGTTTTTAATTAAGGAAATTAAATGTGTCTGCTAGCAAATAGCTCTTCTGAGTGGAGGGGTATAGGAGTAGAGCAAGCAGGAAATGCATTGTGCAGCCACTCAAGGGATGTTACAACATGGTCAAAGCAGATCAATATCGGGTGCCTTGCTCCAAAATAGTGTGCAACAAGGTATTACCCTCTGTCCCCAAAGAGCAATGATCATCCCTCAGCTGGTCACATTACAAGTGATGTCTTTTCAATTATCTCAAAGGCCAGATTTACCACTTTCTAGTCACAAGTTCACAAGCCCATTAATAGCCATCGCGGGAATCACTGCAAGGCTCCAGACTACATCTCAGATGATGTCCTCTCTCTGATAAAGGTTTTATAAACTGAGCCAACATGCCACCTAATGTGTCAAAATACTTTTTTCCTAGACTGACAACAGGAGAACATAACACAGCCCCTCGGCCTTCTAACACAGCATTATCATTTAATACCAGCTGCCACTAAAAGTTGGAAAAATAAGTTCTAAAAAAAGAATTACATATACTAAGTATTAAAGTTATGATGAACACCACCACACAGGAAAAGAACTGAGAGTCTTTGGCTGAGAACTTAAACTGATCACACTACTGCTGTGAAAGGATTTTGAAACAGATGTGATTGGATGACATCTGTGTGGAGATGCATCAAGCTGAATCTACACAGCCAACCAAGCTCAGAACCAAAGATATCCTAGATGGCTTGCAAAGACCCAGCTTGGGTCTATAAGGAAGTAACAATGCTTATTTAGTGTTGCAGTTGCATGAACAAATCCTCCCGAACATAGCTGAATATTCAGGTGCAAAAGCAGCGAAACCAGCTTGTAGCTGCAACTTGTGGACTGTTTGAATTTACATTAGTCATGGACTACCTTCATGATCACCCATTATAATAAACTGATAGACCAGAAGAGCCTGGAGGAATTGGTGGAGAGTTACTGAGACAAAGCTCAGGCAATACAGTTCTTTGTAAATGCTGCTGACAGGTAAACACCAAAAAACAGAGAGGAGCTGAAGTGCAATATTGGCACAAAACAAATGAAAGTTAAACTGATGTGTGTGAATACATATAGGCTTGAAAAGAACTTTAAAATCTTAGGAAAAAAATTTATTTTAGAACAGCATTTCAACAGAAATAGTAGAACCAGAAAACCAGAAGGGATGAGGTAGATCTGATACAGCCAGAAGAAAGGACATGATGCTGCAACTGCATAGGAGGGTAGAGGACTGGACTTGACAGTCTACAGTCCCTTCCCTGTTCTCTGTTCCTAAATTAATGTGCACAGCCAGCATCCCTGAAAACCTCATCCATTTGTGGAGCCCCAAAACCAAACAATGATTTTTTCCGCCAGAAAGGGAGCACAAGAAATAAATTCTGATCAGAATAAAAACTAATGAAGGTTTTTAAACCTGTTTCAAGCAAAACAATTTTCTAACATATCTAACATGATAGTCTGAACCGTATACCTTTTTACCTACAGATTCCAATGAAAATTGAGTTAATCTCCTTTGAAAAAAAATTATGGCAATTAACAGCAACCATTGCAGGAGGGCTGTAGTTAATTTGGTTCTGCAAAAGTTAAGTTTTAAAGAAATATAAATGAGAAACCAGAACCTCCTTCCCTTAACAGAAACACAGAGGAGAGAAAACAAGAATATGGTACAAGGGCACAACCATAAGAACTACATTTTTTTATTATAAGAAACAGAGAAGATTCCCACATGCAAGGACATACAAGTTCTTCAAAGTAATAAATACAAGAAGAAAATCATCCAGTCTCACAACTGAATTAATACAGTTAGACTTTAACACATCATGGGAAAATACTTTCAGTGCAACAGAAAAAGGGACTACATTCCTCTTGTAAAATCCTCCCAAAACTTTAAGGGTGTGAAATCAAGTTTTAGCAGTGATTGAATTTAATAGTTCTGCAAAACCCCTTTCTGCAGAAAAGTGCTAACAGTCCCACACTCCCTGGGACAATGAATGCTATGGAGTGTAAACTTATATACATTTCCTTCTTGAAATGACCCCTCCTGCCCAACCCTTTAGTGCACTGGTACACCACCCCCCAAAAAACTGCACCCAAAGGGAACCCCTACCTGTCCTTGACACCCCACTAGTCCAATAGCTTAAATATCTTTCAGCACATACCCATTTTTTTCCACATGTTGCCCAGCTCATTATAGAAGCAAATCCAGTGCCTACTACTGTGTTAATATCTGTTCTGTAGAAGAGACACAGTTATTCCAATCTCCAATGCTCAAGCATGTGCTGCCCATCTCAATCATACGAAAAGATCATTGTCCATTGAGGCCCTAGTCTCTCCAAATATATTTAGGATTCAATATACCTTCTAGGAAAGGATAACCTGATTATAATCAGAATATTTGTAAAAATTGTTTAGCAATGCAGCCAAAGACAGACTAGATCCTTTTCCCTTATACAATGGGAAATGTCTGCAAAGTTCGAGGATCTCGTTCTTATCTCTGGTTAAGATAGAATATGAGAAGCCTTATTCAGAAGAACTGATTAATCCCACCACCTCTTTAAGGCTAAGCAGCATCATACTGAAGGGGTTTAATGATCCAAAACCTAAAATCATGTATGTGGTACTGGATTTCAGATGAGATGTCTGAAAATAATAGAATAAAAGAGACATGATAAGATAGCAAAAAAGATACTTTTCTTTGTCAGTCTTAATGATTGCTATTACCCAGCTTCCAGAAACTGCACTCCTAACGTCAGTAATAGACGAAAATAAAAAATAAGCTGAAATAAGGTCTGTGTGCACTGAAAGTAAATTGGGACAGTCAGAGCTAGTAATATATTTGGTTATCAGGTATAGACAAAAACATGCTTGGCTGATGCTTTACACTGGCCCAAATGATACCAGTTATATGAGGCAGTCAGTCTCTTTCTGTAGGCTAAAAATTGCTTAAGCAAAGCACTAAGAAACTAAATGTAGCAGAAAAAAAGATATGCCAAGATATTTAAGAGAATGTTCACACTACATAAGCTTTATTTCAACTGGCTTTCAGGCTGTCGAAGTATTTGCAGTCTCCCCATCCCACTACCCCATTTCTTTTGCATAACGAGATGGAAGAGGAAAATGCTTGTATCGTGCATTTAACATGAAAGCCTTTCAAACCAGCAGGAATCCTTCAGTTCAATCATGCTTTATGTACTGAAAGGTTAACTAACAGGAGAGGCTTATTAGCACAAATAATACCACTTCTGCCTTGATCCCAACAACACATGAGCTAAGCAAGCTCAGGCTAGATGCACACTTAGGAAAAACAAGCAACAACAACAAAAACACCACCACACAGCACCTGCTGCTGTACAATGGGTTCTCAGATGTGTGGGCAATAACAGGAGATGTTGGCAACAGCAGCTTTTCAAGGGCACTACCCCACCCCAGTTGTTGGTATTGAACCACTCTCTCAGGGGGAAGAAGGGAGCACTGTGAAGACTTCTGATTTAAGAAAAGATGAAAATTCAGAACTAGCCAGCTCCAGTTCTGAGGCAACAGCTCTAGTTATATCATTTAATCTCTAAAGCCTTGATTTTCTCATTCTATAAGATTGCTCATGTCTATCTTTTAAAGAGATATTGTGATTATATAGCTCCTCTAAAGTTACACGCAGAAGTACCTTTTAGGCTTTAAAATAACTATTAGGACAATGTATCTGAATAGGAACTTTTCCTTTTCTGGAAAAGTAATGCTAAGAGAAACTCAGAAGAAGTAGCCAAAGTCCAGTACAACGCATTTTTTCCTTGAAATTGTCTCTGCAGTCTCCCGGTAGAATAGGAAAAAGCAGCACTGCCTTTCATTTCCCATGTAAAACTGTGCAGAAGTAGTCTTTCATGTTCTTCAGAACAGTTGATTTTCATCTCAGAGTCAGCTGCATTATGAGCAAGTTTTCTATTTTCTGCATTGGGTTTTGAAACCTTATAAAATTCAAGACATAGTGCAAACAATGTGTAACATTGCTTGGATTAGACCAAGTTTGTTTGGTTGTGGGTTTCTTTGTTGTTTGTGGCTTTTTGTTTGTTTGTTTGTTTTTGTTTTTTTGTAGTAAGACGATAATATGTTCCTGTTTAAGATGTTCTTCCTACAGACTTAATAGAGAAACAATTAATTTCACCACAGCTGATGTAGTACAAAAGAGTTGTTAACCTTTGATGAGAAGGTTACATCAGATACCAAGCAGGGTAAATTAAACTGACAATTGCCCTTGTTTAATTGCTTTTGAGTAGTACTCAGTATGTCTAAATGTGCAGTGAATTATTACCATACCCTGCTGCTACCCATTAACACGAAGATCAAGAAATTTTATTTTACTTTTTTGATGCCACCATAGAGAAGGTGATAAAGGATTTAATTGCAAACAGATTTAATTTAGAACCTATTAGTGCAACTTATCCAAGCATACAGAAGATGGGCTGTTCTGAACAGTCTTGTAAGTCTGGTGCTTCTAGTGAAGTACAAAAAAATCTATACTGCCAATTATTAGAGCTTACAAATAATAGACTTTAGATTTTTTAGATTTAGATTTTAGTCTCTTTTAGTTTTTGCAGAATGAGCACTTCAAACCTCACACTTATCTCCTTCAAGTCTTGGTTATTTCAAGAAAAGAACTTCACTGGAGAGGGTCTGTGTTTCTTTCTTTGACTCAGCCAGAAAAAAACCCTCACATTACTTCAATTCATTTGTATTTAGTATTTAAAAGAAAAACATTAAGAAGCAAAATCTAAATTTTCTCAGCATCAAAAAAAGTCCTAGTATTTCCTTGCTTATTCAGTCACTGAAAAGACTGTGTGACAGAAAGTGAAAATTGCAATTATTAATTAGGAAATACAAAGAGAAAGTACTGCACAACAGTAAAGGCAATTCATCTCAAGTTTTACTGAAATTATGATACATAACATAGCCCTAGATGACAAATTCTACATAAACATTATAGTCACAGGAGAGAATAAAATAAATATCAGGCAAAGCACAGAAATTTTTTTTGTACAGTGTACAAGAACAAGCTATAGAATAATATTTATTGCCATGCAAGGTGTTTGGATAGATACTGTGAGATACTCTGAGATCTGATCATTTAACACCTAATAGCAATTCACAGAACCACAATAAATCCTAAGACAAACTTGCACAAATTAAACAAATTTCAAGCTTCAGAATGTATTTTAAATAGAGGCTATATATTTAGGGATGAATCTTTCTCATAAGCAATCCCATTAAGATATTTGCTTCTAATTAGGAGAGAATTTTTTATTTCTGCACTTAGACTGAAGTACTAGGGCCTGACTTCACATGATGTACAACACTAAAATGCACAGGTGTGCATTGTGAAAAAATGCTGCTAATTCTGTCCACTACACTAAGTCGGGATCATCTTAGTAGAAACCTGCTTCCTTGAAACAGCAAAGCTCTCTCTTTTAAATCAGCAGAGGTAGCATATTGACTTGCCTATATCTCTAAGACAGGTTTCAAAAAAATCACCCAAATATAACTTCCCATTGATTCTTCCTCCATCTCCTCTAATTCATAATTTTCAGTCTCCATAGTCCAGCTGAAGTTAACAGTTTTGAGAGACAAAGCCCCCAAATTATTTTCAGATTTGTGACTCTAATCAGGCTAACTTGTGGTCCAACTAGAAATTTTACCATTCATGACACCACTGCCCTACCAGCTCTTTCTTCCATGTCTCTAATCAGCTTCACAACCTTCAATGACAACTGCAAAAGCACTGGGATCTATGCACAAACCGCCACCGATTGAGGAGTTAATGAATCCTTGTATCAAATCACTGAGTTTCCATGGTGCCTGAATGGAGCTGGGGATCTAAAATCCATCATCTTTAGCCACGGGACATCAGTGCGCTATTTCCCGCACCGTTGCATTCAGCTTCGCACATTCATTCAAACACCTGGTACAGGCACTGGCAACAAAGCAGGGACTGGAGCACAAAAGGTCACTGAGATAACTTGACAGGGCATACTGCCAAATGGTGCCAGCCACAAACAGGCATGCTGGGGTGAGAAGCTTCTTAATGTTCATAGGTTAAGTCTCAACTCATGACCTCCTACCACAGAGACTCCTTCTCCGTAGCTAGTAGATAAAAATAAATGGATCATTCCTATGCACAATGTGAACTAGTTAAAACATATTAAAAATGGATTATTTATCACCCTTTAAAAATAAAAACAGAAGTAGCAATAACGTGCTTTAAAGTTGGCTTGAAAACTGGAAGTCCATTTGCTTTCTTCAAATTATTTTTCATTTACTAATTCTTCTGCGCTCTAGGGAACAATAAATGCAGTATGCGCAAACACATGGGACTTTGCAGTCCCAAAGAGTTTAGAAAAGGACAGGAAAAGACTGAGGGCATTTTGGGACAGGATCATTGAGTATTTAAATAGAATGCTTTCATTAAAAACAAAATAAAAAATTTAAGATATTTTGCAATTTTACAGCAGCTGGCAAAACATCCAGTGACGTGCATATCTCAGATTTGAGACTCTATAAGACATAGCCTCTATCAGGCAAAATAACAATGCTGAATTCATATATATTTGCTATGGGATTTTTTATTCTATAAACCTAACATAATTGACACGCAGCTACATTATGCTCCATTTTTTTTGTGCGGATGATCTGCATATAGTACCCTCCAATACATTAATTATTTTCAAAGTATTTGGTAAGGAACAGAGGCCCTCTTCCAGGTGAAGACTATGCATGACAGGTTGACTGGCCAGTAATGAGGCACACCCAACACAGGTGCTCATTCACTTACTCCTCCCCAGCGGGACTGGAGAGGAAATTGGAAGGGCAAAAGTATGAAAACTTGTGGGTGGAGATAAATATAGTTTAATTAATAAGTGAAGAACAGCCATATTACTTTCCATTTACAGGCAGATGTTGAGCCACTTCCTGATAAGCAGGGCATCAACACACATAACTTACTTGGAAAGACATGGGCCATAAACCACCAGCATCCCATCTTACTCTTCCTTTCCCTGAATTTTTTTTGCTGGACACATCATCTTACGGTATCGAATGTTACTTTCATCAGTTTGGGTTAGTTGTCCCAGCTGCATTCCCTTCCAAGTTTGGGTGCACTGCCAGCATACTCAGTGACTTCTGAATTTATCGAGGTTTGTCTTTTAACTTACAAATGAGCCATTAGGGTAATTTTACCATTTCCAGTCAAATATCTCCAATAATAAATCACGTGCACCAGACACATTGCAATAGACACACAAAAAAAGTGCCAATATAGACAAAGCATCAAGAATTTAATCCCTTCAGCACACACCACACCTTGTTAAACAGAGACAGCAAATGCATTTGCATTTCTCAGTGAAATGCCTGGTTTGCCTTTGGATAGGGTTTTTGTGAAGGAAATATCTTTGCAATCCATACCACCAATACACTGGTCATATGTTCAGTTTCATAGTCTTCAGTTCTTAAATTACATATTAATCCTAAATTTTTCAGCTACTTCCCCCTTGTCCCGAGAATCTAGAATTCTTTTTTCCTCTTGTGAACAAGTTCAAGTAATCTAAAAATTAACCAGCCATTAACTAGAAACTACTTTTCTGTCTAAGGAAAAGTAGTAACTGATTGTATGGTAGATGTCAATCTGCCTCAATGTTGACTAACACAGACACACATAAGTCATATCCTTGCCATATCCATGCCATTAAGATGCAAGCCTCAACTGAAGATGACTGCTATCCTAAGCAAAAAGGAAGATACGCCTTACAACTTGCATTCAATAACATCAATAATTACAGAAAGGAGGTAAACACTTATGATGTGCTCTGTAAGATCCTTAGAACCTGTTTTCCATGCAATAGCTCAATGTTTATTAGAGTCTCCTAAGTTATCTATTTTTGCTAGAGGATGGTACTTGTGGTGCCAGCATTCTATCTGGCCTACACACCTAAGTAGAAACCTACTCCATTGCAGACAGGGAAAGGAGGACACTTTTTAAGGTACTGCAGTGTATGTATATATATGTCACATCT
The DNA here is from genome assembly GCA_035583135.1 of Lophotriccus pileatus. Classification (NCBI taxonomy): domain Eukaryota; kingdom Metazoa; phylum Chordata; class Aves; order Passeriformes; family Tyrannidae; genus Lophotriccus; species Lophotriccus pileatus. The sequence goes on along the minus strand of JAWWES010000168.1, from coordinate 42,309,369 downwards.
TAAATGAGGACTATCTTGCCAATCCCCATTACCTTAAATAGCACACAAGCTCAATTAGGTTAAAGGCATCCATTAACTATTTTTTCATAACTCTGAGAATTAACAAATCACAGCTACAATTTTTTTAAAAAAGAAATAGAGACTCCACTGGATCTTCATATACTAACATTTAATCACAACAGTTCTTCCACCCCTCCATTCAGATTGTTTTCCATCTTGCCTAGAAGGTTAGCAGTCATGGTTTCAAGCCTTCAAGCTTATAGTAATCCCGAGGTGGCACCTATTAAAGAGAGCATATTTAGAAGTCTCTGCCAGAGAACTTATTCCTAACAGAAAGCTACATTCCTACAGTTTTTATATGTTTATAATCACAGGAGACCTCCATACTACTCCCTCAGGTTGGTTGCTAGATTTGTCTTGGTAAAAAAAGTCTTTAGACAGTTTGTTCTTTTAGAACTTCTAAGGATCCAGACAATATAATCTTTTGCTTGAAAACTCATCCTAATTCTCTCTCCTTACCACTAGGCAGTGTAGTCACTCTCATTCATTAGTTTTTCACTTCCTCAGCTAAATGAGTTATACAAGATGTTGTCTCCTACACCCAGACCATCAGTAAATAATTTCTTGCTTCAACAAAAAAGCCTTTGCCACATTTCACCTTTTCCTGATCCCCTGATTTCTTCACTATAGAATATTTTTCACTCAATATGTGTTTTATACCAATCTGTAGGGGCTTATAATTTGTATAAATGAAATTAGGAGAAATGCACACAGTTCTTTGCTGTTTCATGACTGAAATGAGGCATGTTGGGCACTAAACACTTTGGTTGTTTGATAACTGCTTACAGGATGCTTAACCACTTCTTGTATACTCCAAGAACTCTATCAAAGACTTACTCTACATTGCTTTAAAGCCTGGAAAAGCAAGAATAACAGTGCTATTCCAAAGAGACATCAATGTACACACAGTCAAGATATGATGGAGTAAAAAAAAACAAAACAACATAGGAGACTGACGCACATCACCCTTTTTTTTTTTTTTTTTTTTTTGTGGTCTATATCCTTTGCAAAATAAAGCAGGCTAGCCTTAAGGAAACACTCTTCTTTCTACTTTCTTAGGTATAAAAGTGTAACTATTAATACTCAGTCTGAATTTGGCCTAAGAAAGGCTGAAATATTTTGCATCAAAGAGATTTTGGTTATAGAAAAGTAAAACACAAACTGCTATTATATTTGGCTTCCATTTATTATCTCAGAGTAGCCCTTCAGTTATGCAGTTCATCGTACACCCTCTGGTTATGGTAAGGATAATCCTGTGTCTATCCTTCTCCTGAATCTAATTCTTCTGCTTCCTCTGTATCTGCTCAGATGACATGCCACTGCAGTTTTGAAGGGAGTCTCCAGGAAACTTCATACAGAGGAGCCAGAATTGTCTCTAAAACTGTAAAATCCAAACACAGACTTTGTCCAATCACAGTATAACTGAAAAAAAAAAATTGGTTGAATGTACACACACATTTTCTTCCATTTACACTCATTCTCATTTAGTAATGCCATCTCTAACTCAGGAAAGACTTACTTTTTCCACACTTACTGTTTAAGAATCAGAATAGTCTACATCAAATTCTGCAGCTTTCAGTGGTAGCCTGGTGCTCTGTGATGTATCTCCACTAGCCTGGGTCTACTGAAGTTAAACTCCTCACAAAATCACAAACATTTTTGCCCAAACCTTGAGTTTACTTCTTACAAGGAGTTCAGAATATGGACCAGTCTCACACCACCATTCTGAACATTCAGAAGCTAGATGGCAGCTTATCCTACAGAACAAAATGAAAGAATGCAGACTAAACCAGCCTCACATATGAATAGGCAATTTCTCTCTCCACAGTCATCACAAGAATGATACCCATCATCGCCTGCTGCTGTCTTCCTTTCCTCAATTGATCTCTATGTTTTGCATGTTGTAAAGCACAAAAATCCCATTGTGGTAGGGTAGAGTGAATGAACATATAGAAACATTCAACCACAACTCAGACATACAGTCTTTTAAGTATCCATTGTGGAAGACAATTTCCTGACCCAGGTTTGGGCTTGGTACTTCGAATGAATTGTACGGAAAACAAAAAAAAACATCATAAGGAGGGAGCTGATGCTCTAGCAACACTCTCATTCCACGTGGTACAGTCTAATCACATAAACACATCATGCTTCATACACAACATCGATCTGGAGGGCATGCTATCCATTTTTTCAGGGCTGCCCCTTTATACCTCATTGTAAATCAGGAGAGAAAATAGTTTCAGAGGCTGTAATTTGTTGTCATATAAAACAGACACCTTAGTCAATAAATTTTCATAGTATCTGAAAGACTCATAATTAAAAAATGAGTCTTTTAATAAGACAGAACAACTGTAATTTAAACAAGCAAATATGTAACTTCATAATAAAATATATTTTTTACTTTAAATCTTATAAATAGAAAGAGATCATAATGGACACCCCACAACATAAATGATATTCAAAAAGCAGACAAGCTATTAAAAAGTTTCCTTATCAGAGTATGAGCAACTTTTAGAATCTTTCAAACAGAATCAGATCTTGATAAACTATAGCCTACACTATGACATTTGGATTAGTTTTAGTTTAGTGATGCATATTAGAAAACAATAATCATCAGGTGGCTTTCATCAGTTATCACCAATAGAACACACAGAGAAGTGTAAGGAGGTCAAAATTCAGTAAATAGCACACAAAATGTAGTCTATGAGTGGAATATCTAGAAAGGCCCCAGAAGAAAAGGTCCCCCCAACACTCCTCCAGCAAAATTCCTGTCACTTTCTTTACTACTATTATTATTAAATACAATTGCTCCTGAAAAAGTCAAGTTGCCAAAGATACATATAATAAATCACATTAAAAGTAGACTTCCTGTTTTAATACCTATTTTCTTTTTCTCCTATAATTTGCTTTACAGTTTAAGTATTTGGTTTAAAAACCTTTGTTTTATTATCAATTTATTCTGCTTTAATACCTCAGATTTACAAATCTATTTATTCCATATCTGTATTATAATTAGATCCATGCTGCCTTGTTTCTCTTGACAACTGAAAATCACCTAGTGGAAGGTTTTGAAGAAAGGAAGATGGACAGAGTCTTTGAGGATGACAGCACAAAGCCTGTGGTACTTTTGATTCAGTTACAAAAGATCTTGGTCTCGTGGAAAGCTTGCATGCAATTTGCTAAGTAAGAGGTCTTAAAAGGTTTTGCATTTTAAGTTTCATTTAAAGATGCACGTTTAATTTCAGATTTCAACTTTTTCCAAAATAATCCTGATGTAAGCTCACTTCTACAACATTGAACAATAAACCCAAAAAAAAGTCTTACAGACATTCAAGAAGTCAGTGACACTTTAAAAGTTTCTATGCAACTTTTCTATTGCAGGTAGCACCATGAGTCTCAGACCACATCCTTTATTTGAACAGGTAGGTAGAGTCAGTGATATATATGATGAACAGATACTATACCCAGAAGAGCACAGCAAGCATGCCTTTGTTCCTCATGAATGACTGGCAAATCACCCTAATCCATCCTGGACACAAAAGAACAAGAGAAATTATACCCAAACTAGTTCTAGATTTACCTCTAGTGAACACCGTCAGGTATAAAATTGGCCAAACTACACAGGAAGCATTCAACAGAAGCTTTCAAATTAATATCAGCCACAATCAGTAGATTTTATTTAGGTATCTGAAATAATCTGAAACTAGCACCATGCCACACAGAGTAGTTAAAAAAAAATACATGGGGAGGAAGCAAAAAAACTTCCAAACTGATTGGAAAGAGCTATTTGGTTTTTTTTTAATGAATGCTTACATCTCAGGTTCAATTTGTTTGTTTCAGTCTATTCAGCAAAATTTGTTATATTTTTTTTAGAAAATCACTTATTAAAAAGTTCACTTAAGGATAGAGAAAGGTAGATATTTGAGACCAAGATCTAGAGAAAAAACTACGTGCTTTCATCATTAATGCTGAAAAGTCTCATTGTGCAAGTTCTTATCTTCATGCAGGATAAAAATTTCTTTTTTGGTACTTGTCTGTTTCCTCTCTTCCTTTCACTGACTACCACAAAGAAGAGCCTGACTTTCATTTTCTCTGTAATATCCCACTAGGCATTCAAGAGCAACAAGATCTCATCTCAGACTTTTTCTAAGACAAATTTATATCTCTGCATCTCTCCTCACATGCCAGGAGTACTGTTCTCCAGTTAATTGATAGCATTTTACACGTTTTACACATCTGAAGAATATACATTGTCTAGCTCAGACATATCCAGTCACTTTTGCTTAATGTGAGTCACAGAATTCCAACCAATTATGTTTAGCACTATTCACTTTTACCAACTCTTCTGGGGTTCTTTTTGTTTTGCCTTTAAGAAAGCAAGAAAAAGTGTTTTTCTATTAAAAAAATACACTAGGATTTGGTCTCATTTTCTTTCCAGCACAAAACACAAACTAGATATTTGAACATATCACAAAAGATAGAAACCAGAACTGATGAGAGTCTAATGGCTTAAGGCCATATGCTAACCCATTCCAATGTGTCTGAATTTTACAACAGGATTCAAAATAAAACCATTTAAAATGCTGGCAAGGACCTGACCCTTGTTCCTGGTTGTTCCAGAACAATCCTGCAATATACCCGGTGCTTCAGCACAATTCTGAACATGGCCAACTCCAGCAGCAGAATAAGGCCCTTTGTCATTCTCATTTGGTTTGTTTTGGCCCCTGGCATTCCTCCTGTTTACTCATACCTTCAAGGTTCCATGAAATGTTAACGTAACCCCAGCTCATTCAAAACTTGCAAATGGCCCCTTTCCACTATGAATTAACTCATAAAACATGGGAAATAAGTGAACATGGAGTCACATGACCAGCTTCTACTTCTAGTAAACCTCTTGGCTATTTCTCAAAGGAAGACAAAGCAAAGAACCACCTCTCCTCCCAAAACATCATGTAAAGTAACAAACTTCAAAAGTTTCCAGTTCTAGTGTTCTGATTTTCTGAAATAATTCAACTTTCCCCAAAGCCACCTTCACTCAAGCTCTCACAAGAGTCTATTTTCTTTTTGCAAAGCCATGTTGCACTGACATCAAATTCTTATTCTTTTGAACTATCCTGCTAAAGCAAGCATCAGCTATATCAGCTTGAGGATCTGTTCAGTTCTCACTTAACTTTCTTAGTGTGGAAAAAAACAACACCCTATCACTCCCTTTTATTCTTTGCCTTCCAAGAATAGTAATACTTCACCATAAATTCAGCTGTATTCAGGACTGTGCATATGCCACAGTAGATCAACACTGATGCAAAACATTTTTTCAATTTTTAAATAAATCCTATTGCTATTGAATCACATAAGGCTTTTGAGTTTTGTTTTGTTTGTTTTTTCCCTCCCTAATTTCTTCTGGCACCACGACTTGGTTCCCTGCGCATCCCAGTTGGTAATTTTACAAAACCCTAAAGAACGACTAAAGGCAGTTTAATTTGACAAGTGCTGAAGATATAGAAAGAACAGAATATGATACATGTTATTTTAAAGTAACAGTTTTCTTCAAATTCAGGTAATAGAAACCCAGGTCTGGCATAGACATGGGCCTATCTATACTCACAATGTGCAGCTGCAGAAAATCACCAAGCCCAGGGGCACTGTCAATCCGAACAAGGATGCCATCCTTCACTGTTGTGCTGAAGCCCACAGCAAGACGGTCTGTCCTCGTGCTTGGTCTATCATTAGCTGGCCAGGTGTATAGGATGAGACCTCCACTCTTCCCAAAAATATATGTGGCACCAGCTAAAAAATACAAAACCAAAGGAAAATCTTTTAGTTACATATTTGCCAACTCTGGTAGTAACGCTTTGACTTCCAAGAGGAACAATTTAAGCAAGCATATGCCTTCATTAGTTACAGGGTTGAAATTAATGCCTCCTGCTGGCAGGTCTGATGAAGTACATTATTAATTCCTACATAAAGACAAGCAGCATTTAAGACAAAGATAAGAGTTTATCAAAACTTATCAAGATGGCTTATCAAGAATGAATGATTTCATTAGTGCTAATACCCCAGACAATGCTGGATAGGACACTGCCTTCCAGAGCAGTGGAATACAACAAGCCCCTTCAGTTTCAAATGCATAGGATTCAATCTTATAAAGGGGATTTAAAGGAAATATTTGGCAGTTCTCCTTCAGGTTGGACTTGCCTTCAGCTGAAAACTATTCACAAATAGAGAAGCCTATCCTTTTCTCAACACTTCCTAAGATTTTTGGATATTTAATCCACATATTTCCAGCACTGTTTGTCTTTACAGTGAGCCTGGGAATTTGTTCCTTGCCCTTGTTTTTAAGGACAACATCAAACCTCTCCCAAGATGAACACTGTCCTCCCACATTCATGAGGGCCATCTGAGCTGAGGAAGACAGACACGCAAGTGAGGAATTGTTGTCGCAGACAAGGAAGCTGAGAAGCGAAAGCATTTAGAGTTCACATTCTGACTTGTACTCAACACTCCAAGTTAGGAGCAAGATTTTATAACTCAGCAGTTATAAAATCAGCCCCGGAGCTTCTTGGAAAATATATCCGAAATTCCTGTCTCAGACCCAAATCTACAGGCAGACCAGGAACAACGCTTCTCAATGCTTCAGCCACTTACTGAACCTCATTTTCTGAGCACTATTACAATGGTTACATAACAGTAAGCAAAAATAACCAGCTTCCATTACTGAAACAAGGATGAAATATCTGTAGAAAGTACAGGCAATTACTGGGTACATTTTCTAATCTGAGTGAAAATACAACTGATGATTTTTTTCCCACCATACCAAGCAGAAACACATATCAAGCAATCATGAGCAGAATAAGTGTAGTTAGATACAGAAACAGGAATCATATATGGGTAACTTCTACACTTGCTTACAAAGCTGCAGCTTCACTAAAGCTCTGTATGAATCTGAATTCCAAATAAATGCTACACATTAGTAGAAATAATTGATACACTTCCCCCTTGCTACAGAGGCTTCCTCTGGACATCTCAGAACACATTACCAAAACAGACATCAAAAACTCAGCCACACAGGAATGAAATGATTTGTGAATGGCTGACTCAATGACAGGGTGAAAATTAATCATGTTTCCTTCCTTCCAGGCCTGTGTATATCCAACAGAACATGCCTTCAGAAAATTCAGACAAATGTGCCTGAAATCAGAGTTAGATAGGAAATTTCACTCATAATCCAGAATTACAAAAGAGCACATTGGCATTCTGCAACTGTGCACATATTTCAGTTTCAGAAAGATTAATTTTACAGACTGAACACAATCTCTTCATTGACCTTTGAACTTCAGATATAGGGTGCATGACTATTGCAAGATGTATAGAAAGGGGGTTCGTTTGTTTGTTTAAACAAATCCCCAACTGTATCTGTAACCTTATGTTTAGACAGTTGAAGATGACCAGCTAGTGAATTATCTATGCCTTCCCCCCATGCACCGGTATACCAACAGCCCCCTAAAACTGTGCTACAAATATACTCCTTCAGTTTATCACTTTGTTCTATAACTTCCATGTGTATTTGTGTTACAGACCAAAGCTAAGCACAGCAAAGTGTTAAGCAAAACAAGATTTACTAATTGTTGATGGCTTCACAGATTAAACCCCATTTTTCAAAATTACTGTCACTTGAATTGAAAGTTATTCTCCTTCTCTTTGCACTGGTTATCATGCCCTTCAGCAGCAAAAACAAGCTTGGAGGAGAGTTCTTCACTATTTATAAAGACAAATTACTTCTTTGTCTTTCTAAGTGCCATTTGGCTGCAGGTAGACCAAGTCAGTCCTCCAATGAGAGTCAATTAGAACCAATCATGTCCTCATAGGCCTTTTATGAAACTGAAACAGATCTTATTTTCTCATCAAAGAGCACAGATTTTTGCTTCTAAGCCTAACCTGAAGATATTCTGAAGTACCAAAGGTTCCTAAGAAAAGGAGCAGTATAACACAGCATAAATCTACCTCTGTTGGGTCTTATTTCAGTACCCTGTGAGATGGCTCTACATACTGGTTCTTGAAGACATGTAGTGCTCTGGTTCAACTAGGAATGTCAACTCATCTCTGGAGTTCTGCTGGTCCACAGACTGTCCAAGTTTACTTTTCACCATGATGGACTTTGCAGTCATACATTTTGGCAAGGCATCGAGTTCTTGAAACAAAGATAATTAAGGTCATAGAATCATTGAATCAACCAGGTTGGAAAAGGCCTCTGAGATCATCAAGTCCAACCCTTGATCCAACACTGCCGTGGTTACCAGACCATGGCACTACATGTCACATCCAGTCTCATCTTACAAACCTCCAGGGACAGTGAATCTACCCTGGGCAGCCCATTCCAATGTCTGATTACTCTCTCTGTAAAAAATTTCTTCCTAATATCCAACCATGCAATAGCAAGAGCAGCACTACCCAAACAGACCTGTTAGCAGAAGCCTGGTGGCCAGCAGTTGTTTCATTATTGTCCAGATCAGAAATACCTGCATAATGACAGATGGGCCACTTAATTTATATCTGTGTAGCTGAATGCGCAACAATTTGTTGGATACATCAATCTCCCTTCCCTTCACCATCTTTTTGAGGATGTACAGGATACCCATTGCCACATTTGGAAATAGTTGCAAATTAACAATGTGCCAGTATCATTCCCCCCCCCCCCCCCCCAATTATGAACAAAATAGTCAATCCAGTCTTAAAACACAAGGTGCAAACATCAAGTAAAAGTGGAAGAGGATGCATTAAAAGAGTTACAACCATATTGTAATCACATAAAAAGAAAAAACAACTAAAAAGACAAACCCTACAACACAAACATGCTGACTTAAATACTTCTATTTGACTGCAGCAACCATAACTATCCTTACTTTGTGGTGTTGCAGAGAACTGTAGAATAATTAACCAAAGAACTCTGATTAAAAAAAAAAAGCTGGTGAAATGAAAGTCTGTTGATCTTCTCATTGTACCTAAGTTTTGTTACATACCACTTTATTAGACAAGAACACATACTTTTTTCCAAGAGACTTTCTATTCAAGACAGAGAGTAGATACTACACTCTAAATGAGCAGCCACTTTATATTTAGTTTTTCCTCATTGTTCAAGGTTTAGTTATGTAACTCCTTTAATAAATACAACACTAACTCTGCCCTGACAAGACAAAAGTCTGAGGGACTGATTAATTTCATTGTGTTATTATTACAGTGTTTCACCACTTCAAGTGTATAACACTAACTTCAACCGTGCAAAAAAATACCATGCAAAAAAAAAGAAAAAAAAAAAAAGAAGAAAAAAAATCAAGGGTATGAGCACACAAAATTATTTCCCCAGTCAGTTGTGTGAGCAATCTCACTTCTCACAGTGCTCTAACTCAGATTTACTGTACCAACATGTAAAACCAAATAAAAGTAGAATATTTTAATCTACTTTACAGGGATGTTGCATGCAGAATTTGGTCATCACTGGGAGCTCAGAGAACTAAAGATACATATAGTGAGGGAGCACTCCCTACAGATTTAAGTTACTAGGACATGATGACACATATAGCATATGCAAAACTCATAAAACTTAGTGTGACAGAGTGGGAGTTGAATTCTTCCAGAAATTACGTAACTTGTACCTATAACTTACATCTTTGGTGTGTAGAGATTTAAATATCAAAGGTGGATATGTTGCAACATATATGACAATGCTGCCTGCATATCTAGCTTAGGTAAATTATGTATTTGCTGGCTGTATTAATGGATAAAGTTGTTAGATTATTCAGTCAAGACACAGTAGTTGGAAGCAAAGATGCCTCACGGAAAACTCCTAACAGAAAAGTTATAACCAAGGTTATAAACCACAGCAAAAAAAGTGAGCTGTGCTAAGAAACACCTAATTGAAGTTGGCATCATCAACTCTCATTTTAACTCAGTTATCACTGTTTCCTCATCATCACCCAAAATCTTCAAAAACCTATTTTAAGGAAGAGTATTCTTCAATCAAAATAGTACAATTGCAGCAGCTTTATCCTGCCTTAAACTAATCCACTAAAGTAGTAAAAAACAAATCTGTCACATCTGCACAAATTATAACTTCTGTGCCCTAGGGATCCTGTGAATTTCCCCAGATTAAATGTTCAATTGCAATTACTCTGTTTGCATCTACTAAGCCATTTCAATGGCCTGTTTTGCCTCAGCACAGCTGTAGCTGTGGCCAGGAAAATGCAACATTTGGTAGTTACTACAATGTTTATACACTGAAGGGTTAACTGCAGCAACTCTGCACCAGCACGTAAGTACAATGTGAATATAGTGTAAATGTTACAGTTCATATTTTTACAACCAAAAAGTACCTCAAGATGAAAATTATGAGGAACCCAGGCCAATTCAAAAGATACAATAATTATTTAACACCAAAACTCATGACCAGAGCACCACATCTCTTTGTGACATTGTCATGGGCAAAATAACCTCAACTAGGGTAATCTCACTTAATTGGTAATACTGACAATTAACACAAACATTTAATTACTAATTCAGGCATTGGGGAGCAAGGACAACAAACAATTAAATACTTGGGGAAAGTTCCTCCCTCACTTCCCCTCCCTCTGTGCTGCAGTGAGACAATAGGTAGTGCAGAAGGTTTTCTTCCACTTTCTGTGCTAGAGCAGCTGTTATCCACAAGCTACAGCCCCTCAGAGTGCAGAAATGCTCCTGCATTTCCCACAGGCCCCAGGCCCCTCAGGGGTGTCCCTGCTCTGGCACAGGTCACCTTCAGGCCCAGTTCCTTTGCAAGTGTCTCTGTCCTTGGGCAGAAGACCCCTCAGAGGCATGCCTCATCCAACACAGAGTGCCTCCTTTCAAATGAATGTGTCTTCAGCATGTCCCCGTCAATGTTCCCTTCCACATGCTTCTCCCTGAACCTTGTTCTGTGCCTCCTCCCTTTGTGCATTCTCCTATGAGCCCTCCCACTCTACCTTCTGTGTCTCCTGCCCCTGATAGCTATCACCCTTCTTTAAATGTGTCCAAGCAGCAGCACTATATGCTGCTTCAACAGGCGGAGGTTCTGGCATGTTGTGGGTTGTTTTCATCCATGCCGGGGCTAGCCAAGACCACACATGGCAGTTCACGGCCTCCTCCCACACTGGGTGCTCTGCAGCCCCTGCCACTCATGACCCAATATAAACAAATATGCTGGTTGTGGTGGTAATTCATCAAAAACCATGACATATGTAAACTTCATGATATCAACACCTCACCTTAGCTACAAGGTATATGTCTTTCTTTTAGTTATTATGTCTTATTCTCTTACATAGAATTCTTAAAGTATTGTCTTGATTCTGGCCAGGACAGGATTAATTTTTGCAGTAGCCAAGAGGGGACATGGCTAGGATTCAGAGGACATTCTATTCCACCTCATGTCACTTTCTGGGGTTGGGGGAAGGGCTCCTTTCTGCATTGCATAGCTTGGTAAAAGGAGCAGTCAGGTATGGTTTTACCTGCATGACCATGGAGACGACATGAGGAAGTGGAATGGAAAACCGTATCAACACAGGTACATGAGTTGAGAGAAAGAACAACCACCACAGGAAACTCTTGGGCCTTGAAAAGCAAGTCCTGTGGTGACATGAAACTCCAGAAAGAATTGAGTTGGACAATAGGACTCAAAAGCAGACTCACAGACACCTGGGCCAGGGAGCCCAGTATTGAGTGGGTATATCATATTCCCTATCCTGCTCCAGCCTTTAGGAAAATTGAATGGTACAATGTACTGTTAAAAACCACATTGAAAGCAGTGGCTGATGGGACCTTCAAACAATGGGATCTACATTTAGCAAAGGCCACCTGATTAGTTGACACTAAAGGCTCTAGCAGTCGAGCTGGCCCTGCTCAATCAGAACCTCTATGTGCTATAGAACGGGATAAAGTCCCTGTGGCACATACAAGAAATGTGTTAGGAAACACAGTTGGGATTAGTTCTGCCTCAGGCAAAGGAAAACCTTGTTTTTGTTCAAGGGACCTGTGTGCACTTGGTGGGTAATGCAGAGGGAGACAGAAACACGTTTACCCAAAGAGGATTTGATTTTTTGGGGTGAGAAGAGTCTATACTGTTGAACTGTATAATACTGGTTGCTGACTGACACTGGCATTGTATGCCATTACTATCACAGACAATGGGTACGGACTGCTGCAGATAGCCCAGTCGTGAGCTCCTGATGCAGCTTGGAACCAGCTAACAGCACAGCAGCTCTCCTGCTCTGGAAGACATCTAGGATGGATAGAAACAACAGGCATGGATCAAATGAACTCAGACATCTTGGAGGGACAGACTATGACAATGGAAATTATATCTGTGCTTGAACATATATGTATAGAGTTGGAAGGTGTAGGATTTGGGTATGATGTAGATGGTATTGAATACCATACACTCCACTGGGGAATACCATTCCTAAACCACAAGAAGTATAGATAATATTTTACTTCTTAACATTTTTGTAAAAGGACTGGAAATTTTTTACACTTCTCAGTGGAGATGGAAGACATCAATTTTTAAAGTCAAAATTCAAATGCATGTATTCAAAATTCAATGTATTTTTCAAAGAAAAGAACCCTATTGCATTTTCCTTACCCATCGCTTGCTTTTCTTGGCCTTTCCTCCCCACCTCCCACTTTATGTTCCTACCATATTTTCTGCTTAGTCCAGTAGTTCTGATGAGTCTCTTGGGGTATTTTATATGCCAGTCTAAAGGTCCTAACATGTTTATAAATAATCATAACCTTCTACTATTTAACAAGAAGCTATCAGTTCAACTGCAGGAAAATTTGTGATGATGGCATTTTGCTTTTCTTTCCTGGCAGGAAACTAAAATTTAGGTAATTTTCAAGAAGCACTGGTGTAAAAGGATGGAATCAGTAACACATTAGACACGACCAAGGTTACACGAGAAAATCAAGAGCCAATTCACATCAGGAAGGAAACCTTGCTCGCCCCTGTGATTAGCAGCCCTTTAATCACCAGTCCTCTAAAGGCATAATTAAATAATGGAGACGTGATAGTTTATACAGACATTCAAAAATTCCACAAAGTCTCAATAAGAAAAGGTAGAGCTTTTTCCAAATTTACATAAAGAAAAAAAAAGTAATGGTGACCCTTGTTTTATTGCATCTGTCAGTTTATTTACTACCTCAATCACCAGAAAAAGCACTAGCAAAGGAATGCAGGTTAGAATACTGGCATGAAAGCAAGTGAGAAGAGATCAGGCATACATCTGCAGAAACTCAGTAAGGAGAGAAAATTTGCTGCAGCATGAGGCATCATTATTTGTTCATGTAACAAAAAAGCAGTTCCAAAAAACAAGGTATATAAAGAGCTATTGTGCCCTCACAAGTGAAGACATATAAGGCAGCAAGGAAGAGCTGTTAAGATCAATTTCTGTTCTAACAGAAAACTCTGATAAAATAGATTGCAGGTTTTGCTTGAAATATGATTAGACAGATCTGATTACTGCCCCAAAAATTAAGGTCTCTGCCATATGTTCACAGCTTAAGGCAGATTGCATATCTGACCACTCAGTCTCCAGTCAGAGGAACAACTGTGACATAGCTCTTTGGGCCTTATTTCGGCCAGACAATTCAGCATCTTACATGTAGCATCTTGCTACACTCTTGAGGAAAAACAAGCCATGCTTTGACCACAAGTTCTAAGGGGGGGTTAAAGCAAACAACACACACTGCACAGAGCAGGAGAGAGCACCACAACTTTCAAATGTCTTGTCTGTTTATTGCACCCCTAAACTTTATCACATCACAATGTAGACAATAAAACATCACTTGAAACCTGTACATTGCCAAAAGGATGTTTACTGGCTGAGTAAAAAATGAAGGTTCTAATAGTTGTTTTCACAACTTAACTCATTCTGGCCACATCAAATAGACTAACCATGCTGTGCAACTCCAAATTTCTATTAATTTCTTAGTAGTAAAAAGAGTGAAAGAATGAAAAGAATATTATGAGGACAGTCAAAGAAATCAAACAGTGCCCTAAGAACAAAAATAGTGATGAAAACAGGTAAAGTTTTTACTTAGTTTTGAAATATACTGCTGAAGAACATGGATGATTTAGCTGACTCTTCACTACTTGAAATCATTTCAACTGGGTCAACTCTAGGAGTGCAGGAACATCTGTATTGTTAGAGATGACCTAATAGGTGTTCCCAGTTTCCAGCTTCTGCAGTTTTATTTTTTAAAGTTACTCCCACGGGTGTCACCCACTAAATGCATTGCATTCAGCATAATACAGCTTCTTGGCCCCACAGTTACATGAGATGCATAATAGGATTACCAGCTACCATTACCAAATAACTTAATAATGGAAAATTCAAAAAAGACCAAGAGAAGTGTCCCATTCCTTCTGCCCTTCCATATTTACTGAGCCATCAATCTTGACAACAGCTATTCTTCCTTCTCTAGTTATAAGCTGTTGTCCTGTTGCCCTCAATCCTAAACTTCAATTACATTGTTATCCTAATCTTTATTTTACTACTCTTCTTTTTATTCCACTTGACATCACACCAAATAAAAAAAGTTCTTAGACAAAAGAAGTAATGAGATCTCAGGAACCAAAAACAAGCTAGACATAGACACTTCCCCTGCCTTCAAGCACATACACCAATGTTCTTACATTATACGAATGGTCTGCAATATCAGGATATCCCAGGGACATCTTTTCAGTTTCTTTCACTCAATCATGCACATCAGGAAATGGAAGCCTAGTCAAAACTGACTATCATTAATCAGCACGAAAAGTCCTATTCTTTCTTCATCTTAAGATCCTTTCTGTACATCTCTGTGACTCAGTTGCTGTGTGTTCCACATCCTGAGTTTAAAAGGTGTATTAATACAAACACCTGCTTGATTTAAAAAAAAAAAAAAAAAAAGGTTACAGAGGATCTAGTCATCATTAGCTGGCTCATTTGACCATTTCATCACAGGATCTATCCTAAAAGGAAAGACAGACTGACCTAATATGTTCTATGATACAACTGCTGAAACATCCTTTTGTTTATCAAGAATAAAGAAAACTTAAAGCCATGGCAAATACAAAGCCCATGAACTACCTCATGAATCTCTTTTTCCCTTCAGGATACTCACTCTTCACTTTACAAACCCTCTGAGGCTGAAACTGAACACCATACTCATCACAAAAAGCAGACATTATTTGACATGAAACTGAAATTCCTTTCCCACTTTAAAATAAGAAGGAGCTGCTTCCGTACAAAAAGGAGAAGCTATAAAAGCTGAAACACAAAATGGAAGCAGCAATTCGGATCACGCCTGCATTCTATGTTTGTCCTTTTTAATGACAGCAAATTAATACGAGTCACTTTCCTCCCAGTATGTGTGCATCAACCAACAATCGGATCAGACAGTATGCTACTTCTTATTAGTTACACTGCATTAAAAAGATTGGAAAAGGAGGAGAGCATGGGGATGTTCCTAGAACTACTGGAAGGTCCAAAATAGTTTATGCTTGAACTACAGATTTCTCTAAATCTGGGATACTCGGAAGATTGCATTTTTTCCCCAAATCTGAATTTGCCATTGGGCATGTTGGGGATGTTTACCATCTTAGAAGATATTTAGGGATTAGCTGCTGACTAAAACAGACCCCAGATAACCATAGGCACACCAGCTTAAATGTAATTGACTGCAACTCTGAAAATATTTCAGTACTACCCTAATTTCCATTATAACAATGTGATTGGTCAGACAAGGATCATGGTAGTTCATTATCATGTCTTCAGCATTGGTCCTAAGTGGGCACCCAAGGAAAACTAAGAGTAGAGCAACCCTATTTCCTTCAAGTATGCATCCAGACCATGAGTCTTTTCATCAATTAACTCTGCCTCATGTGGTTTGTTTATACAGTAATCCCAAAGAGATCTAATCTTCAAGTACTTATCCAGTCTCTCCTTGAATACATTTAGAAGTTTTGCATTCACAATAATGACTTACAAACCTTTAGCAATGACTCACACAAATTTGCCAGTGATATAGCAAGTTAAACATTAGCCAGCTGTGGGCCCCATCAGCAGAGGCAGCCTACAGCATCTTGTACTCTATTAGCAGGACCTTGGGCTGTTAGTAGATGAAGCGATTATTCCCCTTTACTCAGTGCTTGTTAGACTGCATCCAGAATAATGCATCTAATTTTGGACTGACAAACTGGGGCAAGTTCAGTGAAGCGCCACAAAGATGGTCAGGTGATTGAAGTGCCTGCCTTGTGAGGAAATACCAAAGGATTTGGGCTTTATCGGTTTGAAGATGACAACTTCAAGGGGACTTAAGGACAGCACCTGCAAGGAGGTTACTGAGAAGCCAAAGGCAGGCCCTTCACAGTGGTGCACAGACAAAGAACAGGATGCAACTGGCAGAGTTTGAATTGAGAGAATCTGACTCTATAGAAGGAAAAAGCTTTCTCCTCACAAGGACAGACAGGCAAACAGGTTGCCCAAGGAGATTTTGGAGTCTCTGTATGGGGAGATTTTCAAGACATGACTACATAAAACCACAAGCAACCTGATCTGACCTCACAGCTGACCTTGCCCCAGGAAGGGGTTTGGACTAGAGATTTCCTGAGGTCTCTTTCAGCCTGAGTGAAGAAGAGTCACCCTTCTGTGTGAAGAACCATCTTTTTCATACTTGCTCTTGCTAAATAGATTACATGTTCCCTAGTTCTTGTTCTGTAAGGCATAGTAATCTGTCCCTATATCTATCCTCTCAGTGTCAATCCTGCCTTGCAGACTTTTATCATACCACCACTCTCAATCCTTAAGTAATTTCTTTCAGTAAAGAGACGAGTTGTGCCATCAGATTCAGCCCCACAGCTTTAGGCAGCCAGATGAAACCTATCAATCCAGAAAAAGTCCACAAGGAAAATTCCTCTAGGTACTTTTTTTCTCCCCTACACATTACAGAGTATGAAAAACATTAAAAACCCCTGAAACCCACAAAAACTATAGGAAACAAAAGGCTTAAAACCACTATGTGCCAGAAGAAGAGACACAAGAAGACACAAACACAAGAGAAATATGAAATTTGCTGCGTAGAAGAGCCCAGAAAACTGTGACCCTTGCAGAACAGCATGACATGTTTACTGGGGTCCAAGTTATGCACCACCTGCAAACAGACTTCATTAGGTGCAACTGTGACTAAATTCAGTAAAGGAAGATGGAACTATTTCTTAGTTGCATTCTGCTGCCAAAGAGGAGGTAGAGTCAGGATGCAATTTCTTATTTCTTGGTATTTCCTGATAAAAGAGCACACAGAAAGGATGTCCTTCAAGAATCCCAGAAGGCAGCATGCCAGAGGAGGCTGAATACAGAGACTACTGTTAGAATGAGAAACACAGCAGGATTCATAGCTCACTTGGGGCTTGAAGGAAGAAGAGATATGTTAGTTCACTAAAGTTTTACAGAATCTGAATGGTAACAAAATGACCTAGTCAGGATGGATGGAAGCCAAACTGCTAGTATTGATCTCATCCCATTCAACTCTCCTCTAAAGACTCTCTTTCTACGCTTCATCCTTAAGCTACAGTTTATTACATTAAAACAAATAAACTGTTAGGAAAAAACAAAAGAAGTAAAACAAACAAAACCCCCCAGCAATGAATACCAACCAGCCAAAAAAAATCCCCCACAAACCCAAAAAAAACCAAACAAAAAACCACACCAAGACCAAAGCAAAACAAAACCACAAAGGCAAACTCCTGCTCTCCCAGTTTCATTTAGACATTTCAAGTTTAAGTAGCATAACATCTTCCATGACCAGTTTGAGACTACAAGGATTCGGGTTTTTTAACTGTAGGTAATTATTCATTCTTCTTTACATACCTGTTCACGTTTCCTTAATCACAGATATAAAAACAGAAAATACAGTTAATGTTTACTGTCTTCACTGCCAGAGATCAAACCCACATTTTCAGTCTTGACAGCTAAAAAGAGTTGGACCAGAAATACCAGCTATTAGATATTCATCAGAGACTCGGAACATAAGAGTTTTACCAAACAGAATATGCTAAATTAGCAGCAGAGTTTAGAATAAGCAGCAGGTTTTCAGATACCTAACCTTTTGGTGGTCATTAGCATTTCAGCAGTATGCTTTTGAAATAAACTTCCTGATCTACCACCACTTGCCATACTTGGTCCACTTCAGACCAGCCTCAGAGTACACGAACTTGATTCCTTTCAAATAAAACCAAACTGGAAGATGCAGTCCAGCTTTTAACAAGATATGAGTCTACAGGATAGAGTAGAGCTAGTCCAAAGTAACACTGCAGAAGCAAAATGCCTGCAGTACAGATCTCAGGTTCTTGATATTAAATTTCACTCTGAAAACCCACTGTCATGATGATTGCTACTGTAGACAGAGCCTAGTTTTGTAGTAAAAAATGGGGCTGTTTTGATCTGTCAGGGAAAGAAACTCAGAGTTCTGAGCTTTTTGACCTCACCTCAAATATAACATTGTCCCTCACAAGTACTGGAATGCCAGTGATGAGAAGAAATGCATTTATGGAAGATCACCATTCCCAAGGCTCTCTCTAACCTTCCCAAGGTCACATAGTGGGAGTATAAAAACAAAAAGCATCCAGAGGTAGTAATATGGCATATAAATTATTCTATGTAAACGATATGCAGCTTTTCTTGCTATTACCTCCTCTTCTTGCCACCATGAAAGGGCATCCACCGCTAGGAGAGATGGACGTATGCAAACTTTATATAGGCAATCTGTTAAAAGTACCATGCCAGAGTAAAAGACAAGTGTAATGGCTGTTTAATCATTCTTACCATGAAGTGCCAATTCTTTAGTGTCTTATGACATTCATGAATGATACAGAGGGCTGGCATGATGAATGCAGAGCAATTCCTACTGACAGATACTTACAGAGAATTTATATCCCTCCCACACTCCCAGGACAAAAGGGCTCTTGAGCTGAGTTATCATTTGTTCCATGAGAGGATTTACAGTCTTGCCAGCAACTCCTTTTACCTTACTCTATAAAGTGTTTATTTTGATATACTGATTGTGATCATTCAAGAACAACTGTATCTGAAGAAAGTCAGCAGGGGAGAGAAAAAGCAGAATGGTTCTGAATAACTTGCTCACCTTGACCTTTGTTCCCCTCAGCCAGTTTGCTTTGTCTTTGGTAACAGTTCTTTCCTGGCATCCTCTGCTTTCCCAATTACAAATGTAACATCACTCATGGGAGATATCTTATCTCCCATGCCTGGCTACTCTTCTTTCATGGCAAAAGATGTTTAGCCACAAAAGCCATCCACCATGGTCCTTTCTTATCACTGCGCTAGAAAGCACCTCAGCATCACAGTTTTAACACCCCACTAGATTGGCTTCCATCTTACAATTACACACAGCAACAGCTCCTGCCATGAGATTCAATGGCAAAGGAGCTTCTGGACATTACCCAGAGGAGCAGGGTTTTACAGGCACACAATGCCATAGCCTCAACACTGCTTGGAGACTAAGATATTCACACTGCCACAATGAACATATCACCATCAAATATGTGTTGTGTGAGGCATTTTAGCAAATGCAACACTTCTTCCCCTGGCCAAGGCTACCAGTAAGTCTTATGACTCTGATATTCAGCCACTCTCTAAAGTTTTTCCATCACTATTGTCTCCTGAGTAATTCAGCAGTTAAAATCTTGACTGAAATCATCATCACCTGAGAGGCGCTGAGTCTGTGGCCTTCAGCTGCACGAAGCAACAGCATGTATCACACAGGTGAGGATAATGAAAGGTCTGTGGGCTGATCACATCAATCTAATGACAGCTGTGCTTTGCCTACATTTCATTGAAAGTATTAGGTGACTTCAGGCAGAGAAGCAATAAGTTTCTATGAATATTACATATAATATCTGTAATATCATCACCGAGAAGGATATTATCTTTTCTTACACATTTTAAATTATGCTTTAATGCTACATTTTTGCACAGTATTTGATCTTAAATGCCCTGGCCATGTCCTATTCTTGAAAGGGGCCTACACAAACTAATAGGAGAAATTTAACTTTCTCACCTTTGAAACCAATCTATCATTTTATTACAAGAGGATGCACCACATCACCACTCAGTGCTAAGGTCGACCAGTGACAGCTGCTACCAAACACCTATTTAGACATGTAGAAGAGACTTCCTGGAGTAGTAAGTGAACCATATGGTATTTAATGGGTATTGTTAAGAGATAAGTTAACAATCTAGAGAGATAAGTTAAATTAATAAGGCTGAAGAAATGGCTAAAAATGGGTAGGCCATGTCCTGTTAACCTTTTCTCCTATTCCCACTGAGAAACTTTGATTAAAATTGATGAACATCTTCTGCACTCATATTTCAAGTGTGTATTCATCTCCACCTCTGCAAGCACTGAACCTCAGTATTTCAGTTTCAGTCTCTACCACTTTATTGTGAATTGCCAGATGCATTCCCAAAAAAGCATTTAATTACTAAATCATTTATCTGTGAGACAACACAGGAAAGAGTTCTCTTTCAGTTACACCTTTCAGGGTGCCAAAGCCACAGAATTCTATATAAAGTTCAGTTCTGTCCTCCATAAGGGGGGAAAAAAAAAATCTTTCTCAAATAAGCTGGAAAAATAAATCCCAGTCTATCTTTTTTTTCTCTCCTGTGCTGTAAATGCAAACTATTGATTTACCTCTGGCTCTTTCATGCCTTTCACACGCTTCAATAATACAGAGGATTTGTTCTTCATCCTTTCATCTCCAGGCCTAGAATACCTCTTAAGCCCTCCGTTAAGGGTCACTCATTCTTCCTCAAACTGCACACTTGCATCCGACAGAGATCCACAGGTGACAGCCAGAGAGACATGCGGGTAGCACATAATCGCTTACCTCCTGACTTCTTCGGCAGGTGAGACAGAAAGACAAAATTTTTATAAACCCTAGTTATTCAAACTTTTGATCATTTATGTTTGATCTTTTGTAAGCCTCCTTCTGAATGCAATATAAAACTAGCAAAATATGGATAAAAAGTAATTTCCAATGCCTGCACCTTGCAATGAATAATGCTGACAGTTGCATTAATGCCATACTCCCATAGAAAACAGGGAACATATAGGCGTTCACACCTCAAATGCTTAGAAACAAAGAACCACGGAATAATTGGAAGGAACATGTAGAGGTCATGTAGTTTCCCTGCCCTCCAACCCAAAGCAAGGCCAATGATAGCAGAATACTCAAGAACTACTTCAGGTCATTTTTTAATACCTCAAAGAAAGAACATTCAAAAACTTCTTCATTGGCAACCAGTTCCAGTATTTTACTGTCCTATTCGTTAAATTACAATTTTCCATATTCCATCTTACGCCCATTTCTTTTCATGTGATTTCTGTGCATCTCCAAGAGTCTCCTCTATAAACTCCTAGTCTGGTAGTTAAAGAAAACCACAGTATTTCCTTCCTCTCTTCCCTCAGGGCTGAACAAACCATGTTCCCTCAGACTCTCGTATATCATGTTTTCCAGCACCTTTACCATCTCAGTGGCCTTCTGCCATGTGAAGCCGAAACTTGAATGCAGTATTCCAGATGTGGTCTCTCAAGTACTGACTACGGGGGATGAAACCATTCCCTTGGCCTGCTGACTGTATTCTTACTAAGGCAGATCACTTGGCTCTCTGAACAAGGACACACTGTTGACTCTAATTCAAATGGTTATATACCTTTTCTACACAGCTGCTTTCTTCCTTTCAGTTGTAACATAACCTGTTGTCCTGTTGCATAGGAACTTTCCATTGTAGATGACTTGGCATTTGTTTTTGCCAAATTTTGTAAGATTCATCATGATGACCCCATTTCTCCAACCTATTGAGATCCCTCTGAATTGCAGCTCATCAACAGCTGTCCACAGTTTGGTAATTTGCAAACGTGCTGGGAGTACACTCTGTTCCATTACCCAGGTCATCAACATTGACATTAAACAGTAGTGGCATCAGCATTGACCCCTGAGGGGCATCACTAGTCATAAACTGCCTGTTGAACTTTCTGCCAGCAAGCATAGCCTTTTGCACTAGCAGTCAAGCCGACTTCCCACCCACCTCATCATCCACTTACCTAAACCATATCTCACAAGCTGGGCTATAAGGATACTTCAGGAGATTGTACCAAAGCCTCTGTAGAAGGCTGTACCCCTGGTATTCACAAAGCCAGTCTCATTGCAGAGGGCAGTGAACTTGGTCAAGAATAATTAGCCATCCGTAAATCCATACCAGTTATTCCAAGTTAGCTTTTTATCCTTTGAGTGCTTGCTTCTAGGAAAATTTGCTCAGTAATTTTCCCAGGAACTGATGCTAGGCTGACTACCCTGTAATTCTCTAGCAGATATGTCATTGCCTTTTTTTTTCCCCAGTCATTAATAACATTTTCACAGTTTTGTTTTGTTTCTTCCCACCTACTTTCTCTCCAAGTATCTCACAATTCCTCACTGTATTTATTGAAGATCAAAGTGCCACAGTGTGATGTTGGCTCTTGGATCTTAACATTTCTTCTATCCTAGAAAGAATTTCCTCCCTTCACATGTGCTCTCCTCAATATTCCCGTTAAAAATAGATCTCCCCTTGTGACAGCTCAGTCTCAGGCCTGCAAGCAGTACTTCATCTATTTAAGGGCCTGAAAACACAAAGAGAAGTTTCTGTTCCAAGATCAGCCATTTAGTTCATCAAAGGGCAGAATCTGCTCCTGAGCTATGTGATTAACTGTTTCATGAACAAACAAAGTATGACCAGTGTTACAGATATCATAATGCTCCATTTTACTGAAAATCCAGCAAAGTGTTTTCCTTCTTGTGGAATGGACATAGACACACATTCCATTAATCTGATAGTTTCTCCCATTTTAGGTATAGGTCAGCTCTTCAGATTTAAGTGTTCTGCTTTAAATACAGCTCTCAACTCTGCTCCTTTTTTCTAGAGAATAAGATTACTACAGAATTCTTTTGGCTTTTCCATAAGACAGTACTGCTAGAAGATACTCACAAAGCCTGTGAGAGCTGCAGTTTCCTCAGGGAAGTCCTTCCAACACGTCATTCTGACAGCTATATCTTCCCTTCAGTACTACTAAATTGGAATGCATGCTTAGAGCAGGAAGCAAATTCCAGGAAAAGCCAATTCTCTTTCAATTGTCTCAGAGGAGCAGGCTGTTCCACAGGCTCATTTTCCTTTGTTCAGAGTTTAGGAGGTTATTTTGAAAGGTAGCTTCCATACAGGGAAATCTCTGAAGTACTTAACACATTTGTACATTAATTTATTTCTTTTTACAGACAATCAGTTTTCATGTCACTTTTGCTAATCCTCAAAGTTATTTATATTTGAACGCGGGCCTCTGGCTTTTATTCTCTTCATTTAATTCTCCCATAAGTCATAAAACGCTGAATTGATAAGGTGAAAACAATTGCCACAACAGAACAGCAAGGTCACAAACATAAGCAAAAGAGAATGTCATTCTGACCTTGCAACAAGCATAAATCTGAGCAATTCATCTCAGGTCAATGACTTGATTCAAGTACATTTAGCTATGAATTAAACCATGCTCATTGTAGTACTTCAAAACAGTATTTGCTTGCATCTTAATTTATATTCAGATACAGTACCTTCTGTAACATATTGTATTGGGGGAATACTGGAGAAAACCAATTATAAGAAAACTGAACTCACTACTAGTGAAATTTTCCACCTGTTACAGAATATATCAGAACTTCCTCCGCCACTCACATTCTTCTATGGCAACATATTCCATGAGTACTTGAGATGGATCTTTCTCTTTCAAGGCAATCCTCACATAACACTGCCAGAACAGATTTTAACCACACACAGTTGGGCAGTGTAACAGATGTTTCAGTCCAGTTATTTTGCCATTAGGCATAGTCTATCAACAACCAATTACTGTCATTGTAGAGCAAAAGGAAATTGAAGAATTGCTAGTGCTTCCAGAGAAGATGGACCGGCCAGTGGAAAAAGACTAGAAACCACACAATGTAAAAGATGTACAAGCCTCTCTTCTAAGTTAGGTCAAGAGACTGCATGCAGTGAGAGAGCTTAAGGCTGTCCTATGCAAGCTAATTTGCACTGCTGTATCTACAGCTGACCTACATGGACCAGAGTGTATAAATAATGCTGCACAGAGAAAAGAAAGACTGTGTGATAGTGGATGCAAAATAACAATGTTATTTGTCCACTCATAAATATCAACCAATCCAGACACTGAACAACTATACCACACGGAGCTCAGGCATGATAAGAACTATGGTCTACATACATATCTTTATTAAGTTAGCAAGTACTAAGAAAATGGCAGCACTCTCAGTCACTGGTGAAGGGAGCTGGTATCTCAACTATCTAGGATAGCTAACTATTTTCCACCATATTTGAGCTATGCTCACTTGGTTTTCATATGCAGCATTACAAAAACAAGCTCTTTGATGTGTAGAAATGTATTGGATTTTTTTGACACGCCGCTTAGGATCAATTTAATACAAAAAAATGAATCAAAATAAAAATAATAAGAAAATACCAGCGTTAAAAAAAAAAAAAAAAAAAAAAAGAGAAAATAATAAATACAAATTCCCAAAATCTCACGTCAGACTCTCATGACAGTAATAACTATACAAGCTCACCCAACTAACAAAACCACAAGAGTCCTCCCCAACCTCACACTTTCAACAACACACCAACATCTTGCCTAACGAGTTTACAGGGAAACTAAATTTCCATTGCTACTCAACCCTTACTTTCAGATGTGGAGATTTCCATCACTAACCGCTATATAAATCAACATACAGCATTTCAGCATGATTCTTTACTACAAACATATTGGTATCATTCTTTTTATTAGAAGGGGAAAGGCTAAAAAAGTTGTTTCCTTCAATTAAACTGCAAAACTTGGTTTTACTTCTTTGGCAACATTGTCATAATGCATTTTTATGCTCTCATTTATTTTTCCTTCCAGGCTACCCTTTGTAGGCAAAAAGAAAATAATTACAATATTTTCCCCTTCATATCTTCTCCTATGACATATATCTTCAACAAGACCCATGAGAAGTGACTTACGAAATGATGGATAGGGCAAATAGCATTTAATCAGAGAGAACAGTGTCTGGAAGTTCCTAGTTACACATGTATACCACTTAAAGTTGGCCACTGATTAGACTTTCTAGAGACTACTGCAACACGACCCAAAGAAGGATATTCCTGTTTTAAAAGACAACCTATCCAGCATTCTGCAATAAAATTCTTCTTGCTTCCAGGAACACAACCTTATTACTGCAGCTCTCATTTTTCCTTGGCTTTTCCTTCTGTTCCTTAATAAATTCATCTGCATTCGTTTTGACATTACAGGGTAGTATCTCCAATACAGCAATTACAATTAGTCATTTGTTTGTTCAGCACTGGCCCAAGGGGACTCTGATGTAATAGGGTGTCTTTTGCCTGCCACTACTATACAAATGAGCCAATCAACACCAGCATGTGTGTCAATAATGTTAATGCATAGACATATAAAAAGTATGTATTTTTCAGCATTAAACTCATTATATCAACCTATTTAAAATTTGAGAAGAAAAACAGACAGAAGTATTGGCTAAATTCCCCCCTTTCTACTCCAGTATAAATTATCCAGATCTAAAAGCAGTGACTGATGAGATGAACAAAAATCTATGTACTCTACACACAGCTTATCTATGGAGTGCGTTTGAAAGATTCCTATAGTGAAAAAGGAGATAAACTTTCAAAGTGACAGCAAAAAAGAACAGCTTGGAGTAATGTGATAAAAATAGAAGGGAAAAAAAAGAAAAAGAAGATACAAAGAAATCAGCTGAATATCAAGGGCAACAAAAATGAATAGTGATCATTGAATCATTAAGGTTGGAGAAGACCTCCAAGATCAGCCAATCTTTGACCGAAACCCACCATGTCAACTAACCACAGCACTACTGATGATAAGCTCTCTCCATGCTTTTATTTTCCCCCTCCTAGTTCTGAAACAGGCCTTCAAATAACCATCCTTCTTATTTCAAATCCGTAATACCTAAGCACATCATCAAACTTTCTACATGTCTCTCTACTGGCACAGGAAAACTGTCCTGCAGAAGTGCCTATGGGCCCCAAAAACTCAGGTACAGCACTACCGTTCCTGGTGGTCAATATACACTGCTATATAATTACTGAAATTTTTACACAGAGCCTGTAACCGAGGTGCCCCAGCACTGTTCAGACATGTACTTAAAGTTCTTTTCAAGTGTCAGTTCAAAGAATATCACCACCAATATTTATTTCTTTATTTTTCCCCCATATGTCTGGAACCTTTTGCCTGGGGGCTTTTGTTTGACTTTGGTTTTAGTTTCACTGCTTTTTTTCCCCCTGCTGATGTCTGCCAGAGGCATCACCATGGTGACTAAAAGACCTCCTGAGCGGATAACAAACCCTCAAAGTTTTCCTTCAGAGCAGTCTCCAGCTGTTGCAAACTTTTGCCATTTATCTCTTCACAGCCTCAATTAGAGCAATTGCATCTTGGAACCGATTTTCTCCTCCCTCCTACTGAAAATGCTTTGGTCCACCTGTCAATTGGCATCCTTGCTTCATTACTTGCTGACAGCTCACAATACAGCTCCTTTCCTCTAGAAAATTACTCCTAATCAATTCCTTCTGCAACATTATCTCATCAGCTCTTCAACATACAGACACATACGCTCACACGCTGGGAAGGGGCTAGCTCTGATGGCTGCCTCCCTGAGGAGCTCCAGTACATAAGGAATTTGGTGCATGGGATGTTTTCCTAGGCTTGCTGCTGGTTTGTTCTGGGACACTGGATGAGTTTCAGAATCTCACTCTCCCCTTCTATCTGTACAAGGTGCTTAGAGAAATGATGATGGAAGAAAGCTTGATTATTCAGGATAAAAACAAGGAACAAGTAAATAAGCAAGCAGTATTAATGAACATTGCAATATATTATAATTGACTGTTTACCCACAATAAAATCCCTACTGGTAATTTTTTGGATTTTCACTTGCCCTATCAGATAATGCTTTTGCTTTAATTCCAATTCCTCATCCCCTTGCCTTGCAGCAATAAGGTAAAATGACAAATACTACAGGAAGACAGCTACGCGTTCTGTAACCAGAGACAAAATGAGCCTTCACAACTTTGATACATCATCTAGAGAATTTTAATCAGAATAAGTGAACCAGGCTGTCTTATTCAGAGAAGACAGAAAAGACTTAAGTCGTCATGAAATGTGACCCACACCAACAAGGACTATTATAACTTGCTCTTCTGACAGATG
The DNA here is from genome assembly GCA_035583135.1 of Lophotriccus pileatus. Taxonomy (NCBI): domain Eukaryota; kingdom Metazoa; phylum Chordata; class Aves; order Passeriformes; family Tyrannidae; genus Lophotriccus; species Lophotriccus pileatus. Next base: position 42,281,928 of record JAWWES010000168.1, on the reverse strand, counting down.
GATGTTGCTTATGTTATTTCAACATCTTAATGCTGTGTCTTCTGTACGGTTCCATACTATTCACTACATATCAGTCTAGAAGAAGTGTGCTTGAAGAGTTTTTATTCATGTATTTCTATATAAGCGTCTCCTTTGTTTTTTAATAGTTTGCTAATGTAATATAACACACTGAAAATACCTGTGCATGTAGGTGCAACCAACTCATTAAGTGACTGCTTCTAAAGGATGCAGAGCACACAAGTGCACATTGCTGAGATTTTAAAGGTTTCTCTTTGCTACTGCATTTAAAACTGCTGAAATTTTCTCCGTTGACATGGCTTTGAATAAGGGCACCTGCTTGGCAGATTTATCATTGGGAGAAGCCACACAGGTTTTAACTACACTGCCTCTAACACTGCTGCTACTGAGTCATGAATTTCGAGTGCTGAGAACTAAGTTCACCTTCGAATTGTTTTCACTCCTGGCCCTCCCAGGTGAGACTGCCAAGAAGATGTGCAATCAGAGTCATGAGTGATAATGGGAACTGGAAATGGATCCCAGATGCACCAGCTTCTGCCTTTGTTCTGCACAGACACAGCACTAAGCCTTTAAAGGGCTAATGTAATGTCATGGAGCAGTGCTTGTTCAGCATCCTTATATGCAGGGAAGCAGTTTTCCTCTTTGCACTACAGAGCACAGAACTGTGGACTGGAGTCAAAGATCAGCATTAGGAACATTATTCTGTATTCCTATTTTTCCACATGGAAAAAGTAAAAAAAACCCAACAACTTATCCTAGAGTAAGAAAATCTTTCTGAGCACTCCATCACATAAACTGAAACAACAAGATGCAACTTCTAATTTTTTTTACTTCCAAATATTTAGTAGTACAGAGGGCATATGTTTCTGGGTACCAGCAGGCATGTGACAAGTGTAAAGGATTACTACAGACTGACTGGATAAGCCATGTGTCAGTCAGTCATAGATGGGAAAGTCACACGCTTTGTACTAATATCCCCAGAGACAAGATCCTTTCTAGCCTCATTTGAAGTTAAAGGAAAAAGGAAATAATACATTCCTTTTCAAATCTGTGTTAAAACACAAAGAAATGACCTAAAACTATTCATTAAGGGCAGTGAATGACTCCCAGGAACCTGTAATAAAAAACGTGTTTAGAACCAGAACCTGACCTTATAATTTAAACAAAATATTTCTCTAGCACTCCTTACTACTCAGAAAACACCAAGAGAACATAATGAAATCTTACAATACACGATTTTTGAGACATACTACCACACAACTAGCTCACAGCAGACAAAAAGTACGTATGATATCTTTTTGCTATCTGCTTGCATTGACTACAGGCACCCAATACACCCCCCAGGGATAAATTTCAGCACCACATGAAGCCGGCAGGTTCAGCGACCTCTTCGCTCAGACGCATTCTGTTGAAGTGAATTCCAACGACTATGAGGTCACCTTCCCCTTTTCTGTTATTAAGAAACAAACATTTGCATGACACTGGCTTTATAAAATGTGATGATAATTTCCAACATGGAACCATAACAACACTGTATAATTTAAATCTTTTTTTTTTTTTTTTTATGAATTCACAGCACTTAGAAAGAATAAATTCTATTCCTATTTGACAGTCAGGGAAAAGCATCTCAGTGGTCCACACCTCCAGAAGAGCCTGCAATTCCCAGTAGACTATATTAAGAAGTGCAGTAGCACAGCATCTTTTTGGCTCCCTGTGATATACCAAGCACCACAAAGTCAGTGAGACAGTAGAGAAAGAATTCATAATTCCCAGTTCCAAGATGGGGATTCCCAAAGGTGGCCTAGGAGTCCATAAAGATGATCTGAAATTGGACTGCAGAACCAAATTACTGACAGATTTTTTCCTGTTTTGAAGATGTATGATGCATTTACAATATTTTCTGATAATTATTTTTGACAGTAACTCCATGGTCAAAACTGTGAAGGCCAGAACACTCTCTGTTCCTTACAGTCTCACATCCATTTTGATAGAGACCTATGCTGATACCAGAGATTTACAGCTTCCAATGAGAAAGAAGTACCAATAATAAAAGAGACCAACCCATTTTCATGCAATGAGTTGCACAGAAGAGCCTCTAGTAATAAACAGCTAAGAGTGACAAGCACTGAAAATAAAATGTGAAAAATTGCAATCATGCCTTCATAAGTCTTATCCCTCCAAACATATGCAACAGGACATCTGCTGCTCTTTAACCTCTCATACAAGCTGTTATATATCACTAGGAGGAAAAAAATTTCTCCTGACCTACCAGTGGCACAAATGTGAGCAAAGCTGATATAGCAGTTTGATGTTTATGAAGTCTGTCTTTGTTCAAAATCAAGTAAGACCATCATTTTTTTAAAGTGTTCAACATAAATCAGACGAGAAAAAAAACGAAAACCCAAGAAATTTTACCTTCAGTGTTCTGTGGGTACTACTATGACTGCAATAATTTGCATGTGGACCCCTAACCTCTGCTCCTTGCTGCTCAGACTGGGAGTCCTGAGGTGGTTTTCCACTGAGGCACTATATCTTATCACTGGGATCCACATTACGTTAGCCTGCAAGTGCAGACTCCACATAAGAATTAGTAGAAGCAACAAGCTATACAATAATTACAAAAATTACACTCAAAAAAGCTTGCTGCTCAAGAGAAGAAAGGGTGCATACAAAAATGCACTGAACTGGAAACGATACCGCAGAGCCCTGCAGCAGAATGGTCTAGAACATCTAATTAGCTATTGCTGGGTGAAGATTTATTTTAACTCAAAGGTTTCCTTTTCAATTCCTTTGTAGAGGTTTTCATGAGAGAACAACAAAAATTGTTTCCAAATCAAAACAGAAAATTAAGTTCTGGGACATCTGCAAGAGACATACAATTCAAATATCTGTACTATAATAAGTTATCTTCTCAACCACTGTTTTTTGCCTTACTAGAAGTGTTACGAACACATCAAAGAAAGTTCTGCTGCTGTCCTGTTGTCAACCCACAAAGGTTATCTAAGTCCCATCTTCTTCCCAAACTGTACAAACAGAGAATACAGAATAACTGGATAGCAAAGACTTAGTTCAGAGAGCCCTGTGACAGTCAAAGGAAATATAACCCTGCATTTGCCACATGGGAAGTATAAACTCCTTCTGTTGTTCAAGCATCTGTTTGTGAAGTCTCTAAAATATGATAAGCCACTCTGTACCATTGTCAGTTTAGAGAGAAAAATAATATGGAATAATTTCTATACGTAGAAAAAACCCACAGATTCTCACATTTATTATAAATCACCTAAAACTAGTTAACAAATACAGTTACACCACAGTGTGCAGGAATCTTCATATTACCAATAACAGTAGAAAACAGTATGTTCACCCATTTCAACACATTAGACTCAAGCTTAGCTCAGAAAATATCCAAGGTGCAGAAAAGTTGCACTAAAAGCGTCACTCCTTTTGCTGGAAGCTTTATGTGACCACGTGAATCTTTCCAACCTTCCCCCCCCTGCTGGTTTTCAGACAGGGCTAGGAACAATTCACCACGTGTTCAAAGGTTGCTTTTGCCTGAGAAGGCCTGAGCTTAGAGTTCTTAATTTCTCCTGGAGCAACAGACACCACATGCACCTCCAAGGCAAGTAGAAAGGACTTGTGATGCTCTCCATAGCTGAGAAAAATCCTCAAGCTTAGGTCTCAAGGAAAGCCTACTAACTAAATAGCTTAGTTTACTTAGAAACCTGGGCAGTTTCATAGAATTAGGGGAAAAAAGCAGGCAGTGCATTCCCCATCTCATATAATTCTGGTGAGACCTTCAACTGCAGAAGCCTCTTTTGGAACTCACCCCGGGATCCTCTGCTGAGACAATCAGAACAAATAAAAATGGAAGTCTTGCAATATGGACAGACCCACTGAAAGTTGACAATTTTCACCTGTTAATTCTATAATACGTAAAAAATTATTATTACTGACACCTTACTACTCTGTAAGATTGCCATATGATCCCAACCTTACAAATAAGTATTCTTAACCAGCATTCACTTCAGCTCTTCTCTAGAAATGTAATTGCATAATCACCTTGGAATTAAAAAAAAATATGCAACACTGCAACACTGTACTTACTAACATATTTACTGAAAATAGACAAAGCAAGTGTTCAAATTACAAAATAAATATGGCTCTAAGCCATCTAGGATCCTTCCTACAATATGTTTCTCTCCGCACCCAAGCAGGTGCCATTCCTGTTCTCAATGAACTCAAATGAAGATCTTCCAGATAATATTAATGTCTCTAGAAGAGATGCTACTTCTCAGCTGACACTTCCTTGAAGCAAATGAAAACAGTAAGCATCTATCACATCTTCACTGCTTTTGTAAGTACTGCATTTTGAACAAGCAAATAGAAATTCACTGGATCTTCCACCCCTTCAAGTTCCAGATATGCAAGGATTGAACATACAGTCTTTATTTGATCCAAAATCTATTGATATCAAAGGCTTTGAAACAGGACCTTTAATGTTTGGAAGGGATCTCAAATAAGCTTCTAATTTAATTTATTTCTTTTTGCATTTTCTTATTCTTCACAATGGAGTTAAGGAATAACAAGACAAAGATTTGAAAAGCTCTGAAGAAGACCACATTGATATAGAGAGGGGCTCAAAAAATCTTTTTGGGTTTATTATCTATAACTTCTAGTATTCCCTCCACCTTTATTTAAGTTGTATCTACCAAAAGATTTTAGCCAGAGGGTTACAGCTGCTCAGGATATCCTCTGTGTTCAGATCTCATTTAACTGTACATTATCAACCATTCCCTGGAGAACACATTTAATAGATGATGAATGTGTTTCATGAACAAACTTTCTCAAAAGTGTTGTGAGATTTGAAAGCCCTGACAGAAAGCAATGATCTGTGTAACTTCATATTCCCTGGAGAACACCGCTGCTCTGTTTGAGCTCTCAAATGGTGGGGGAAATCTAGCTTACAAATGGGTGGGGGAAATTCTAAGTAATTCTAAAAATAAATTAATAGATACACTGTGCACTCATGGTGCTGGACAGAAAAAAGATACACTTGCTGTTTTGGTGCCAAATATTCCAGTTTCTCAGAGAGATTAAAATATACCTCTCTTCTCCCCCTCTGACCATTTTCTGCTTATTCCCGTTTATCTTCCAGTCCTGTAGTCTCTCTACACATACAAACTGAGGTGGGGACACAAAACCTGAAAATAGTCATTAACTGAAGAGAGGCAGATGTTGCAGTCCATAGTCATCTGTGAGCTGCAGTCACAGGTGTCTGTCATATGTAACTGTCTAGTAATCAGAGGAGAGGACACTGAAGGTGGGAGTTCCACAGAGAGCAGCTTGCCAGTAGGTACAACACAAGACATAACTGAGGGTATAATCAAGACACAGGCAATCTCTTCCTGCCATGCTCATGCAATGTTTATTTCAGCAAAATCCTGATCCATTTATAGGTAGACAAAAAATACTACAGATAACTGAATACATGGTGAAGGATCTCGAGAAAAGAACTGCCTCTACACCTGTCCAGGTGCACAGCAGCAGCATCCTGGACCACAGCAGTTTTCAAACATACTCCCATGTTTAATCAGATCATGACAAAAACTTAAAGTCTTTTTAAGAAAGCCTATCAATACAACATTAGGAGGAAAAAATATGTCTTCAAAGAAAATATTATGACCACAATATGCATATGTTTTGACAAACTTTTCTTCTTAAGCTTAAGCCTTTGTGCCTTATGCTTACAGTACAGTCTGCAACACACATTACGTTTACCTGGAAAATTGCAGAACAAAGCAAAAGCTATGTGATGAAAGTAGACAGAAGGTTTGATAAATTAGTTTCAGAACAAGAAAACTAGAAGGAGAATTATGTCCTCAGCAGTCCAGGGAAGTAGTCACTACAGCCAAGCAGCCGCACAAGTTTCCAACTCTCCTGTTGCAATGATGAAGTTATAAATCATCCATCCCAAGATCTTTTTTTCATCAAGTAATTTTCTAGAAAAGCTACATATTCCAAAGTTCCACTTTTGACCTTCTGCATTCCTTCCTTTCTTTCCACTGTTTCCAAAGAAACACAGATGCAAACAACACAAACTGACTTGGAAAACAAAACAGACTGGGAAACCTAAAAGGACTTTTTCATGCAGTAGACTGTGTAAAAGGCAATAGTGTTTCTCTTCAGATCTATGTTTATCTTGTTTTAATGATGTGGATAGCATCCCCTTTTAACACATTGCTTTCTATCTATATATTTTTATCCAACTAGGAGAATCTAGAATCACTCAAAAATTCATTAACACTGACATTTAGACAACACAAAGCCATTTCAATTCAATTAAACAAACACAGTGTGTTAACCTTCAGCGAAAGAAGTAGCCGTTCATTTTTATAGGCTGCCGTAAACAGATTTCTGGGCTTCAAAGCCAAGATCAATAAAGCTTCTGCAAACAATAATAATCTCACACAGACTCCATCGACAGCTGCTCAGAAAATACTGTCTGATTCTAAAGGTCTTAGTGACTGGGTGCTTTCTCAGTCTTTTCCTCTTGCTCTCTAACATCAGAGTGCAAATGCGAAGACCTTAGTGAATTCCTTTGCAGCAGCCACCAAAAGGAGCTGCTCCTTCCTCTAGCAAGAAAGACTTCCTATTGTGAGAAAACTTGGGGAAAATAGTGAACCCATGTGTTGCGCAACTACCTAAACGCTGAAGAGACACATACTGTGCTGCCTAAGGCTATAAGACACTTTACTTCCTCAAGCGGGTCAGAGACAGGTGAAGTGTTAAGCCTGCCTCTTTTCCCTTTAGATCACCGCTATTAGCTTCACACTAATGGAAAACTTTCACTCATCCACAGAATAGGCACAATTCGGTGGTTACCTCTGTCCACAGTGACTTGCTTCCTTTCCTATAATCTTGCTAATAAAAAATAACAGAGAGCAATTCAGGAACAGCAGCTTCTCTACTCCTTAGTCCCGCTAAAGCTGCCAATGCAAAGCCCAGCCTTATGTTCTTATCTACTCTAGTGAACGTTTTACTGCTTCCGACTTACATTCCCAGTATCTTTTTGACTGCCTATTTAAGGGGGTAAGTATGTTTTCATGCAGGGATGTGTTTGGGTTCATGTTTCATTGTTGGTTGTTTCTTTGGGTTTGCCTTTTTTTTTGGAGAGGGTATGTTTCTTGCTTGTTTTTTAAGAACAGTTCTTTGGGGCAGAGACAATATCTTCTTCAGTAATGCCATGCTTCAAGCCCACTGATAACTGATAGCCAGCAAATACAGTGGCAGTGCTGTGCTTTATCAAGTGCAGTTATTATCACAATTGTCAACAGTGGACACTTAAATCACTGGCTGATCAGGAAACACACAAAATGCAAAGAGGGGGATGGTAACGCTGATCTTCCCAGCTACATTAGGAGTCTTACAGACAAAACATCTCTAAAATTATTATTTAACAATGAGATGCAATTATGATGCAGCTACATAATCACATATGGCCAACACTAGAATTATGATTCTACTGTGGCTTAAACTTAGATCCTTATAATGTCTTTCTTTCTTGCTTAGCAAATTGCCCAATGACCCAGGGAGAAGGGATAAGTACACAACGGGTACAGAAATTTGGAGACTTGCTCCTATCTTCTCTCATATGTCAGTGAAGGACTGAGGTGAGAACTCAAACTGTAATCTGTGGTAGCTCAGGTCAGGTCACACTCAGGTCAGTGGATTAGGCTGCTTGAGAACTACTGAAAAGTCTTGTCCTTGAACAAAAGCTTAAGGCTAAACTTTGCATGGTCAGTATGAGGGATGTGAAAGGTTTCTGTAATTCCATAATGGTTGATTCAGCTATTACATTAAAAAAAAAAAAAAAAAAAAGCAGCATATCTTCCCTTTAAAGTACTTTCCTACAACATTACACAAGTATTGCAGGTTGCACCATACATGAAAAGAAAGCTATCACACATATTTCTGTCAGACTCTATACCTCAACAAGTCACATTACATGTATTTCATTTTTTCAGAGCATAGGCCACCGTGCATTGTCATCTGATGTGGTGAGATAAAGTACAGTTAATCATAATGATTAGAGGTATCAAAGGAACCTATAGGACGTGTAGTCCATCTTAATAATTAAAGGAAAACATTCCTACAGATAGCCAGTTTTCAAAGTCATGGTTTAGCTGTAATTTTAGACTACTCCCACTAAGTTCAAAGTCACTCTATTTTCACGTTGCTGAAAATTAGAACAGGATTGGACCCTCTAACGGTATTTAGTGAGTAGGTATATGCCACAATAGTGCCAAATAAGCACTGTTCTAATCCACATGTACTACCTATTACACCTACTTAATGCACAGATGACATTCTGCTGAATACCTACAGCTTGCAGATGAGGTGGTTCTGGTGCTTGCTGGATGCCTCTGGTTTGTATTTACTGTATTTCTTCACTCGAGTCCCAACAGATTCATTTTCTATTCATGGACTTCTCATCCAAAGAAATCCAAGAGCAACCCAACATTTAGTGAAAGTAATAAAGCAAAATCCAAGCAATAAGCCTGGTGGGGTATATGCCTATTCAGTTTGATTCCCAAATCACCTTTATTGATGGTAAGAGAAACTAGTTCATGGGCTACAGCAAGGCAATTAATTTAGGTCTTCTAGGTAGAAGTCTGTACTATCTATAACAACATTTTTTCCTTCCTTTTGCTGCTGCAAACTAGTGCCAGATTTACAATAAGACATTTCCAATGGAGTTTATAAGGAATAAAAAATACTTCAGACATCAGCACTGTTGGAAGTGGGTGCTACTCTGTCCAGTTGGGGAACTGGATGCACAATGGAACTGGATGAACAATGCAAAAGCAATTGTGCTTATGGTACTAAACACCATTTGGATCACCACATAAGAGGCTGCAATGTATTGTGGTGGATTTGCAAGCCTAAGGTGGTTCTGCCCACTCCTTTTCTTACCCCTCAGTATATTAATGAAGTCTACCTTTTGTTATGAGTGTCTCTTCTGTAACAAACAAAATGGATACACAGAAATTCAGCAACAGAAGAACTGTGAGGAGGCATTGGTGGGACTAAAGAGAGTGAAAAGGAAACAGGTTAGGGTTACACAAAGCATCTGAGCCCTGTCACAGAGGACTCTCACTGACTAATACACTTTACCAGTAGAAATGTACTGTCTAGTCATGCGGAAAGAAACTGATAAGTTTACTTCTTCAGAAGGCAGCAGTTCATTATACCTCCAACTTCAGAGGTTAAAGGTTTACTCAGATGAAGTCAGGTGACAAGTAGCTCATTTTTATCACACCTGGCTCAAATGGGGAAACCTTTTGGTGGTAAAGGGCATGCTTTATACCTCTCAACAGTAAAGACACTGAATGTGACCATTTATTTGAGACCTCATGTAGCTGCCATTCTAATTTTTTATCTCTCATTCTGCATTTTAAAAACACCATGATCTGATCCCTGATCTCATGTGGACAGTACAGACTTTGTTCCTATATCGATATCTCTGTTTACTCTCATACTAACACGAACAGCTGAATGAAACCTGTACTTCAGAAATAACTGATGTAAAACTCATCTTCCCTCTCATCCCATAACATTATATGAAAGATGAGACTAATCCTCATGAATCACACAATCCAATTCCTTGAGGCATTCAGCTAGTTGAGTCATCCTTCAGGCTTATCAGCAATTTGACCAAAATAACAGCAAAAAAAGCTTCACTGCAGACACATGTGTGGGTATGGTGACCCTGGCTGGATACCAGGTGCCCACTAAAGCCACTGTGTCACTACCCGTTTTGCAGTTGGTTCAGTTCCCAAAAAGATTCTGCAGTGTAATGATTTCTTAATGAACTGGAAGTTGTACACCCAGAGCAGGAATCACTATAATTATCACAGTAGTTTTAACTCAACAAAATAGAAAGTGCTGTATGGAGCATTTCTGTTTCATTCTCCCCAAATGAAACATACAAAACTTGTTGGGTTTTTTTTCCAAAAACATATTGTGAAAGCTGCACAAAAGCAGATTTAATGATCTGACAGACTTTTGCACTTCCCTGTGATTTCTGTCCGTTTCAAACGTACACTGGAATAACAATATACCTACACATTGTCCTGGTTTCAGCTGAGACAGAGTTAATTTTTTTTTGTAGTAGTAGCTGGAGCAGTGCTGTGTTTCGGATGTACTACGAGAAAAACATTGATAACTCAGTGTTATTGCTTGTAGTTGTTGCTAAGTCCTGCTTACCCTAAGTCAAGGACTTTTGTTTCTCCTGCTCTGTCAGTAAGTGGGTGAGGGAGCACGTCGAGGACAGCTGACCAAAATGGCCAAAGGGAATACCATAGAACATCATGCTCAGTTTATAAACTGGAGGACTTGGCTGGGAGGGGCCAGTCACTGCTGGGGGGGACTGGCTGGGCACCAGTCAGTGGGTGGTGAGCAACAGTATTGTGCATCACTTGTCTTTCCTGGGTTTTATTCCTCTCTCCATTTTTGTTGTCTCTCTTTTCATAACTATTATCATCTTTTACTTTATTTCAATTCTTAAATTGTTCTTATCTCAACCCATGGTTTTATCTTTTTTCCCCTGATTCTCTTCCCCATCCATTCGGGGTGGCAGGGAGTGAGTAAGTGGCTGCAAGGTACTTAGTGGCTGACTGAGGTTAAACTGCAACACACATAAATAACCATTACATCACCACTTTTCAGAGGGAAGGCAAGCCAATTCCCCCCTCATGGAACACTGTTGTATTAAATCCAACAGCTCTGATCTGGCTGTACTTGAAATATTAGCATAATTTAAGGGGAGTAAAATGAGTTAACTAAACAGAAATTGGTTTATTTATGTTAGGAACAGCAAAAGGAACAGACAAGTGCTCCGTTTTAAATACCTGCTGTCACTTTGCCTAGGTTACATACAAACACAGAATTAATGTCACCTTTTAAATAGCATCCTGAAGAACAGTTTATGGTAAACTGGAATCTACCAGGAAAGACTATTTTACTATACACAATCTCCCACATTTGGACAGAAAATATCACCCACAGCTTCCAAAAGGCTTTCTTCTTACCATCCCATGCACTTTGCTAAAGAAAATAATAGTCTTTCCGTTGTTTATCACATGGTATAAAATATTGAAAAAAATGCTGTAATTTAACCATATTGTTCCAGCTGTTCCCATTTCCTTCATCACTGACATTCACATCACCAGCATTTAGTGGATATTCCAGATCTTTATAGTTAGTGATGCCTTTGCTAAAAAAAATACTGTCCAGGACAGCAAGGATGCTAATCAGAGTGTTCTTCAAGTTTTCAGCATAGAAATCTAAATCTGCAAGTTCAATTCTCATTTTTTCTGTCTTTCATTTGAAAGCAGACATGCAAGATGCTGGTTGCAAAATAAAATATGGCTCCATACTTCATATTGAATCACCTTCTTCTTTTACAACTACTCTATTACAGCTTTCATTAGTGGAAATTAAAAGTAAAGCAAACAGCTAATGAAGTACTGTCCACCTTGTGCTATGGTGCAGCCCCAGGACATCACAGTTACGTGCTTTTTCATAAGACAAGCATCAAAGGACAGCAAATGTATTTGTCCAAATGGTACTACTCAGAAGCTGATTTGTGCTGGCTGCAGCAAGTAGTTATCAGGGCTAGTCAAATACACTTATTTATCTAGAAAATCCTTGTTCTCAGAAGGGAACAGGCTGCAGAAAGAGTGATAGATTGTAACAAGAACACACAGAAAAAAAAAACTATGAACAATTTGGGACCAATTGAGGCGGGGGGGGGGGGAAGAATAGGGTTGGGAGAAAAGCAACAAGAGTATCTATAGTTAATTATTTCTACATATAAGAGAGAGTTAAATAAGTTTTAGAAACATGAAGACACACATACCCAGCTACTTGGTTACTGTAATAGACCAAGAAAATGTTCTTTTCAGCAACACCTCTCTGTTCTTCCCAAAGAGGAAACACGATCTGATCTTCTGCCTGTACCAGAGCCCTAAAGAAACCAGAAAGCCTTCTAGAAACAATTAGAGTTGTAAAAGGTCCACCTAAAAATATAAAGAATGGCCAAAGCACTCAGGCACAGTACTTTGACATGCTTTAATGACTCTTCTAAAAAAAAAAACCAGCCACACAAAAAATCCCCAAACCAGTCCACAAGTCCCACCAAGGATCAGGTGGGTAAGTCATTGGGTTTGATGACTTGCTAAGAGGCTGTGTTATTTTTTACAGTCTTTGCTGATGCTGAACATGGTTTCATGAGCTGCTCCCAGACTGTGAAGCAGACACTACGGGCTGCAGGTTGTTCATTTAATCATCTTGCCAACTGAATTTCCTTCAAGACAAACCCCAAGAGCTCTCCTCTCTACTACACCATGGAAAATTCTCACTAAAAGCAATTGATCAAACTTTGAGCACCTACAGTGACCACAGCCAATAATAAAAACTGCTCAGAAAGTAAGACTTGAAGAAAAAGATTAAGAAAATTAGAATTCAGTTATTCCAGCTGCTTGTTTTATCCATCTCCTATCAATCTGCTTGTAGATTAATCAATATGTACATGTCAATGATTTCCTACATGCAGTGACCTTGCAAAATATTCCAATGAGAAATTTAACCAGGCAAAATAATAAGACTATTTGCTACAGATGCTGCAAATAGTGGGAGCCGAAATGAATACTGAAGCCACAACAGCATATTTAGCATTAATGCCAAGTACAACATATCTGCAATATATCTACTTTCCCCACCCTTTGTGAGAAGATGAGGTGAGAGTTTACACTTGTGCCCCCTGCTCTCTTCTCCATTGTGCTGACACAGGCACCTGGAGTGAACCAGACCAAAAAACTGTTTTCTTGAATTATTTTTCAGCTGGATCAGTTCCTCGAACTGGTTCATATCAAACTTGCACAAGAATCAACACCATCCAGGCAAAAGCAATAGCCAGCAGTGGGAGTATTTAACTTGACATCACTGCCGAGAAGATCTAAACACTGCCCAAAAGTAATGTATCAAATACTAACTCATTAAATATTCATTACTCAACTATTTTTACACAACATGCAAAAAACACCACAAAATTTTAAGTTGCCACATACCAACCTCAGTCACCAATCGCTCTCAGATCACAAGATCAGAAAGGGCTTAAAAAAAATTACTGCATCTCTCCCCCTCACTTTTATCATTAGTACGTTAAAAATACAGAAATATTGAGATTACTATTGTGTATACAGATTTACTTCTATACTTCCCACTTACTGTTCTCTGTACCTGTCAAGTACTGAAGAAGAGGAGAATAGAAGACAGTTTAATTTGGATTGTTTTCCTCTTTAATGATTATGTTAGTTTAAAAATAGGTTAGAGAAGTACTGACCCATCAGGTGCCTCAAGAGTCTCCACTAGTATTAAAATACACAAGTTCAACAGGTGACATTTGCATTCCTACATTCCTCTTCAGCTGTAGATCAAACTACTTGAATCTGCTAACACAGCACTACTTTTCCACCCCTCAAGTGGTGTGTCTGGGACGATGGTATTCCCAACACAAATGTCATGGCAGTATCTGTACCATTCTCTACACAAACTCTTTCATGTCACTAAAAGGTTATGTAACCGAGTACCCTCTTACTTTGTTGTGTAAGATCTGCCCTACTGATCTCACCTCCTGGTATTTCAGGCTAGCTGACACAGTATTTTTAAACTATAACTCAGCTTTCAGTTAAGAAAAATATGCCATTAGAAAAGCACACATCTCAAGTATGAAATTGTATTGGGTTTGCATTGGCAAGGTTGTGGCTTCTGTGAGAGAATGCCAGCAGCTTCATAAGAGCTGAGTCTATTTTGCCCATCATAGTACTTGGTGAGTGATCTCTTTCTGTCCTTATCTCGCCCTACAAGCCCTTTGTTGTATCTTTCTTTCTCTGTCTTGCTGAGGATGGAGAATGAAAGTGGCTGGGTAGGCCGAGGAAGCAAAGAATAACCAGCCTTCAACTTCCCACTGATTCCTTGTATCCACCCAGAAATGATCCTTTACCTGCAAAGCCTCTCCTTCCAGCAGAAGGAGAGTAGGCAGGGAGGCCTTGCCTGCAAGATAGTAAGACTGAACAGGCTGTTAAATTTCTTTGCCATGAGCCGCCATCACTACTTTGTCACTTCCATCATTAAAGGTGCTCAGTTTGCCTACGCTAATCCTTTCACAGCCTTCTGCTGAGGGAAACACTGTGCACAAAGATGTAAGAAAACTGTAAAAAGCAAGAAATTAGAGACTCACTGCAGTTAAGGATTCAAAGCTGATGAAGTAGAGGGTTTTAGGTTATTTTTAAACACTGCTGCAGTACTATAATATGCTAAACCTTTAAAAGCCAGCATCATAAGACACACTGCTTTGGATTCAGTAATAAAGGACTTGCAGCACACCAGTCCATGTGTCAATAATTGAGCTTCAAGTTTTTTCCTTCTTTTCATTTTTTTTCTTAAATAGTACGCTGATATTCAAACAAGAATATTAATTACTTCATTGAATAGAAGTGTCCTAGGGGTTTTTATCTCCTGTGCAGTGTATTATGATGTATTACATGGATTAGATTGCACCAGCTGCTAATTTTTTTAAGCAGTGTTCACTCAAACCTTCTGCATGTGTGCTATTACTCAGGAATTGTCAGGCCAATTAGGACTAATGCAGCTAAAGCTCAAATAGTGGTTGTTTGATTATGATAGGGATAAAGCTGAAGAAAGGACACAGGAGATATAATAAAGTTAAGAAAGTAGAAAAATTCTTCTAATGACTAGACAGACATTAGTTCATGATCAGAAAAACAGTTGTAGCTAGTTCACAGTCCCAGAACGGATTTCTGCATGACTTTGAATCTGTTCTTACAAGTCTCACCATGCATGGTATGGGATTTGAGATCCTTAGCTAAGAGGTACTAGAACCACATAAAATTAAGGCCTATTTTTGGAACACCTCCCCCCCCTCTGTTTTTTCAAAACTCAGGTGACACACTCAGTGACTTCAGTAAGAGACACTAAAACTTGCTTAGCACAGCCCCTCCATACACACTCACATTCCCCCCAACCTCTTAGGTTCCTTACTTGCCCCCAAAAACACCCACAAACTGACTTGTAGGTGGAAAATTTCAAGAGGCAGAAACATTACAGAAATTTAAGACTTAGCGGTGAATGGATATTTATTAAGTACATGGAGTGGACAGAGAGTGGCATTGGTTAGTCAGGTTCCACACTTCCCTGCCCCTCCTCCAGAGTTAGTTTAAAGACAATAAACTTTATAATGAAGTATTGATAACATCTTCCCATTTAGGCTAACAGGCTTATCACACACTCCACTACTGAATATGCTGTTTTAATTAGCAAGATGGATCTTGGAGCTGATATGTTCTGTTGTGCTATAATTTCTGCCTTTACAGTAATTTTCTCCTGTTTTTCACACTATAATGTGCTATAAATCCTACTTAGGCTGCCTCACTGGCCTGTTGCTGCTCAGAGTCAATCTTTCAGGCCCTCCGTTTCCATGACAACTTCCTGCCATCTTCCCATTTGCAGGATTATCCTACAGCCCCCTGGGGAGTCTGCTGCGATGCTCATGGGCTCCCAGAGTTAGAGCTCCATTCAGTCCCCTCCCTGCCTCTAGCAGATTTGATTTGCCCAGCCTTGCCATACTATCTGTGCCTGGGACTGCACCCAGTGAATGGGGCAACCAGTCCTCTTTTCATCCCTCTTGAACAGGGATGCCTAGAAAAATAATGCAAACTTGGCTGGTTTAATGCCTAAACAAGTCAAGAACAAATTAAACACCCTGCCCTCTCACTCCAGTGTTGGGGTTGGGGGATGTTGTTTTTGGTTTGGTTTTGGTGAGGATTTGTTTGTTTGTTTTTGTTATTATTTTTTTTCTCCGTATCCAGAGCTCCCACATTCAGTCTCCACACAAAGATTTCACAAACTACAAGCACATACTCTCAGTTGTTTTCAGCCTTTGTCCTGTTGCCTCTCTCATAGTCTTCTTTCCCCCTGTTTTATCTTGCTTCCTCTTCCTTTTTGCTCTCTAATGCTCTTTTGAACACTCCTTTTCTTCCTTTTATTCATATTCTGCAGTGTTTTCTAAATACAGCTGTGAGGATCCAGAAACCATTACAAGGTAATCCATCAATCATTCCTGCTCCCCCAGATCTTACACCACATTCTACTAATACTGAAATAAATTTCACTCACTAAAAAGACAAACAGGATCCCTTCCTCCCCCCCGCCCCGCCCCCCCCAATGGATCTCCTTGTTTACTTTTTCTTCAGTCTCCTTTTGAGCTGTGAAACATTTATAACTTAGGAATAAGTATCAATCTGTCCCTGCTATTTCCAAGTAGCAAAGAAAAACAGGGTTGATTGTTCTCTGGAGCTAAGGGAGAGGCTAACAAGGACGATAGGCAGAAGGGCTGCACCTGAGATAGCAACTTCTCTGAAGTCACTGTGTCAAGACAGCAGTTGGGAGCCGCCAAACATCTGCAGGCAGTGGGAGAGCAGCATTTCTCAGATTTCCTTCCGTATGACCTATTGATTCTTCAAGCCTATTTCTGTTTTTATGGACGCAGTTCCTTACAAACAAAAGGTACATAACTGCTCATCATAAGAAATGCTACAGGGATATATACACCACCTAACCTTAAGCATCCAATAAAACTCAAAGCTCCCAGGTTTGCATCTTATGAACAGACAGGATCTTACACATCAAGTTACTGCAGACTTTGGCCTAGCCACTGAGCTGAATGCCCAAGTTAGGTGCTTCAGGTAGGTCGGGTGAAGAAGGAGCCTCCTTACAGAAGATTATCCCATAAGCTTCTCATTTCCACAGACTTAAGAGACGTGCAACGTGGTAAGTCTCCAGCTGGACTTCAGTGAGGTATGACATACTTGGGCACCATAGCACTTGATCATACCTATGGCAGAGTTAAAAAGCAAGATGACTTCTGCATGGAAAAACAGGATCATTCTCATCCTTTACTCTTCAGAATAATGACAAAGGAAGCTCTACTAGCTGACAAATGGAATACACAAGCGTGAGTCCTACTAATTTGAGAACAAATGTATTATGGTATCAGATTACTGATATAGTGAAATATCTCATGTCTTTGCTGCAGTCAGAGGATTAGCAACTACAGAAAATGCTGGAAATCCTTCATAATTCAGTAGCATCCCTACAATCTTTATATTTCCACTCTAGTTTAAATTTTCAAAATTTTCAAGTGGCAATTTAGGCCTTGAAACACCTTCTGCCCTTCCAGTTCCAGTCCTAGTTCTTAAAAGAAACCTTCACAGAGAAGCACAAAGCAAAAAGTGAAGCAAAAGAATCTGGATCAACAAGAAATAAACTTCCTTAGGGAAGCCTCACTTGGGAGATTTTTTTTCCCACTGAATCTTCATGCTGTCATCAGTTTATATTTAATAGAGCTCATTATCAATGTAAATAAGACCTTCCAGATCACTTTAATTTAATAAGCAATATTTTTTTATTCACCTGAATCCCTCGAGTAATATGGCTTGTAATCTACCTTTTGGAATTTGTTTTTTATGCTTACCAAGAAGGCTGATTTTAAGACTAATAAAAGATTATACAAGGAAAATGTAAGCAAGTATTAGAAAATCCAGAATTAATTTCTATTAAGAAAACTTACCCAGAAGAAAGGATATTTTTCAGAACTACGATCTTTGAACAGATTTCTGAATAATTTTTTGTGTTCACATTAAAAATTTCTTGCTCACGTGAGTCAGAATCACCCCCCATCTTGCACAGGAGAACTTCAGTAGCTAAATCAAGCCATATTTGCCATAGTCTTTACATATTCCATATTTACTGCCAAGAATTCAATCATATTAAGTGCCTCACTTCACACACTTCATACAAATTTGTAAGTGTAACATATTTGTCACAGTCATCGCAGGAATTTCAGCACCTTCATGAAAACTTTCTCTGAACTGGACAGAGTACTGAGCTGAAGCCTAGTTTAAATAGATCTTTTCTCCTCAATCTGTTTCTCATTTTAGAACTAGACTTCAGACTCCTTGGCACGATGACCATATTTTTCCAGTTCACATAACAGATCAAACTGTTGTGAGGTTTTATTTGAACTGACATTGCTGTAATATCTAAGTAATTATTAATGATTGTTTTTAAATGGCACATATGAAAAAGAGGTATTCCATGCCAGATCTGCGCTCCATCTACTCTGATGTTCCACCTTTGATGTTTGTCAGTACCAGATACTTCACAGTGTCTGCCTTAACCCACTAGTTAACTCCTACTAATAGCCTTATTCCCCCTGTGAGCTAGAGCTTAATGTAAAATGCCCTTCATCTATTAAAGTGAACAGCAACTGTTCAGATGTGTCTCAGATTCCATACCTCAAGCCACTGACTCACTTGAGCATTAAACATTTAATAATTTCTCCAGACTATGTTCATGAATACATCTGAGTGCACATTTCCGCTGTTCTAATAAGGACTTTCCACCTGGAAAGTGATGGAAGGACTGTCATTCTGGCAGGACTAGAGAAATTCTAGAAAACAAAGCTCCCAAGGACCATGAAATTGTAGGTTTTAGTTCATTTCCCTCAAAAGGTTTATGCATTCTTTCACACAAAAGCAGGTTTTTACCATACACATTTTCCAAACTCCGCTTTGAAAAGGAATTTGAAATCAATACCCCTAATGATAATCCCAAACACCTCATGAATCAGTGACCTATGTTCCCACAGTGACATTACACTGCATTGACAATGGCTTTGTCTGTGACAACTAAGTCATAAGTCAGCCCCCAGCCTTGATAAGCTCAAGATAGTCATGCCAGTCAAGACAGTCAGTTGATAAGCTGGAAACAGTGCTCTCAGAAATAATGTGCTCTTTACGACTCACAGTAGATTGCCTCAAGGCCTTTCTCTTTTATAAAACATGCTGCTCTTCATTGCCACTAATGAATTGCCTCCTCTTGTAAAAAACCTAGTAATAAAGCATGAGGTTGATGTTTTCCAAAAACGCAACCTAACTTGAATTTTGGCTTTTGTGCTCTCACTCTCCCTCCCACTGTGCAGATCTCCAGACCCCACGCTGTTGTTCGCACCTCAAAGCAGATGGACCAGATGAGTTCTGATCCACCTAAAACCAGAAAATTTGCTTTACTGGAAGGTCCTATTCACTTTCGTCTGGCTAAGGTCAAACAGACAACACTCCACCTTTTCACCTGAATTCCAATGGCAGCACCTACTTAAGGTCAGAATGTTGGAGCAGCGGCCTTCACTTAAGCCTGGCTTATGTTGTCACGGAAAAACACTACACAACTGCAGAGTTTGGCGCACTTTGAACTCAAAGAGGGCACAGTAATATCATGTTCTTCATGTTCTATCAACACTTCAGTTGAATAAATTATTTCTGTACACCTCACAAAAAAAAAGAAGTTGCTTCCTTGCAGCTGTATTTCAGTGATTGGTTAAGAAAAACTACCTCCAATTATGTAGTACAGAACGTACAGCAATTTTAGAACTTTCAAGTATATTGCAAATAAAGTTACAGTACATCACAGACATGCATTTCTCCCATTGTTCAAGACAAATTAAAAAAAACCAACAAACCCACACCAAAATCAAACATGTAACCAAAAGTCACCCACAACTTGCTCAGAAGTCTTACATACTTTTCAAACCCCTAAAAATTTACACTGTGACCAAGACATTGTGCAGGACAGCCCATCAATGATAAACTGACTCCATTCTAACAGTACCACACAATTCAAAACACATACAAACAGCAGACAGTCAAGAGTATGATTATGTGAAAACTGCTCTAATGCTCCTCTGACAACACTCCAACTGAAAAGTCTCCCTGAGCAATGAACAGTTGTTGCAAGGTATTCATATCTACTTCTTATCTGGGAATACAATAAGACTGCAAATCTAAGGCAGTGCTATAAAAGGATGACATACTAATGACTACTTCTTATGCCCAAAAAACACCCCAAACCAACCAACCAAAAGTCCCCCCAAAAAACCAACATGAGCTGTATTTGGGAAACACTACACTTTTTAATAGTTGGAAGGCAAATAAGGAAACTTTAAAACTTTACGTGTGGACTGAACCATACAAATTTCAGGCCAGGTCTTCAGAGAAAAGGTTTTGCTGCACAGAAACCTCTGCACTTTGCACTTTTGCTGAACCTTTCAGTAAGAGACCAGATAATGCCCAGAGACCGGACATCTCTCCATGCACATTTGAAGGCAGTTGTGCATGTGTGGAATAAGGAGGGAAGCTGACAACCTCCTGAGCAAGAATTACCTGTATGGTATGGATAAACAACAGCTTCCTGACTTTTGATTTGTTCAATATCTGATATCAACAATTAGAACCAATCAGTTTTTAAACTGGGATTTGGATATTCTGATGACAGCTTGTTTTTATATACAGGAATGTATTAGATACTGAAATACTGTGTGTTTTGGAAACAAGATTATCCTCAGAAAAAAAGGCAGGAAATTCAAGAAAAAAACAGAAGGAAATATTGCACTTATCTAAACTATGGCATTAATCTGGGAAACTACTTCAGTATAAACTTGTTTCAAGAGTTGAGTAATACCCCTGAGAAAACACACATTTCTTGTAATAGGAGCAACCCAATGATACTGGCTGGAAGAAAATTAAGATAAGGATCACAGTTTTCCTACCACTGCGTTACCCAATATGGGGTTTAGAAAAAACATTTCCTCCTGATATTGTCTTTCTCACATGCTTTATATTGCATTATCCAGGGATACAGGTAAGACACCAGTTAGCTGGAAGCCTATTTTGTTTGATAACAAATCTTACGCTCTTCAGACTGTTTAAAAATTGGGTAATGAGCTTGCAAGCTCTGTTCCACTGCACTTTCATGAGAGGACCTTGGTCTCCTGGCACACACAAGTGCAGGAAGAGGTAGTTTCTCCATACGTAACTGCACTTGGTGTCACTGGGCCATGTGACAGGGATATACTGCTGGGACCATATGCTGAAGTTCAAAACAGACTCTTCAAAGCACAGACATGCCAAGGCAACCAAGGTCAGAGTCACAGCACTGCAGAACACAACATTAAAGTCTCTGACAGACCAGCATTTAAAAAAAAAAAAAATAAATTTAAAGCCTGCTATAAAACTTTCCGTAACAGATTCCACTGGTTCATCACAGTTATTCATTAGCAGGTAAATAACAATTGATTTTGATGTCCCCGTACATGTACTGACTCAATAAACCGTTTCTCCCCTGATGAGCTACAGCTGTCTCCAAGATAAATACAACCATACCTTAAAACTACATTAGATCACTTCTATGTTAGCATAAATACTGTAGGTTTTGTCCGGTGACATAAGTCAGTGAATGTCAGGATCTACTCTATATGCTTTACTTCTCCCTATATTCGGGGAAAAGTATATATATATGAGGTTTTGCAGTCAATTTTAGTATCCATAGTAATAGTTAGGATTTAGAGAACACTTCTCATTTAAAAACACAAACTAATTAAGAAATAAGAAGTGGGAGCTACTAGAGCAGAGCTGAGTCAAGCCAGACTTTTCCCCTCTGGGCCACATACCACTGCTTGAAGTGTAACATGCCTTTTCTGTTCCAGTTTAGTTTTTACCCTAAAATGCCTTATGTGTCTCAATCTCAGAAGGCAGAGAGCACTCTTGATGTCTTCCATATCTGTCCACAACTGGCAGCACATTGTTTCTGACTAGAAGGAATCCCTTCTATCCCTGTCAGGGAATAGTACTAAAGAAAAGAGAAACTGAGTGCTCCCCTAAAATCAAACCCCCATTTCTTAATTTTTTTATAATATTATCAGCCATTTCCTTCTATATCTGTTTAACCCTCCCTTCCCACAGATGTCACTCGAATCCCAAGATTTACACGACTCATCTTCCTTGGCATCTTGGGCCAAGGTTTCCAATCCAGCCCACATTCTTGGGGTACCTCACCACCCAGATGCCCCAGTATTTTAAGTTTTATTTTTTTAAAACCTCTTTTCTTTCTTATTCCATCCATCAGCACTAGCCACCCATACTTCTGCTTGTACATTCCACTTCCAGTCTCTACCCCTCTTGAGCTTGAGAGCACTGATTGCATCAAATCGGGCATAGTTACATTTGGTGGCTCAGTATCCAGAAATGACAGGCTCTAGCCATTTGAAATCTTCATTTAAGCTTCCTGCTGAGCTTGCAGGCTTACAGAGCCAAGGATGCATTGAAACTTAGATGGACACTCTGCTGCCAGTGATTGACTTACTTGTGTCAGTGCCTTGCACCCAGGGAATACTTCAGTGCACAACTGAACGCACAGTCTGTGACATGCCAAGTCAAGGCAGAGGATGAACGGTTCCCCTTCCACCCTATATACACAGATGTAAACAGCCTGCATAAGGTGGTTTCACAAGTTATGCAGCTGCTGACTCACAAACTCATTTGTGCAAGGAACCGCTATCAGTTAAAGGAATCTTTATACCCCGGAGGTGAGAACACCTCTTGCATCCTACATTATTTTTCCTAAACCAGGAAGCATCAGGTCAGGCACAGCAGAAGTCTGGCCCAGTGCTCCACGATGAACAGCTTGCTTGTGATGGATCATGGTGGCTGCAGCAGACTGCTTTTGCTTTCTTGCTTCTTCTCAAACAGTGGCCTAAGCTAATTGCAACACATCCAAACAGGGCTACACTAAATTACAAGCTGTGTACGTTTTTGAAGCGCTTTTCTAAGTCGTGAATAAAGTGTAGCATTTCTTCAAATGTAATCAGGATAGACTATCTTTCAACAAGAAGTTACAATAAATAGTCTAAATCACATTTGGCAGTAAGTGTGGAGGCACTTCCAGACAGTGGAAGACAGGTTTGTACCTTCTCCTTAGCAAAAGAAAAGGTATTTCTTTAACCAAAGAAACATTTGGTTCTTACACTGGATTTTGTCTCTAATGGAAGAGCACTGTACAAAAAGACAAGTATCATTACGCTTTATTACTCATATAAGCAGAGAGGAAAGGGATAAAAAAGAGGGGGTAGCTTGCACAGGATTGTGGCATGGGACAAAGAAAACACAGCAGCAGCAAAGCTGGCTCAAGAAAGCTTGGATCAACACACCGGGGATGTAACTGCTTGCAAAAATGCAAAGTGTGCAAAAAACAAAGTCAAAGAGTATCTTAAACAACTCTTAAATAAAAGAAAAGGAAAAAAATAAGCACAGGAAATTGCAGTTTGGATCCCAAAGAGTGTTTCTTCTGAAAGATTTTTTTTTTGTGTGTGACTTATATGGGATGAAAGACATTCAGGACTTCATGCTGTCAATATATCAAAAGAAGCAATGCTGAACTGGCCACTGAGTTTTTTGTGCCTTGCCTTCCACCTCTCCATTTTTTGTTGCTTGTTTTTTGGTTGGTTGGTTGGTTGGTTGTTTTTTCGGTTGGTTGGTTGGTTGGTTGGTTGGTTGGGTTTTTTTGTTTTGTTTTTGTTTGTTTGTTTTGGTTTGTTTTGGTTTTTTAATAAAAAAGCTTGGCACAGTTTGCCTTTCCTCACCTTCAGTGTTAGATAGATGCCAGACTAGCATTCAATATTAAGCAACAGCACCACACTGGTACCTTCGGAAATGAGCTTCAATGCCCTAATTCAGCCAATACATCTTTGGCAATGTCTATAACCCTTACATAGTCACAGCAGTGAGAATCATGCAATCATGAAATCTAAGGAGGAAAACAGATGGTCTTAAATAAAAAACTTTGCATGTAATTCCTTTGCAACATTGTGTGAGGTCTCCAACTTGATAAAAAATTAGGAAGGAGCAACACTGAAGAGATCTTTGGCTTTGAACTCCGGTGTTTAATTTGGTTCTCAGATTAAAATGAAACACAAAGATACAAATTCAAATGAGCCCATGAACACATTCGTGTATGCCACAGAACTGGGATGCGGCTTAGTAAAAGTGGGATAGCTCTCAGAGGACAGCAATGCACTGATTTGCATTACTGCATTTCGTTCTCAGCAAGATGCAAGCAGTGTCAGTTATGAGAAGGGAGCACTGTGGGTCTCTGCAGGGGTAAACACATGGCCACGGGCAAAAGCTGGACATGTCAGCAGTCAGGGTGCTTGAGGTCAGGACTGAAGCAAACTCCTACAGTTTTCTAAGAAGCCCATGTTTGAACATGTCAAAGAACACTTCAAATTCTAGACCCACTGAGTGAAAACACACCAGGAGTGTAAGGGATGCTGAGTGTTAACAACTGAGGTTTTCGGCACAGCCAAGTACGTGGAGAGTATCTGCAGAGGGTTGCTTCACGGTGAGGTACACCTGGCAACTTGGAACAGCATGGAGGTTACAGGGAGAAGGAAAATGTCACAGAGAGCTCACAAACATTATCTAAACATTATCCACCCTACGATAAAGCTTCCAAACAAATTTCATCAGCACAAACTCCATTGATTTGGAAAAGAAAACAATTAATGCCAAAGCCAACATCTGTGACATTTTTTAATATGATACCACAAACCACAGGAATGTAACTTAATAGTTGAGCATTTTGAAACACTATAAGTTTTATTGGAACACTGGAGGAGAAGTCTTTAAAACTTGAGCAAAAGTCAGCCAGTGCACAGGCTGGTACTATGATGTGCACCTGGCGCTGCTGCTGCTGCTGTAGGAGTTATCACACTAACACGAACAAACACATACAAACTCTGAAGTCTCAGGAGGATACCTGCTGCAACCTGATAGTAATAAGTGATTCATTCAATGCATGAAAGAACTAGAATCTGCACACCAAATGCAAATAATAACAGTTAACTGCACTTGTTCACCTTAAGCCTATGTAACAGTTTGTCTCCCCAGTAAGATACAACTTCCACTCAGCTTTACCTTCTCCAGCTTCAGCAACTCTGCCTCCTCAGTAACAGTGAGACATCTTAGTTGTGCCATCACATCTGAAGCTCATGGAATCTAATGTCAACCAGAAACTGGCTCTGTTAGGTATTGACAACACTTCAGATATTGGAGCATCCAAGCAACAGGCTCTGAACAAGTCCACTGCTGCTTGTCTGTGGGCAAGCAGCTGTGCATTGCCTTCTTTCAAGCATTTACTACCAATTTCTCTTCTTTTAAAAAATCTGGGAAGCCATCTAAGGTATGTCAAATTTAATCACCTAGTTTCCTAACCTGGATGGATACTTTTCAAAGGCTATCATAAACCTAGAGAGCTCCACAGAATCAGCATGGTGTTGATGCCAACAGCAAAGTTAACTGAGCAAGTGGATCCAATCAAGTCCAAATCTCACTTTGTGGTCATACCTGCAGAGTATTTTTTAGGATTCTGAAAACACTGCCGAACATCAAAGAACACAAAATAACCAAATCTAATCTTTCACCTCTCAGGTCTGTTGAGGTGGGAAGAAGGGAGAGTAGGCTTGCAACATGTGCCATGCAAGTCTGGTAACCAAAATCTCAAAGTAAAACACTCTTCCTAAAGTGTTCAGAAATAACAAGAACTCCTTTGACATCTTTTGTGAGGAAGGAAAATAAATAAAAAAGATCCAGGGACAGATGTGAAATATGTTTGCCTTACACACTTTCTTCTCACTCTTGGGAGTCATTCCTCTTCAAAAGAAAAAGAGATGCAGGGTAGCATGCCACAAGGCAGAGAGAAGACTGCCATTGAGATAACATATGAAAGTCTGTCTTCACAGTTCATCATCCTAAAGTTCTGAGTAGCTTAGAGCCTTTGCATGAAACTGTTATTGCCTCTCAGGAGGAGGAAGGAAGAAGGAATCAATGGCAGGAAGAAAGATGGTGTGCAGCTCTGTGCATTACTTTTACTGCTGTTCAAGAAGAGAAATACCAGAACCAGGCTTCTGGCTGTTGCACCAAAAGCCACAACAACCAGAGATATCACCATAAAACACAATTAGATAAATTCTGGAGCATCCCTTACTGTACCGCACAACAGCCCACAGGACTCGGATCAGTAACAGCCAGGGAGCACCTGCTGCAAGAGGTGGGAAAGTGCCCCAGTGGCTGCTTTAACCACCAAACAAGGACTGTAGCTTTACTCCAGGAGAAAAACAAATGGATATTGCATGCTACCAGGTATCTTGTTGAGGCATGTTTCTTCACGTGCTTTTTTTCTACTTTCAAATAAATATATCGTTGATAGGCGAAGTCATCTCTTTACACAGAAGTAACTCACTCCAAAGCAAGATGGTCAAACACAGCAGTCCCAAGCCACGCTATATTCAGGCCTTCTGGAGGGAGTGGATAGTTTAGACTTTCATTTAATGGCCCCCTGAAAGCTTTCAAGGTGATCAATTTAGATCACCTCTAGACTCAGGCTGACAAAACTCATCTCAAATGTGAGCCCATCCCTACCATATTATAAATAAACAAAATTTTATTTGTGAGGGAGGAAAACCATGGCTGGTGGCCTCCAGCCAACAAGGACCCTTTGTTTTTTTCATATGCTTTTGCAGCAGCTTGTAAGGCTACTTATAAAGACAGTAGCACTAAAGAACTAGAGTGGAGAAACCCGAGTTGGAGATTTGAGCAGGCGATAGGAATAGTTTCAAAGGAAGTTAATTTGCAGCAGAGAGTAATTACACATTCAGTGCTGAAACAAGTGCCTGTCAGCCTAACATCCAGCTACTCCACATTCCTCTGGGGCTAGGAAACATTTCTCAATACTAAGAAACTTCCACTGGCTTCTCACAGTGAAGACAAGCAGTCACTTCTACACAGTCCTTTTTTTAAGGACTAGATTATCACTAAGTGACCCACTGACCTTTTTGATCACATAGTAAAAAGGTCAACTTGAATTATTTTTCAGTGGAAGAGTTCATAATGAAAACTTTCAAGCTCTTCTAAGAGTTGACAGTGCACTACTCCAGACAATATTTGCATGCGTTCAGCAGATGCTTGGCTGGCATTAGCCTATGGTCTGCTTTCAGACAGATCCCTCCAGCATTCAGAATGAATTACTGCTATGATTCACCAAGGGATACTGTTTATTTTCTTATTGAATTTATGTGGAACTTTTTCTGCTTACAAATTATCTGTGAATATCCTTAGTTCTTCTCTGAATACTATCTACTACTCTCTGCCCATTTAGTCACGCATAAGTGTTCACAAGTAGATAAAAACCCAAATACCAAGTAGTTTTAAAAAAAACCCATACAAGTGCTTTGTTTCTGTAGTCAGAGCACACTGCTTCTTAAAAGATGTTTTAAGTTCTCCCTTGCACAAATGTGATACTTGAACACATATTCGGTAACCGTAAAGCAAGGCTAGGGTACTTCTTCTTGTTCAGAGTTCATTTCAAACATGGTTCTTTTTGGAATACCAGGAAGCAAGCAGAGACTCATAGTATCTGTGGGATTTTCATATTATTACCTTATAAAGTGGCTGTATGTTGTACTTAACCCATAAGCTGGAATTTTTTTCACTTCTACCTTAGAAGTTAGGAAAGCTATATGTAGGCCAGGAAATAATTATATATTTCTGTCAACTGTAGCTGATTTCAGAAGACAAGTTACACGAAACTCATCTATAGCCTCCAATGAAAATATATATATATACACACACACCAGCAAGACAGAGATCTCAACATCAGACAGACTGTTCCTTTTACACTGACCACAGATTACATCATCTTGGATATCTCACCATCACTTTGAATCCAAGCTAAAGAAAGCCTTTTCACATCATCCGAAAGGGTCAAGAGAGACTGATATTGAGAGTCAGAGCAGGCTTTCAATATCATTTCCACAAAATAAAATAAAATAAAATAAGAAAATTCCAAGTAATTTCATGAAGCAACTTCAAGGGAACCAGTAAAATCTCAACTTTATTTCTATCTTCCTCCCCCTTAAAACAACTGCTGACCCCACTTTATCACCACAGAAATATGCTCTTGATCTGATCCTAGGCAGTGAGCCTGTGTAAACTAAACACTAAGGTATGGATCTTAGACAAAGATGACAGAATTCACACACAATTTACATTGAGTCCTCTTTGCTTATGTTTTCTTCATTCTCAATTTGTTAGCTCAGGACACAGCACTGGAATTTTTTTTAAGGTAAAAAGAGGCCTACAGCTGTTCCATCTCTGGTATTTCCGCAGAGCTACACCTGCACATTCCAGGCTCAAACCCCTTTGGCTTAGAATTCACTAAGTGGGCGGTTCAACCCTGTAAGGTATCTGTTCCTATTTTGAAATAGTATGAAAATCATGGCTTTTGATGGTAGGGAGAAGGAAACACTAGAACACCAACGCAGATAGATTCAGCTACAGGTAATGGTTTTATTTTGCTGGAGACCCCAACACAAACACACTAAAATAAGTTTTTCTTTTCAAGTGTGTGTCCTAGTGACAGCAATTCAAAAATAATTTAGAACCAAACACGTAATTATGTGCATTTATTTCAACCTTCCATTAGTGGAGATAACAAGATGAGTAGTGAAATGCAAACTTTAACAATCCTGTAATTACAGCCACTGAACCGTATGTTATTGAAAGAATTGTGCAAAACCCAGATGCAAAAGAATCAATGGGGTATGTAAATAGAAATGAAACAGTAAAATAATCAAGTGATGAAGAAGTAATGTGCAGCACTAAATAGTTTCTCTGCATTTCTTGCTAAAATGTTTAACAAATACTTGTTTTTTTCCCCTCGGTTTATCACTCTTTCCACTACCATATACTGTTCAGAAGTTATTCTTGTAAGTGGACTAGCAGAAAATACTCTGATATCTGCAGGCTACAATTGCCTGTAGCTGGAATTATAGGAATACTGTGAGATCTTCTGAGCACTTGGTTTACACAGATGAGAAAGGCTTAATTATTACAGTTGACAAAAAATAGAACCAGTTCTTACCACGACCCAGGAACCAGGCTGAGCCCATGACAAGTGGGCAACCAAGCTGCTGCATTCACAACAGCTCTACTGTAGGGTAGATTGGTTCTAAGAGCCAAACAATAGACACCAAAAGCAGACGACTATCATCCAGAGGCAAGTTATCTGGCACTGGAGTTTCCATTAATCCATAACACAGCACAGCCAACTATTTTAGTAATAACAACTCACTACTAATTTCTTTATGATGAGTAGAGACCAGGAGGAAAGGACAAATTGTTCTCCTCTTCTTCCCCAGAAGAGCTATTTTGTGACATACAAATATCTGTATTTCAAGTACTCTGAAGCTATTTTAGTCTATGGACGAAGAAACATGCAACCTGGATTTTAACAGTCCTAACGTCTTAGCCTCCTGTGAATGGTCTCTACTTGATTTAACCTATTATATGACTTCTGATTCTTATGGCATGGAGGCAAAGGATCTCTTGAATCCCAAGTGTCTCTCCCTTCTTCACAAACACATACCTCAAGCAAGGAAAACATGAAACTATACTAATATCTAACAGTGCAGCAAGAATCCTGAACCCTGTCCTAGCATTGAAAACACAGCCATT
The DNA here is from genome assembly GCA_035583135.1 of Lophotriccus pileatus. Classification (NCBI taxonomy): domain Eukaryota; kingdom Metazoa; phylum Chordata; class Aves; order Passeriformes; family Tyrannidae; genus Lophotriccus; species Lophotriccus pileatus. The sequence continues at coordinate 42,252,367 of JAWWES010000168.1, read as the reverse complement.
TAGCCAAGTTCCCACAGATCAACAAAGGCAAATGGTTTCTTGGGGTGTGATATGCAAGGTTAGAAATACATCCTAGCCTGGAAGCTAGAATGCAATGCCATCCCCACTAGGTATTTGGGAGAATAGAAGAAAATTCACTAGCCTAGACACTAGCCAGCGTCAGTAACCCAGCACTAATTCCATAACCTATTTTCAGGTCAGCCCTCACAGCCTGCAGTGCCCACTAGACCACTTCTCCACAGAGTGCTCTGTTTGTAGCAGCTCATGATATCAAGCTACCCTACAACATCCATTTTATTATCCTTGTCTTCTTAATGTTATAACTGGCCAGGTTTACCTTAATAGTCTTTTTATCATTCAAAGACCTTTTTGCTAGGATCCTACTTAATAAAGGTGTATATTCAGTATACACCCAAAGATGAGACAGCTAGGTGGCACACCTCTAATCTTCCAGATCTCATAAACCACTATGCTACTTGTCACCACTGTAATTTCTCCTCTTCTAAAAGAAAAACCCCCAGTCCCTTCACTCTTTAAAGTTCCTACCCTAAATAAGTAAGCCTTCTTACCATTCACCAATCTCCACAGTATCTTTCCAGCTTCAGAATCCATACCTTCCTCCTGCTAAACAGCTTCTGTCCAGGTTGCCCTCTAGTCCAGCATCCAGATGCAATTGACTACTGAGTTCCAGCTGGAGGAAATAATGAAGCTTTCTCAACGTTTGACAGGCTGCAGCTGTTTTCCTCATAAATACTGAAAAACTTCAATGCATTTTCTGAGTAGGACCAGCGAGTTTATATAAACTAAATGTATTAAAAGTTATGTATGCTGCATTTTACATCATTATTGCTTGGTGGGTCTTACTGGGATATACCACTTATTTTCTTGCAGGCAGGCACACAGCTCTACACATGACAAATCATCACAGTGTACCACTGAGACTCTTCCAAAGCAAAGAGAGAACAGCATGGAGGACTTCCTTGCAATTTGTTTCACCAGGTTTTGGCATGATTTAAGGAAAGATTTAATTCTACAAGTTTTAAGTGCTTTTTAATAAGGAGAAATATGTCCTTCTTTGTCAGGTTTCAAAACTTTTGTTGATATTAAAAATACACAACCAACAGCTAGATATATGCCCAGGAGATATCCATCAAAACAAAATTCCAGTGAAAAATAGAATAATTTTTATTTGCCCTCCTTCTTCATTTTGCACTGGTTAATTACTCAACACACGTGAATTCAGCAGCATCTAATGAAAATATCCTCTGTGTGCCCACCTAAGGATGCCCTGCTTAGAGATGAAAGACCATTAATAGTGGAGTAATCTTGACTCCATAAGAGTCTCCACAGAGACTAAACTCCTTCCACCTTTCATTAATAGGTGTGAACACAGCAGTTTGATTAGAAATACAATTAATGCTGGAAGATGAGAAACTCAAACTTGAGTAATTAGATTGAAATGAACATAGGGAGCCCAACTCCAACCCCTCTTCCCAGGTAGTTTGAAATACACAATGTTATATATACTCTGCTTGTAGACAGATGGCAGACTCTGAACTCGTTTAGACCTTTTTCCCAGATTCAGTGAAAATAAAGGATAAATGCAAACTCTGTGTACAACTAAAAAGACCAGAAATATAACTTCATTGCAACAGTCTGAATCTAAAATGTTATCTATATATAGCAACCAATTCACAGACTGCTTCTGCCTTTAATCCTGGAGCAGATAAGCATTGGTTACCTCTTTTACATACTTTAATACATACTTTGTATAAAGTTGGTGCACTAAGATATGCTATTGGTATTTTCTCTCCTCAAACACTGAAAAGGAACTGATTTTCCAAACATCCAAGAGCCCAGAGATGATCTTTTCATATTTACAGACTGAAAGTAGATACATTAAGTGAACAGCTTGGGAAGAGCTCTCTCCACATGCCCCTTCCTAATCCTTCTCCCACCTGCTTAAGCATGCAAATTTTACTTCCCCAGGAACAAAACAGTCAAAAGCAATATTAGCTTCCCAGACTTCTTCAGTCACAGTTGACAAGCATCCCTCTTCCTGGTGTTCCCACATCGACAGCATCGACAGTCCTATCCAGAGAAGACTCCCCATCCATGTAATTTGTTCAGCAGTAAAGTAGGTACAAACAATTCTCAAGCTTAAACTAGGAAATGGGAAATTATGATCAAATGACCCCTAAAGGATATACTTAAGCCAATATAGTAAAGTCAGAGGAAGAAGATAAAGAAAGATCAACCATGATGCACATTAAGAAGCCAAGGTATTTCTAGCGTATTTCTTTAGTTTTTATGAAGGTCCAAAGAGAATTTCCAACTGTTCAAAAACTTAAGATGGTATCAAAAAACTCTGTATGTTTCCTGACATCTTTATGCTTCTCTTTTGATCAAAATAGCAGCAGGCCTCTTGTAGCAATTGCACTTTGTTAATAATTCTAATAGCAAATATGATTTAAATACTTTATTTGTCCTGGCCAGTAGGTAAACAGACATACAAAATACTGCATAGGCGAGTGCTTGCAAGCTAATTTTTTTGCTTGGCCTAAGCCACGACAAATTGCAAAGCACATACATAAGAAGGAAGAAGAAGGGAAGAAAGCACCTACGCATGGAGGGAGAAAAGAAAAAGGTTAGATAAGGGTGGGGGGAATAGCAGAGCAAGCATTTTAGAAATCTCTGCTAAAATCATTGCTTAGTTGGCTGGGTGAAAGGAGGTTAAGAGAAAGGCAAAACTTGTTTCTGAGCTCCCATTTACCTCAGCAGATAAACAAGTTTGGATTAAAGGCAGCAAAAAAGCTGAGATGTCAGCATACTTCAAAAGCAGAACATTTTACTCAGTACACTTTCCATTAGCTGGATTGCTTCTAGCTCTCACTCTCTCTCACATATTCCTCACTGATTTAGCTTACAATGGTGTCAATGACAAAACTGAAGTTAGTGATAAAAGCCTCATGGAATAAGTCTAATTCATGCAGCATAGACATGCTGTTCCCTAACTACGCCAAGCATTACTGTTGGGTAATTTTCAGCATAAAACCAGAAAAATAAAAAAAAGACATTCTTAGTTGTTTTTTTGGGGTTTTTTTTTTCCTTTCTTCCTCCATACATTTTTTTTTCTAATCTGTCCTTATGTGGCAGAAGGAAAAATAAACTATCGAAATTAATTCTGGTGGTATGAATACCAGAAAGGAAAAAAAAAAAAAAAGGTGGATTAAATTTGATACCTACAAAGCAAATCTGAAGCCAGATTCCTTTTTGGTATAAAAAACTATTGAAGTTAGTAAACTAAATAGGCCTAGAACATCAAACAATCTAAACACATACATGAAGTATGAGAGCTGTTCCTCTATCTTTTCTGCTTTTTGGACACTCTTTTTTTTTTTTCATATATAATTTTTTGTGCTGTCATCTTACCAGGAACAAACAGTGGGTAACACGACAATAGTCTTCAAGTACCTGAGGCTTCTGCCTCAGGAAGGAATTAAGCCATTATCCCCAACCAAGGGTGCATAAAACAAGAAATAGCAAACTTAAGCTGCAGCAAAGGAGATTCAAGCTAGATACAGGAAAAGGTTTTCCTTACTTAAAATACTGGAGCCCCGGCACAGACTGCCTGGGGAGGATATTGAGTCTCTGCCACTTGAAGTCTCTACAAGCAGCCTAGATCACCATTCATCCAGAACAACATATATATAGTTTATCTAGCCTTGATGCAGAGAGATGATTTCTCAAGGTTTTTTCTGACCCTGAGATCCTGTGATCTCACAAGGTAAAAATGGTCTGCATTGGGTCTGGTAGGTACTTGTAAGACAGGTCAATGGAAAAATCAGCTGTGGAACAATTCCTGAGAGTTCTCACTGCTCTAATCAACAATTAGTCAATGTCTCAACTAGGCATTGCCCTACCAAAAGTAGCAGTAACTCTGTAAAAAAGAACTTCTGATGACTTTAGTATATTTAGGTTGTTTTCTCAATCCCAACTCTAAACTGAAGTCTCAGCTACAACACACTGTTTAGACTGTCTGCAGTTTATTGTCTCAGTAAACCCTTAGATCCCAATTAGTTACAGTGGGTGCTTCAAGAAGTATATTGGACAGAGATCTTAATCTAAAGAGTGTCAGGAAATAGAGAGTTGATCAGTAGTAGATGCTGAGGGTGCATTCCCAGCTCCAGCAAAAACAAGTAGCTCAACAACAGCGCACAGAAGTGAAAATAAGGCAGACACACATCCACTAAGCAGAAATAAGATTGAGAGCGAGAGATGGATGCATTTGCTTGTTTGGTTTTGTACAGTAACCATACTTGAGTTTTAATGTCATATAAAATATAACCCTGGAAACTTTACCAAACCAGCTACATTTTGCATGCAGTATCTTCAACAAGCCCTTAAGATGAAGTAACACAACACTTTTACGAACTATGCAGTATAGTCCTTTCTTCGTTTATTGTCACAGAACACAAGAAGGAGCAGGGCAGGGAGAAATTGGAATAAACATCACAAACACATGGTGTTTTCACACTCACATTTTCATAAACTGCATACTTAGCACATGAAAAAAGGAAGTGATCACAAAAGAGAATGAAAGACTGAAGTCAGATGGGAGGAGCGCACACAACACAACTCTACAGAGACTGGAGGAAATCTAAGGGAACAAGTGGAGACACTGGAGAAAGGAAAGGCAGAAATTTTATATTGCTTTTGATTTACAGAAGATGACACATTATTAAGATTCTTTCAAATTTTGTTTGTTTGTTTGTTTTTTGTTTTGTTTTGTTTTTCCCTAAGCGGCAAAAAATAGCAGCATGCAGATATTTATTTCTAGCAACAAAGAAGTTTTAGTGCCTAGGCCTGGACAGGCACATTACTGCATATCCAATACTGGTTGTGGCTTTACTGGTGCATTTATCAACCTGCAGACCTATGCATCTCTCACTAGAAAACACTCTGAGTATACAGAGTACCTAATTCTTATTTATACTAAGGCTGCATTATTCGTTCAGTGTAAAGGATCCTTATCCTGTGTTGCCTCTATACATCTTCTACACCACCATCACTTTGTGAAAAGACCTTGGAATAAATTAGAATCATGTCTGTAGGTTATAACCAATTATTGTACTTTATTTTTTTACTGAGGATGTTATTTCATTTCATTATTGCCCTGTTTTCTCATGATATCTATTGCTAGTGACTGCAGTGAGAACATTACATTAACTTTATTTGCACCCTGGACTCATCAGAAGGCTGTTCCACTGACAGCATAAGGAAAAATCAAAAGTCTAGCCAGAGCAACTTTCACCCTCCAAGTTTACATAACTATGGGATGTATCCATATAAGGCACCCATACACAGTCATGATCGGTATAATAGACGAATCCAGATGTAGATACTATACACAGGACAGCAATAAAGCAATTAACCACTATTAGATGAATAAATTGCCAGGGTCTGCAAATAAAATCTACCAGTTAGAACACAAACTGCACAGCTAGTTGCATCTACTGTTAGTGTGCTCTCAGGAAAGTACTAATGACCTCCTCAGATCCTTCCATTTCATTAGAAAACTCCACAAATTAGGCTTCTTGTATCTCATATGTGGGAGGAAGAAATCTTTCAACATTGCAGTTATACGAGCACTGTATCTGAAATCTACAGTTCCAGAATCTACTCTGTTGCCCCACTGATAATAACATAGTACAGGCTTTAGCAGACTTTATACCACTTTCAGGACACAGAAATGCCATATACGGACATAATATACAAACATAAATCTGTTATACAAGATACAACTTTACACTTTCACATCTAAATTCTAACTTCTTCCTATTTCCAGATTCCTCTCCCCTCCAATTTCACCCTGCAATGAATTATTTTGCAATTTACTTTTTTAAGCTGTCTAAAGTATGGAGAACACTTTCGCCTGGGTGGTCCACAATTATTGAGAAAAAGATATTAAAAGAGGAGAGAAAGGAAAAGGGGAAAAAACAGCATGTGTGAGGAGAAAAGGGAAAATGTCAAAGATGCCGTGAGAAGTGAAAAAGAAGAAAACATGTCAAAGCAAGTCTGCAATAAAAAATTAAGAAGAGGTAGGAAGGAGAAAAGATAATACATGTTTTCTACAAGATATATAAGAAAAGACATATGATACCCATTCTAATCCCCCATTCTGAATGTTGACAATTCATTACAACACAGCACCTCAAGTATCTATTACACTTTTCAGTCTGATAAAGAGTATAGATATTAAGAAGATAGATGCTGAAATATGGTATCAACATTTCCCTACAGCCACAAACCTCACTATCAGCACAGATAAACCTGTGCAAGGATACCTTTCTTATCGGAATACAATAAACAGTTTAAAATCACGTTAGATTGAAAAGATCATTCTTGTTGCAGCTGCATTACAACAATCAGAAGAGCAGCACATATATTGAAATCAAAACACTTTCACCTCCTCATAGTGGAATATTAATTATGTTCTGGAACTCAGCATTAAGAGGATGATTTCTCCCTGCTGACCTATAGGCCTGCTAAGATGCTGAGCTGCTAAGATTTAAGTACCAGCACTCTGGCCCAATCTCATCCCTTTTTATACTTTGGGAATCGAGACAGGTTTGCGCAAATTTTGGTTACCAGGCCTTCCGAGGCCTGAAAATTATATCTGATGAGAAGTGCCATGTAGTTTGCTCCTAGGAGAATAAAAACCTGCTACTGACAGCAAGAGATCTAATCTATAGCCAACATTTCCACACCGAAGGAAACATGGTTAATTACAGACTTTATGAAAAATTCTAGGGGAGCAATAAAAGGAAAATTAAGGATCATTAGAGAAAAACCTTCCTGTTAGTGAGCTCTATCTGGCTATAAAAGTGTCTCTCAGAGGAAAATAGTTTATTGGTCATTTTTAACTGGAATGGACAAAAATCCTGCAGAAAGTAATGGAACTCAACACAATTCACTGAGAACTTCAGAAATTCCTCATTAAGTCTTCTGAAGAGCTACAGCCTTAGACAGAGGGTTCTACCAACATCCTTAAAACCCCCAGGGAAAGACTGTATTTCTGAATTCACAGGAAACAATACACAGGACTATTCCACAGCGGAATAATACATGAAATCACCATTCACACCACATGTACTCACACACCACACTTGACATGGCTTATTAAGTCTTTCTCATCTCTAGTTTACACAAAAATATTCATGTGGCCTTCCGTTTTTATATTTCTAGTTCATTATCTGAAATACCATTTATTGAGTTATACCAGTCAATAGTTATGAAATTAGGATAATTTTGAAAAATAGCAGTGTATTGTCCTGTAAATGACAACTTTGATTTGCTATTGAATTCCATGCTTTGTAGTTAAGAATAAGAATAATCTTTCTTGTATTTTTTTATGAAATGGTATAGTTCTTTGTTAGTTCCTTAATTTTTTTCTTCTTCCATGGTTAATCTAAATAGTCCACTAGGAAGCAGAATATCTTTGTTATCAGCTTATTGTTTGTTCTCTGGGGCAGGCCCCATTATTTCCATGCACTCTCCTTTCACCTCCTTGCACAGTAGTGGGTAACATATTTCAAGGAAATCTCATAGATTTATTTACTACAAGGCTGTCAGAAGGGGCAGATATAGAATAAAATTCAGAAGCTGAATTGCAAATTAGAGCCTGTTAAGTAGGTCTTAATTTCTTATGAGCTTAATTTTACTAAATTAACTTTTTTCCCATTCTAAACAGGAATATACTCCATTCTAAACACTACATCACAGGGTGTGTTAAAAAAAAAAAAGAGAGCAAAAGATACAGGCTGATGGATGTCAGTGGGAGGATTTCTTCAAGTATTAATCCCTATGAAGTGAAGAATTTTGTCTTTCTATAAACCAAAACCTCAAGGACTCTGCATAGCAAGGGTGTCTAAGAGACTGTACTGCTTCTTGATACAATTTCCTACTCATTTTTCCTACTCATTCTTGTGCCTTCAAATATATGTGATACTGTTAGTGGTGGGAAACTAGTGTAAATTATTATTGGCCAAATGAGCATTCACTTTGCATGAAGACTTCCTGTTTTATAAACCAATCTTTTCACATCTCAAAATCCCATTTTCCTATTGTCTTCTTCCACACGTCCTGCGAGAAATAGCAGACCCCAGCTTTTAACTATTTCATGCTTTTCTGTTTGTGAAAATCAGGAGATAGTCATCACAGCATGGTGCATTCAGCACACGAGACACTAGCTGCTGGAATCTTTGATGAGTGATGATTTAGGAATGATGGATGGTCAGTGTATGAGATGCAAGTATGCTTTTTGACCTGTCTCTTGAGATATACTTCCCTGCTCTCATCAGCTGTAGAATCACACTTTATACTGTTATTTCAATTATAAATAATTAGTACTTAATCAGTGTTGTCATAAACAGCCAAGCAAATGTCACAGACTATACTAAAGTTCACTGAGATGATAGGTTTTAATAGCTGTGGCTCATAATCACAATAAAATATTCTCCCCTTATCTGTTGCGAATAACATCAGTATTTCCTCATAATGTTTATTTGCCTCTTATGAACTCTCTGTAAACCATTTACCACTTGTTAAAAAAGGAACTAGATGATTTCAACAGACAAACTTGTGAAAGCTCTGAAGAGACAAGCATTTTGTGCTCAGCAGTCAGTCAGCTGTATGTTTTTGCACACAAACCTATACATGCTCATCTCTCCTTTGACTTGAAACAGAGATATTTACAAAACCTTACTGATTCTAATTGGAAAATTAGATACTCTTGGTGACTCCTATATGGACCTAAAATATAAAAATAAGTATAAATTCCATAATGCTACATGCATTAGTGAAAAGCAAACACGGACATTTCCAAAAGATCAGTTATTCTAGAAATTCTCAAAGGCTTTCAAACTTTTGCACCATAATGTCAGAAGAACTATGATAGAGAATAGAGCTTTTTCCTTTAACCTAGGGAATAGCCTACACTGGTGTGCTGACAGGGGAAAAAACCTACCAAAGCACAGTTCAATCTCTGCTGTGACATAAGTCCTCTGAAATCCAAAGGTCTTGAAGGAGGGGAAGGTGATGCAGATCAGCTTTCCTAAACTGCATGGCGGAACCCGCAATGGTCTGCCATGGTGGATGGTAGTTTGTGCACATCAGTATGTGAGCTGGGATCTCTATCAGTGCCTATCAGGTGTGGCCAGAGGTGAGCTTCAGGCGCACCTTTGAGCAATAGAGGGTAATCACCGGTGCTTGAAATTGGCTGCCTTTTTCTGATAAGCAGTACACTGAACTGAATATATTTCAAACACACATACTAGTGCTTTCTGCAGGGAAAATCATCCTGGTAGAAGTCATATCCACCTCAGAAAGATGTAACAGAGCTGGAGAAGGGAAGAAAATGGCAAAATGGGGAAGGTCTATGTACAAGGAGAAATTAAACTGACTAAGATTCTTCAATTTAAAAGACAGGATTAGGAAGATTCACAAGACAAATACACAAAGAAAATTCCACTGATGGTTTAAATGCAAAGATGTAAATAAAACCTCTGACCTTGGAAAATTTTTCTGGGACATGCGAATGTATTTCAGAAAAAGGATAATTTTTGCACTAGTTTTATACTTTTTCTTAGTATTAAAATATTTTATTTTTAACATCTGACCATGACTGGATATTATCAGGAACATCCAGCTGTGTATTAGAGCTAATTAACAAAGATTTTCCTTTAGTTCATGTAGCAGACAAACATGTATTCTTCCATTGTAACGTACATACTACTGTGGACTTTCAAGCAACCATCATATGGTATACTCTTTGGTATAATGCAGAACCTGAAACACGAGAACCACTGTTTTGCAGAGTATACTTTAAAGTACAATAACAACCCCATGACATCAAAGGCAGACCAAATCAGAATTCTGATTTTGTTCTTCAGTTTTGGACAGACAGTTCCACTCATTGTAATTTTAAGAGTATCTAAGAGTTAAGAGTAAAGGACTACAGTGTGTCATTGTATAAGTGAATGCATTTTTCATGCAAGGCCCTTGCTATAATGCTGACAGCATGTTATGAATGTAAAAGCAAAGTCATCTTCATAAAAAAGCTAAAAAGAAAATAGATTTGTGGCACAAAGCTGAAATACCCCAGTTGTGGTCTGTAGAGCACAAAGGGTAGATAAGACATTTCTTGGCTGTCTGGGAAGAACAGCTTCATCACAAAGTTCTCCCTCTGTCTCCTTTTTTCCAATGACAGAATTGCATTAAAAAGAACGATACAAATGTACACATTCCTAATCTCACATTTCCTTGCAAGCCATTGATATTGCTGTCGTCAGGATGTTGTGGGTTGAGAATCAGTGAAGAGATGTCCCAAAAGATAATGTATCTTTAAAATGTTTTGGAATCCCTTTAATAAATAATGCATATAACAGCATGAAAAATAATATAACTAAAACCTAAAAGGCACAGTTCAGGAGTTATCAGCTCAGCTGTATTAGAACTTAAACCTTTAGACCTGCATAACTCAAACTGAGTTCCAGATCTGAACATAACTTATGTACAATTCAAACAAGTTAATTAATTTTTAACATAAGCATTTTTGCTTCTGTGTGAAAAAGACTATCTAGTACAAGGTACGTCTATCCCAAGATAAATACCCTAAAGAACATGGCTTATGTGATCTTCCAAGTGCCCTCCCAGTAATTATACTTTCTGAATGCTGCTGCTATGCAACTCTTATAGCCAGTGTTGCTTGAGTATACCCAGACAAATAACGAGTAGCTATAGCACAAACAAACAAGTTACAGATTAATAAAGGTCTAGATAGCTACTACACACTTAATTGATGTACATTTCCTAAAGTTAAGCTTCATCCCACCCACCTGATGTGGAGAATTCAGGTATGGAAGGCAAACCAGAGCTTTTCAGTTTCATTACTTTGATTGGAAGCCCAAGTTAAGAATCTAGCTTTGGGTCAAAATACTCCCACTGTTAGCACAAAACAGACATCATGGAGTTCCATTCAAAGATATATTGACAGTTAATGATCAGTAGATTTTTTTTAAAAAGCCTCTAATTAAATTCTACGTCTTTTTGTTAGTGCCATTCATTCATCCAACATGCAGGCACTGGGGGCTACGGAGTGCAGTGGAGTTTGGCAGGGGCTTGTATGATCACAATCTAACTCTGCATAATGACCTTATTGATAATGTCACAGCCTGGCAGCTGAGGGACGTAACTCACAGATACCAGCACCTTTTGTCTCCATTCCACAGTTAGTACAAATGCCTGCCTCTAAGAGTTGTTTACTGGCATGGCCAGATTTTTCCAGGTGGGGATTAGCTGTGTTTATAATACCCTTCAAAATATTCAGTTGCAGAAACTGCAGAGATTGCAGAGGGTTTTATTAAACTCAAAGAGAAAAAAGAACTCACAATCTCCTACAGCCTATTAAAAGAGTGGTTCCATGCACAAGCAAATAAATAATAATGCATTCACATAAATATAATGGATTTCTCTTCTCCCTCTATGGTTCTTTCCCTCCTGCAATTATTTCTGAGTGAAGTGAAATTGTAAATAGCTTTACCCACTAAATGATCTTGAGAAAATTATTTCTGAAGTGCCACAGTGCAGCTTGGGGGCTTTTCCCAATCATTCAGTGCTCAGATGATTAGCTTGGAGCAAATTTTTGCAACTATGCTCACCAGGGCAAAAACACATTGTGAGGAATGATGAAAGCAGAACCTAAGTCACATTTGATTTTCAGCAGCAAAAGGCTTTGAACTGGGACTGCAAAGATGCTGAAGGCCACAACAGAAGTGCTTGCAAGAACTGGGGTTGTGAACTGGAACAGTGAAAGCTGCAGTTGTCCATACTAGACTAGCTAATCTACAAACTTCAGCTCATGATAGAGATGCCAGGCCTGGACTGCGTGAAAGCCAAGGAGAGCAGTGAGCATGGCATGTGAGAAATGAAGCACAGTGGAAATACTGCCAAGCAAACCCAGGCTGGGACAGCACGGACGAGCGAACAGCTCTGGCAGAGCGGTACAGTACACCTGCATGGTGCCTGGCTCTAGCCAGCAGTGCTCAACCTTTCCACTCACAAAAAGACAAGAGCAAATCCATCAGTTTTACAGTTTCTTCAGAGAATCTCAAGGCCCTTTATCTCTCCAACTACGGCATGAGGGAAAAGAAGTGGTTATCTACCTAGTTTGAACTAGTTCCTTCCAGAAAATGGTAGAAAAAAGCCTTTGAAACACCTGTATAAAACACACTCCTGTGACTAAACTAATCTTCCACTCCATTACCAGCATTCCTCCATGGAAATGCAGGAATGAAAGTGTTCTGATAGAAGAAATGTGCTGCTTTGGTCAGAAGGTGACTCTTTTACTCAGTAGCTTTCAATAAAATCTACCAATTCCCCCCACTTTCTATGAGAAGCTTACACCTCAAAAGAACTCAGCAGCCACATAAAATCTGCTGTGTAGTCAGTATCTTGATTACTTTCATAACAAAGGAAAATTTGCACATAACATCACTTTGATGAACAGTCATCATAAGCCATTTCACAGAAGCCAACTGATATTATTCTTTATAATGTGTTTCTTTAAGATTTAATTTAATAATTTCTTAAGACCAAGAAGCAGTTTTGATTTTCATTAAGGTCCCAGTCTTTTCAGTCTGGAAAGTACAACAATCTCCACATTGAAAACGAAGCAGATGCTTCCACATAAGGTTTACAAGCTGTAAAACATGTTAAAACCCACCTACAAACACAATAAAGTGTTTCTGAAAATCTGAAAGTACTATATGCCAAAGACCACGATCTGTGGCTGGGATAAAAGATAAGAGTGCTTGTGAGTCGGATAAATTACCTCCTCTGGCCATTTCAGCAGCAGCCTTCAGATCTCAAGAATTTTCCCTCTCTACACTCAAAATGTACATCAGGAAAGAGGCCTCTGTATCATCTACACACTAGAATATCGCAAGGTAATCAGGGGACGTTATTCAGCAGAAAGATGCACAACTTGGGTACCATCAGGCTCCACATCCCCCAAGAAGAGGGTGTGAACATCCAAGGAAGAGGCAGAGAAAAATTATGCCCAAAGAGAGAGTTTAACCTTGATTCACATCATGCCCAGAGTTGTTCAGCTTCACTTTGTTAAAAGGAAAAGATGTCTCGATGGCTACCCAAGGTGCTGTTAGGAAATGACTGGTGCCCGTCTGCTCACTACTACTCTCCTTCAGCAAACACATTCACTATCATCATACTGCAGTATGGCCCATGACCATTCTCTGATTTATCCAAAGCAAAAAAAAAGGTTGCTTAGGAGGCTCAATAACTGAGTTAAATCATTGACAATCAAAACCAGTTGCTCATCAGAAGAAAAATGTAGCCACTGATACAAGCGAGGTGCTGGTCTTGCTTCTTTAACTGTATGTGGTCACAGGGAATTCCTTACCAAATACAACCCACACTAGACATCTCTGCTTGAAGGACATTGTTAGTCGAAAGTGAGGTCTACCCTAGCAGAGTAAGTGCAGGAGCCCTTCAGGTGGACACTGACTGATTCTCACTCAAGAAACCAGCAAGAGTCCTTTCCAGAGGGCACCCAATTCTGCAAGTTCACTGTATCTGAAGAAAGATCCACATTTATGCATAGCCCTAGCTATCATGATGGGAAGCAATAGATGTAAAAAAAACATACGTAACTTTTCTCATCTCCTATTTTGATAGAAGAATTAGCAATTGACTAGACAGACTGAGTGTTTCTGTCAGAAACAGATAGTATAAGTGCATGTGTTAAAATGGATTTTTAAATGTTTGTTGGCCTGAGGGAAACAGCTTTGCTCACACCTTTGTAAATAGCTATTCACACTCTCCCTGACTTTTAAAGTAGATGTTCATTGAACTGTGAGGAGGAAAAATACCTAAGTCCAGGATGTGTTACAGATCTGCAGTCTCATCAAAGGGTTCAGGTATATCTTTTGTCACTATGATGGGTACAGCTCATCTCAGCTTACAGTAAATTAAACTGATCAGTAGCTCAGACCACACTATATCAAAGAACTAGGTGTGCAACAGAGCAGAAGATACAATTAGAACAACATTTCGTCAGCTAAGAAATCACTCCTCTGATCTCCATTCTCATTGCTAATTTATTCCAAAGTATCATCTATTAAGGAATATCATTAGATATCTTCTTGGCTTTGATATTTCATACTTGAAACCAACCTTTAATTTTTGATCCATGAACACGTTGTAGTTAGGGACAAACTTACCACAGAGCTATGAGGGAGTATCTTATCTGCTACAGTACTTCCTCCTGTACATAAGGAATGAGTATGACATGAAGTGACAGTAGGAACACATTCGACCACTTTAGCTGTCCTCTAATTAGCACAAAAACTTAAGGTACACAGCCACCTCTACATTAAAACAATACATTACCATAGGCAAAGAGGGTAAAGGTGCTTCAGGACACTAAAGATATCTCCTTGAAAGTCTCCTAACAGGAAGACAGAGACAGGGAAGTCTCTGCTTATTTTTTTTTGTGTAAATGATCAGTCTATTTGTACCTTATAAAAGATATCTCTATTAAAAATTTGCCTCATTTTCCACCTGAATATATCTAGATTCAGCTTTTAGTTACTGTTTTTCCTCTACAGATTAAAGATCCCATTAGTGCCTGGCATTTTCTTCCTGTGAACACACTTTTATACTGCCACCAGGTGACCTCAATTTTCCTTTACTGAAGTGTCTTTTAAAAGCGATGGAGTGGTGTTGCAGATAATACACCTGGGGATACTGTCAGACAGTTATTTTATTCTGTACCTAATTTTTTCTGTGATATTTCAGATGCTCCAAAAGTTGTGTATGCAGGCTACACATGTGAAATAGGCAGAAATTTGATGAAAGTATGGACCTGTAGAACTGCAATGCACTTTTAAAATAGATAAGGGTTTTACCTTATGTATTTCTCACATCCCACTTCAGAAAATGGTATTCTTCCCCTCAGATGCTTTCTCTAGGTTCAACAGAATGCTGCATTTTTTATTGTATCCTCATTGTTGGTACATATTTTCAACAGCTGCAATATAGTACCCTAGAAGAGGCAACGTGCCTAAGGCTTGAAAGGTACATCCAGAACACTGGGAAGTATTAGAGATTACTGGAGCTTTTTTCAGGAAAAGGAAAGTGGTCCTAAATGTATTATGTATTAACTTTTAATACAAAGTAAATGTTTGCTAAAAAAACCCACTGAAAATAAAAAGTTTGGGTTTTATTTTTGACCTTGAGATTACAATTTGTATGTTTTCCAAAGCCACTGCAGCAATCTGAAGCCACACATGCTTTGCATTTAACCATGCCAACAACGACGAATCTGGCTATCAGAGAGAATAGTTAAAGCTGTCAGTTTGAATTAAGGCTATATTTGTCCTCCAAAATGCTGCTGAAAATAATGACTTCTTCAAAAAGTCAATAACTCCTTGAAAAAAGATTATTAAAAAAAAATCACAGGAAGCAACAAATCAGATTTATATTTTTCACAGTATCTTCCACTTTACCATTTCTGTTCAGGTGAATGTGGAAGCGCCATAGTTATCAACCTATGACTTGAAAACATATGGAACAAAATAGTAGTCCCAGGGCATGAATTTAACAAACTCAGTGAGTCCTACACAAATATAATACTTCATTGCGAGACTTTTAAGGACAGGCTTAAAGTTAGGCACATGCTTGTGCATTGTGTTTAATGAGGAAAAAATATCTCTTAGATACCATCACCATTTTTAGAGTAAAACTTTCATCTTCAAACAATCCTAAACTTTTTCCCATATTAGCTGTGTAGCTGCAGTATTCCCCAAACTTCCCTGTTCCCCTTCTCAAAGTGTTCCACATCAAAATACATCTTCCATTTCAGTTCTTCTCACAGAAGAAAAGGGAGTGGAGGAAAACACAAGGATAGCTGCACAGGTGTTTTTACTTCATATATAAAAGATCAATTTTGTTTAAAATGTTTGCAGCATTAAGGACCAGTAACTTAGCAAGAACTGAAATAATTTTCAGTACGTTGGAAACAACTATTTGCTATAAGAATGTGTGGGTGGTGTAGACATGCCACGACTAGCGTGATTTGCAATACAACTTGACCAAATTGCAGTGACATCAGTACTGGTACAGAGTGCTAGACTGTCACCCCTAGAATATGAAATCCACAGGGTAGATACAACTTGGGTTATAAAGGAGAGATTCCTAGAGGTTCCTGCAAATGTATCACATTGGGAGAGACATTTTCCAGAAAGGGGACTGAGTTTTCTTCAGTTTTGCAGCTGAAGCTGTTGTTAAGGATGTCAGCAAACTATCAGTGTGCTTTTTGAAGAGTGCTAAATGCTTGTCTACAGCCAAATAAAATTCATCCAACTAAATTGGAAAAGGTCAGCCAAAGTCACACAAAATACATGATAACTCTCTATCACTATGGAAGTGGACAGGCATTCACTTCCTTTCTTCCGCAATCATTTCCACTAGTCCTTTCTTGTGCTTTAACTATCAGCAGAACCTGCTGAACACACACTTTACAGGCAAATAATGAATTGAAAGGATAATAATTATCTCCATGTGGAAACATAAGGCTCCTATATAGTACCGGTTACCAGGTTGAAAATTACATCTATTAAGCAAAATAAATTACTTGTGTACTGTACTGGAAGTAATCCATAAAGGAATTTACTTCTTCTGCCTTTGTACCAACCTGTGTTAATTTAGATAATGATAACTCATGATTTGCCACAACAAATGACTGAAATAACTCCATAAAGTTTGATCCTATCAATTGGCCCTTCTCAATTAAAGAAAGAACAGCATTAATCACTGTGAGTCAAGTTCCCCTAGGAGAGCTCCTCTACCAACTACTGAACTGATAAGAGGGGTCAAGAGGTCACCATCTGAAATCTACCCAGATCTCTCAACAGACCTCTTACCACTACTGCACCAACTGATAACACAGTCTGTATGGTTTCATTCTAGCCTGCACACTGCAAACATATCTCACTAATACAATAACCTTGGCTTATTTCCGTATGGTGGGTAATTGCCATGTACTAAGTGATAAATTAAAAAGATTAACCAAGTACTAAATACAATAAAAGCAGCTAATTTAAGAATTTCAGCTCTATATTATCTTCTCTTTATTGAAATTGAACTTAAAAATCCTCCCTCTGCTTCAGCTAATGATAAAATGTTAGATAAAGATAGGTTTCTGTATTCTCCATTGGTTGACAAATAACAATTTATCCTCTAATTATGCAGCTCAAATAGCATTTTCCTTGACTACAGTTCCACACTTGCATATGGATCTTAGCCTGCCTAAGTGAAGGACTGCCTCCACAGCAGTAGTTGTCAGTCTCCTGCAGGTTAGAGGACAGAGAAGCTGTCAGCATGTCAACAAATGCAGAAGAAATTCCCAGTGTGATATGAAAACAGGGAGATGAAGAACAGATCACCAAGGCCTCATGAACACTCCAGAGTTTCTAGAGATTTTGCCATTATCTATAAGCCTTTCAAAGAGCATTGAAAAGCTATAGTTAAACAATAATAAAACTTTTTCAGTTAACCAATAACTCATTAAATCTTCTTCAAGCAATCTGTCCCCTCTGCATCACTCCCTAAATAAACAGTATATATGTTTTGATGGTCAAGAGATTCAGGCTATTTTGGTCCTGAAAGGCAGAGAAAATTCCAAACCTGGGTATGAAACCCAAGTCTTGCACCACCTGCCCTTTTGCCCCCCCAGGTCTCTCTAACTGTGAAGTCCTACCTGTGAAGTCCTCCATTATAATTCTGAACATTTGAAAGACAGAAAGTGAGAGAAACATACAGCTATAGAGATGTATGCTCAGAAGGGGGTTTAGAATGAGGCGTCACAGCTGCATCTCCTTGAAATCCAAAATATAGACTTGTAACATGGTATCCTGAAAAACAGTGTTCCTTGCTACCATTAATAAAATCATAGAACCATAGAATCATTTGAGGTTGAAAAAGATCTCCAAAATTATCAAGTCCAACCTTTGATTGTACACCACCTTGTCAACTAAAACCACTGCAGTAAGTGCTAGGTCCAGTCATTTCTTGTACACTTCCAGGGATGCTGACTCCACCAGCTCCCAGAGCAGCCTGTTCCAATGCAACCCTTTCAGTGAAAAAATTCCTCCTCATGTCCAAACTGAACCACCTCTGCCACAGCTTGAAGCTATGTCCTCTTGTCCTGTCATTAGTTGCTTGGGAGGAGAGGTTGATCCCCACCTTGCTACAACCTCCTTTCAGGTAGAGAGCCATAAAGTCTCCTCTGAGCCTCCTGTTCTTACAGCTAAAGAACCCCAGCTCCCTCAGCTGTTCCTCATATGACTTAGCCTCCAGATCCTTCACCAGATTCATTGCCCTTCTCTGGACACACTCCAGCACCTCAGTGTCTTTCTTCAAGCAAGGACCACTCGAGTTATAGCCTCACCATTGGTGAAGAGAGGGGGAGAATCATTTCCCTAGTCCTGCTGGCATTACAATTTTTGACACAGGTCAGGATGTCATTGGCCTTCTTGGCCCCCTGGGCACACCACTGGCTCACGTTTAGCAGTCGACCAGCACCTCCAGGTCCTTTTCTGGGTAGCTGCAGAGCCTTCCTACCCTCCAACAGATCAAAACTCCCACCCAACGTAGTGTCAGCTGCAAACTTGCTAGAGGTGCCCTTGCTCCCCTCATCCAAATCATCAATAAAGATATTAAACAGGACTGAACACAATACTGACCCTTGGGGAACCCCACTAGTGACCAGCTGGCAACTGGATGTAATTCCATTCACCACCACTCTCTGGGCCTGGTCATCCAGCCACTTCTTATCCAAGCAAAGAGTCAAAGCCATGGGCTGCCAGCTTTTCCAGGAGAATGCTGTGGGAGAGAGTATCAAAGGCTTTATTGAAGTCCAGATAGACTACACCCACAGCCTTTTCCTCATCCACTAGGCAGGTCACCTGGAGGAGACTGTGTCATAAGCTGAAGATCAAGATAAATCCTCTTGAGCCTAGGAGTACTGGAAAAGGCTATATGTTCACCACAAGTAACCTTTAGCATCACCTTAGCTTTCCCTCTTTGTAGTACAAAAGCAAGGCAAAGGGATTTTTGCCTGAATTGTGTTTATTCTGCCAAACTCAAAGCATGTCTGTACAAAAGACATAACTATGTTTTATTCCATTCTGTCTTCAAAGCTGCCTTAAAATGAACTGGCTGCAGATTGGCAGCTACATTACTGTGGTGCTGTGCCCAGGCTAGCATGTCCTCCGGCTCAACAGGTCTGATTATCTCGGTCACAGTGCCAGGCTATCATAACTCTGTAACTTCTGGACTTGATCTTATTCATGTCTGAACAACTTCAAACTTAGGCAGAGCGATCTCATATCCTTCTCCATCTGTCCACACCAGCTCTGCTTGAAAAAGCATTTTCAAGGCCCATCTTAAAAACAGTTCTGTGACTGTCTTTATCTGCCTGTCTCTCTTCGGAAACTGTCCAAAAAAACCATCACCGTAAGGGTTAGGAATTTTCCTCTCATCTCCAAATTCCACTTACCTATCTCAAATTTATATTGTTTTCTTTTTAGGTAAAATTTGCCTTTCCAAGTTCAAAGAGCCCTTATCCTCCTTGGTGCTTAACTGATGCAGTTACAGGGAACAGTCATCTCTCCTCCAAGCATTTGCTCTTTTAGGCTAAACAATTCAAACTGTTCTACAATCATTTTCCATGAAGAACTTTTCATTTCTCAACAACCTAGAAACTCTTCCCTTTATCTGTTCCAGAACTAATTCATCTTTCCTGAATGGGAGTGACTAAAACCAGACACGCTTTCTAAAAGAATCCACACCTCTGTTGTACACAATAGAACTAATGCTTCCTTATTTCTGCTGGATGTATGACAAGTCTGCTGATATACCCTAGGATATAATTTGACATTTCCATCACCTTTTCATGTTTGTTCAAAACCCTTTGTTTCTCAAAGCTGCACTTTAAATCCCAGAGGAGTATGCTCATGGCCAACATTTCTGATCCCTTTTAATTCCAAGCAAAGATGGTCCTAATCAGAAAAAGTTCCAATCTACATCTAGGCACAAATACCTTGGAATTTGACTATGTTCACAAATTGTTTTTAATTGGATTTATCTTTTCTTTGGAGTAAGCTATAAAAAGTATTCTTACTGGAGTTCTGACATTTTCAGTTTTGGACTAATTTACATTGATGCAAAAATACAAAGCAATTGAAGAGCAGAACCACACCAAATGTTTTCTAAACCAGTTTCTAAACCTGTTCCTTTTTTTGGAAAAAGCGAGTCAGGAGAAGCAGAATGTTCTTCACTTCTTTGGATTGGTTTACCTACTCTATCCATTCATCCCTCTGATGTTGTAAATCAAATACAAGAGCATTTTGTTCTGAGAATCCTTGCTTTTTTCAATCCTGCTGCAATGCAAAAGATCCTGCAAAACCAATGTGGTTTGTCAGCCAGGATCTGATACCAGCCTTGGCCCCTCTTCTCTCTAGTGGCTCTTGAAATTCAACAAGAAGATGACTCAAGTGCTGCTAGAAGGAAGGAGGTACAGCAATGCCATTGAAACCACATTCCAGATAATTTCTGAAGAACCCACAGCAAATAACACCTCATAATCTCTTCACTACAAACTTTAACCAACTCCTCGCTGGACCAATGATTAAGTTCAATCTTTAGTAAACTGACCCTGTCAGGTAGTTTGTATTAGTTTGCATGTTTGTTTGTGGTTTTTTTCCCCTCTGAATGTCTTAAGACATTTCTTCTACTGTGGAAATTATTTTATTTTGAGCCATGTTTTTGGTGAAGAAAAGTCTGTGCAGCTCTGCTGAAGTCGGTTCACACCACCTGAAGAGCTTTACTTCAGCAGACAGATGGGGGTTTTTATCCCAATTGTTTCTTTAAGACAGAAATCAAACTCCTTATACTACTTGTCTTTGTATTTCAGGTCAAATTCAGGATACCAGCAGCAAACTATATAAGGTAAATTAAGCACTGAATTCCTTGCATTTGGAAAAACTAAACAAAAAATGTATGAACTAAAAAAACATACAAGGCATTGTTACAAATAAGCTGAAATCTCAGTTAAAACATTCCAAGATTTCATTTAAAAGTCAGCTTTCAAATTAGATAGCACTTAAACCTTCCCCCCACAACTCTAACAAAACAGGAAAAGTGATAGGGAATAAAAGTCCTGCTTTGTCAGATCAAGATGGGCCAAGTGATGTACATGTGGTTAAGATCATGGTGTAAACCTGTTGAACAGTAACTTAGGGAAGCTGACTGCAATTTTCGGTTCCTCCAATTACATGCTTCATAACTCTGAATGAATTCCTGTATTTTTTTGGCCTCAATTTACCTGTCTACAAGATCACAATAAGATTCAGACATTACATAGCACTTTGAAATTCAGAAAAAAGCAACCTAAATGCTAGGTATTAATATGTAATTTTTTAAATGTAAAACATGGGAGTCCTTAATGGTTGTAAAAAAAAACTGCACTGAACTGCTGGAGATTATATTTTCACAGTGTTCCTATAAGACTTTTATTTTACATCTTCCTCAAGCCTCCTTTTAGTTCTGCTATATTTTGCAGAGGTATTTTCTGTATTGATATGTCTTTGCTTAGGTGGGTGGTATTTTTTTTGCAGAATGAGAGATTTTCCAGGTGTTCTGTACATTAACAAATGGCCTTTGAAGCAACCCAACATAATTTCAGCTTTATTAATTCGATCCACTTCTTATCCTTGAAACAATTTTTGACTTTGCAGAAACCAGCATTTGCATCTAATGTAACAAATACTGTAAATTGCCCTTAAGTGCTTAAAAATTAGTTTCAGGTTGTATCTGGCATCCATTTGTCATGTAAATGCAGCAAGTATAAGACTTTCATCAGCAACATCCAACATATGTGAAAGCACTGAAGAACTGTCATTTAGCAACAAATTTTGTTTGAATCTAACCAAAGTAAGATTTGAAATTGAAGAAAGTAAAAAAGGTAGACAGTTAACATCCTAGCAAGATAGACAGTTTCCTTCACAAGTATGGCAAGGCATATCTCCCAACATGGTGAAGTATCTGCCTGTCTGTATATCTATCTCATCACTGGATGATGAGTCTCTATTTCTTATCAAATTAGTTTACAGCACATTACAATCCCACCATGCTAAGATCAGACCAGACTTCCTCTACAGTGCAATGAACTAGTGAAACAGACACGTACCTGCACTGTGTGTGTGCAGGCCTGAAATCTGAAACACTGAATGATTAAACATGGAAAACCTCTACTGAAGTAAAAAGAACAATGTCAGAATAATCCTAATACTTTCTACCTCTAAATATAGGTGCCATGGTGTCATTGGATTAATTTTCTAAATGTAAAACCACAGTACTCAATTTCAAGCACTTCCAACAAAATAAATACTTAAAAATCTGATTTTCAGCACACAAGAACTGTAGCTACCACTGAAGACAGTTATGGTCAAAGGCATGCAGGCTTACATCACTAATGGTATTGAAGTACATGTCTTATTTGGTTTCCTAGTTTTTCAGTTTTCTCAGTTTGCAGATAAATATCTAAATAGGTGATAATGCTGCTGCATGTGAGAAATTAATTGAGAGGTACGTTGCTCTCCTCACCTTCAAATTTCACACTCTATGCTACCACAGCTTCGATAATCCCTATAACAATTAAAAAATACTCCTAGTGCGACGGCTGATTGTGGATAGGGAGGGGTAGACTCCAGTCCCAGGGGTTAGCCCCGGACTCTGGAGGGAAGAGGTGCTCCCCTATCCCCCCCACCACGTGGTCCCATGGCCTCCGCTGGAGGCAGCAAGCAGGGCGTGCAGGGAGGAGGCAAGAGAGAGTTTATTGTTGGGGTGGTTACATATATAGCTTCCAATGGGATTCACAGAGTAACCAATTAGAAGTCTCAGGGGTAACAGGAACACCAATAGCAAGAAGGGGTTAACAACCAATAGGAAACTTCCCGATATCTTCTCAGGACATTCCTGAAACAGAGATAAGACTTGCCGTGGGGGGTCCTGGGAAGAAGAAGGCACTCTAGCAAAGAGACTACAAAAAGCCATCTCGAAACATGTTTAAACAATAGTTTCTCATATACTGCATATCTAATTGCCACATCCTAGTATTTTGTGTCAAAAAGCCTCCTAGTTCTTTTTTAAGAGTCTACCAAGGTGTCTATATATGGTTCTCATTGTCATCAGCTCTTACTCTTGGTACTCTTCAAAGAAAGTTAGGACAGAATTTGATCTCCGCCTTTCTAATGCAAAGTAATTTGGAGATACAAGGTATTACACTGTTTAGCTTTTAGAGGATTACTGTTTGTAAAAAGGCACTGAAAATCCTCTGAAAGACAGAGATCTTTTCCTTCACCTTAAATTAGATATGGCAAGTATAGATCTTCGGTTGTGTGCAGGTAAAGCAGGACACACGGCTCTCTGATTCACTTCACGAACTTCACATAATCACATCGGAAGCCTGTACAGAAGCAGAATTAACCAGGAATTGCCCTTTAGGAAAACCCCTTGAAACTAAGCAATTATTTTGAAAAATTGGCCCAAACCCTCTTCCATTTATGCAGTTTCAATGTAATACAAATTCTCTAGCTTCTGTAGCACTACCTTCTGATCACAGTCATAGTGAGAAAAGAACCAAACCCAATCTTATTATTCCCAGCTCATAAGAAACACGAATTCAGCCTGGGGTTTATGAAATCACTTCCGTGCCACATATCCCTCCATTCTTCCTCTGCCTCATTTGCTGAACAAATGAAAAAAGTCACTTTCCGTGAAAAAGCAGCAGTAATGAAATTATAGCTGTGAAGGTAACCTTAGCCCATTCCAACTCCAGCCCACAGCAGACTGCTGACTGCTGTCCCAGAGAGCTGCACTCCGCAGTGGCCCAGTAGCGATCTCATTGACTTTGGCTTCCTCCAGGCACAGGACACCATTCCCCCTCATCTGGGACTCCCTTGTATGTGTCTGGGGCTGCTTTTCTCCCTTTCCAATTGGATATTAAGCTGCTGATGATATTTCATTTAATGACTATATAAGGTCACATGTATTTTTTAAATATATAATTAACTTATATTTGTTCTTTACAAATGGGAAGATAAAAAATAGTAAAGGAAATAAAATTCCCCCTCCATGCTCCAGTGCAATATTTAACCAAGTAGTGCATAGTATAAGGGTTATAATCTCTATGGAATAATGTTGCTTCTTACATGCTACAAGGATAAAGGTGGAAGAAGAGTAATGAGAATAAGGAATCAAGAGGCTTGGCTCAGTCAGGATTTCCAGTTTCTCTTGCCAGTTCCCAAAGAATGTAATAACTAATTAGTACAACACAAGAAGATCATTATTGGGGATCAGGACTCTGTTTTCAGTGTCCCTGCTTCTTTGTCATATTATTCCTGTGCTGCTGGTAAAAGGGATGACAGTATTTCCCTCTTTTCTCACGGCGTGTCCAGAGGGTCAGGAAGCCACAGAGCTGCAGCCAAAAGGCTGCACTGCATTTCCTGCACACTCCAGCTTCCTTGTGCACTGAAGCACAAACATGCCTAGCTCTAAACACCGTTCTTTCGTTAAAACGGAGGGAATGCAGGTAAGGATCTCCTACACACTCTGTTTTCACAGGTTTCAGCATATTGGAGATGGGCTCTAAGAACCATTCCTCACCTCTGCGAGGTCGTAGATGGAAGGATGAACTAGGCACAGCAGAGAGAATGCAAATACGTATTGCAATCAAAAACAGGGTCAGGCTCAAGTCAAATCCTGCTCTGGATTGCAAACTTATCCTAGAGTCTGGGGAGACTGCTTTTCAGAACTGAGAACCAGATTTGAGACGGTATGAATAACAGTGATGGTATCGGAAGCAATGAGCTGAGATGACTGTTTGCTATTTTCTCTGGACCTAGAGAGAAAAGAACAAAATGGAAATGAAGGATAGGGAGAAGAGAGGACAATGTAGGGAGCAAACACTCATCTGCTTCAAACTTACCAGGAAGGAATGATAATAGGAAAAATCCTACAGGAAGATATTACACTGTCAGCAAGAAAGGGCTGCTGCAGAGGGGGATCAGCAAACAGCCTTATTCTTAAAGCCCAGGGATTTTGAATTTTAGAGAGATTAAGCAGACACATGATACTGGTCCAGGAGTAAGGTATCATGTCCAGTTCCCCCTAAACACATATAAGTATTAATACTGCTTTCTTTGTCTTGATAATATTTCTGACATAAGCTCTGTAAAAAAGATACGTAATATGCACAGCATACACACGGCCCCCATCCTAAACATAAAATAGGGCAGGCTTCTGCTCAGGAGAGGCATTCCCCTGTAAGAGCAGCCTGCTTTATAGTTCCAGCACACCACAATACTACATTGTCACTCCCATGCCATTCGTCCCTCCACTCATTATCAGACAAACAGTAATGCACACAGTAAATGAGCAACGGCTAAAGGGCTAAATGTTCCTCACTGCTTTCAGGCAATTATTAGTGTATTACGTACCCAGCTTCCTTAGTTGAAATGTCTCTGTCTATCTTTGGGAGCCCAAGAAACCACATCATACCCTAAGGATGTTTAACTTCCTCTGCAGACTGCCTCTTTCTGCTAAGCCAGCCAAATGTGAGGTTGGTCTGCTTTCAGTATGTGACAGTCCAAATTCGGACATAACCGGCCAAGTTCAAGCAAGGTATATGCCATGCTCCACAAAGAAGAAGATGATTAAAACTTAAGGAAACGTAAGTCAAGTCATCTTAAATCAAGGAAAAGGGGCAATGCTGTAAAAGGGGAAAAATTATTTTGAGCATATCTTGGAAAAAGTCTGGGACACATTCATAATGGCACGATATTCCTCAAGGGTTTTTTCTTAAAGGATATGCAGACTGGCGCTAGCCACAAAACAGCAGGCTAAGAAGGATTGTGGGAGGGAGCAAGAGAAATTTGGGACAAGAAGAGAGGGTGGTCTAAAGCAGTCATGTGCTAGAAGGCTGAAAATAAATCAGCTCACAAAACTCACACTGTTATGTAACAGTGCGTGAGATGCACATGCATCCCCAGATCTGGTCATCAGTATCAGCAGCAAAGGCAGGAAAATGTGTCAGCTGTGGTACAACTGCTTTCTGCTTGTTACCTTAAGAGGAGACTGGATATATGAAGATGTATTTATTTGTATTTGCTTTAAATTATACAAAAGCAGTCTATTTGTATAGGAACAAAGTGTAATTTCAATGACCTTAAGCATAATTACTTAATTTCCTTGAGCTGTTTCAAATGTGGTCATTTGAAAATTAGAAAAGAGTCCTGGCTGATATATTGTACTGCAACTGTGCTACTGTTTTAAAATGTTAGGTAGAGTCTGGCCCTAGAATGTGTCTATTTACATTTTCTGTCTCCTACTACCAGCAAGCTACCCCTCACAGCAGACACAAGACTTTGTGGTGTGCTTCATTCACTCTACTGTTCTTGCCACAAAAGGTCTTCTCAGTAACACTGAGAACCTATTTTGCACATTTTGTTAAGTTCCTCTGTCTCCAGCTGTCATTCATATTTCAGAAAGCTGCTGGGACTGAGACAGAAACTTATTTCACCTAAGCTTAGATCCAAAACTGGCAAAAAGGGGACAAGAAGAGGCCATATAGCATTTCACTGATAGTTTGCTGGCTTGCTGTTGATCCAGGGCAGGAGCAAATGAAATTGAGCAAATTGAAAGCAAATGTCTGCTAGTGGTGCAGGATCCTTCCCACGTGAGTTTCATGGATATGGATCTGATTTTCAGAAACAGTATCAATGCAGCAAAACCAACACATACTGTTATCCTACTAGCACTCTAAAAAAGCAAGGAGTCTTTTGGGTAATACTTCAACAGCTAATACAAGGAATGACTGCATAACAGAGATTGGCCTTTCTGGCCATACAGAGGAGCTCCCCAAGTCAGCTTAACTGTATGTGAGTAGCTTAAACTACCATCACTGTATACATATGCAGTAAATAGAAAGAGGAAGCTGGTAGACAGGCTTTCAATTTACCACTGCAGCCACACTCAATCAATTAAATTCAACAATTCAGCACTTTATCCAAGTAGACTGACACACTACATATATCGAAACTAATACAGTCATATTACAATTCCTCTAAAGGCTCTACCCAAAAGGCTAGTTTCTCTTGAACTTAAATCAAAGATATGATGAGAAAATGTACAGGTTTTTTATTAGCAATTATGAGGGTATTCATACAGTGCTGCTTAAATATTATCTTCTAAAACTGATAAAGGGCAATGAAAGGGGGAGTTCTTCAGAGAGCCTGAGACCAGACAATTAAAGCTCTTAATTACAAGCCAATATCCAAGAACTTCAAGATCAAACTCAGACTAAACTCTGTTCTTCATACCAATATTCATCCCCCTAACATATATCCCTGAAAAAAGTCTACACATCATAATTCTCTATCATATTTTTAAAGAATTTTAAGAACATTTCATGCACCAGTTAGTTCAAAGATACTGTGATACATTAAAAGTTCAAAGCTGCAGCTTCTCTTTTTCCTTTCATACCTCATTTTAAGAAGCAAAAGTTAAGAGAAGGAAAAGTTGCATACAATTTAATATTCCTCTTCTCCAACGGTTTGCACTTGTTGCTCTCAACCCAAGACTGTTGTAGACACTCCTTTAACGCAGAGAAGAAACAATATTATATACTGTACTTACAGTGCACATATTTGAAAGAATATGGGAAAATTCAGAGTAAGAACGCTACATCCACAGAGTAGCACAGGTCAATCACCCCCAGCCACCTGCAGCTGCTCCCAGTTAGCTACCAGCCTATCTCTAGACAGCATCACCATGGGTATGCTACTACTGCCAAGAGAGAACATGAGCAGGTGTGCACTAGTACCTCTAATTCATCATCTTAACCAGTGACATATAAAAAGCAGTGAAACATAAAGTGCTATTAGACCTGAAAAGCTGCAGTAATTGCAATTGCATTGCTAACTAACAGTTCAACCCCATGTTCTGAGTAATTAGGGTGATGGTTTATGACCAGCACTTGGTGGCACTAGCAAAATGTAACAGGCGATTGAGCGTGACCGGTGGGTTGGTAAAGGGGAGGCAGAGGGAGAGAAGTAGATTACAGCTTTAAGGAATCACCTGTTAAAAAACACGTGTCCTTTACCAAAAAGGAAACAGTTCCCCCTATCCAGTGGGTAAGGAAAGAGGACCCAAGACAATGGCAAGGTGACAATCTCTTACAAGAATGTTTTTAACTTTTTTTTTTTTTAATGTCACATCTGGATTATGTGATTTTGCTCTGACAAGTCAGCAGGAGAAAGAAAAGTCTAGCAGTCAGGCTTTTGTAAGATAAATTCTCTGTGCTTAAATGATTTGAGAAAGACGTTAGCTTACTTCTCCTTAGAATGAAAAGGCTGATGTTGTAAGTCACCTGCACTGCAGCTCTGTACACAGCAGGAGGGGCCTGAGGGAGTTCAGCTAGTGCAAAGAAAGAATCACCACGGAGGGAGGAGAAGCCATTGTTTCTTGGCCTCTAGTGCAAGGCTTCAACTATGAAGATTCTGCAGAAGATGCAAGAGATGGATCATGATTTATTTTTTCTTCAGCTGTGAAGAAATCTGCTTTGAACTCTAACACAACTCAAGCTAACCTTCTTGTTTAAAATCCTACTTGAAGTCCAGTAGCTGCATCCAACCTATCCAATTCCTTTATTTTATTTTTTTTTTTTAATTCTTTCAGTGGGGGTGGGAGAGAGGATTTTTGACTAAAAATTGCCAGTAGTGGTGGTTTTCTCACACTGCAGAACACTGAAATGTGCAGACTATTACTTATCTACATTTGTCTAGCTTAAACTTCCAGCCACACAATTATGTCACACTTTCACTTTTAAAAATTTAAAAGCTCTCTTACTAAATTGCTGTTTACCATTTTTGTAGGTAAGTGCAGATTTTTATTGTCACCCCACCATCCTATAGAATCACAGAGTGATTTAGGCTGGAAAATACCTTTAAGACCATCGAGTTCAAATGTACGTAACACTGCCAAGTCCACCACTAAACAATGTCCCTGACCACCACATCTATATGTCTCTTCAATATCTCCAGCGATGATGATGACCACTTCCCTGGGCAGGCTCTTGCAATGCTTGAAAATTCTTTTTTGTGAAGAAATTTTTCCTAATATCTAATCTAAACCACCTGTCACAACTCAAGACCACTTCCTCTCATCCTATCATTTGTTTGCTTGAGAGACCAACACCCACCACACTACAAGCTCCTTTCAAGTAGTTGTAGGGAACAACAAGGTCTTCCATGTTTCCTCATTTTCAGGTGGATAACACTCATCATTCACTGACAAATTTTCCAATCCTTTTACCAATTATCATATTTAAGAACTAACTCCCCTCTAAGATAATAGCAACTGTAGTCATTAGAAATGGATCTCAGTCACAATCATACTAAGATCAGATGCATTTTTTTCCCACTCGGTATTCTCCTGTTTACGTATCTAAAGAGTGATTTAGTCCTTTGGGCACAACATTATCCTGAGAACTCATTTTCATCTGAGTAACAGCCATGACCCCAAAGTCTTTTGCAAAAATCACTGCTTCCTAAGGTACTTTATAACGATGCCTCACATTCTTTGTTTTAAAACTGATGCATTTCAAAACAGACACTTTAAAATGCATCTTGTTCAGCTGCCCTCAATTTACAATACAATTTGCTCTAACAGTGACATTTTGCCTCTTTATGTTTGGACTAACCTCTCTTTGAGCCGCTCATTACCAGGTGATCTGTGAAGAGGACTTCCAAGACACTATTTCCATACATACATATATATATATGTATATATATATATATACATACATACATAAGTTTTTCCTCTCCAAACAGCTGCTTAAGGCACAACTGTACACTCCTATCATTCAGAGGATGCTGCAGTACAGGTAGCAGTGGCATTTTGAAGAGAGAAAATAAGCCACCTCTGTTGGATAAGACATAAAGATCATGTTTGGTCATGCTGGGAGACTAGCTCAGCAGAAGGAAGGTGGCATATATGACATACATAGGAATACATAGGAATGAAGCCGGAATGACCCTTCTCCACATTTCAGGTAATCCACCTATAGGGCTGGGTGCCTCCCTACATCTGAAACAGCAAGCTCTGAGATTGAAATTGCTGTCCAAGGATCTGCATAGAGGGTACGTGTCAAAGGAGTGTTAAGGGGGAGAAATACATCTGACTGCCATGGAGGGAGAAATTATGGGACTGCATAACCTATATTTTCCTCATAGAAATTTGATTTTTCATGGAGAAAAACATAAATTGACAGTCTCTTCAACCTTTGTTTTTGGTAACAAACTCAGCATATTCTGATAAGAGAAAGTAAGAGCTTTTTTCTGCTGAAGAAAATATTCTTTCTAATGGGGAGTAGAAGCCTCTATAGCCTTGTCCCACCTGCCACACAGTGGTGCATGCCACATAACAGCATGCCTAGGAAGGCTGGCAAAGGTAATGACATTTCCTCTGAACTCTTGAAGGTGGATAAAGGACACTTGGTCCTTTCCCTGCTCTCTTTGAGCTGTCACAGAGATGTCCTGCAGCCACAAAACAAGGCAGGGACTTCTGAGAAATTCACAGCTTTGGGGGAGCTTGTTTCCATCCTCCAAGAGTCAGAGGCCTACAGGAAATATTTGGTAAGCACAACATCAAGACCAAAGAGGGGGAAAAGTGTGTTTCTGAGCCATTTGTTCTGAGCCAACTGACAGAATCCTAAGTGGGAGGGTGAGGAGCACAGGGTGCAAAATTAGCCTGCATTTAAATAAGAGACATGTGGGTTTGGAACCCCTCCCTCCTCTGTTTAAACAGCCCAGTGCTGCTGTGAACAAAGCCTAAGAAGATTATGTTCTGTGAGGATAATCTCAGCTCTCTAGTGCTGTCTTGGCTTCAGAAATACAGCATTCCAGTTTTCTCTCAGGGTCATTTCTATCCTTCCCCTTCAGCTCCTATATGCTTCTCCAGCTACTCCCTTATTTCTGGGGTGAAATTTTTTAATGTTATAATTATCAAGGCTCCTAGGATTTTCCTGCCATTCAGGCTTGAGAGGGCCAGATTCCCCACCTGAAGGTAATAGTATTAGGTATCAAGCAGCTTTCTCAGCAATCTAGGTACCCCTTTGGAGAGCAGAGGAGCAGTGTTCCCTGTGTGCATGTGGAGCCAGCAGCACAGAGCACCTGACTGCCCACCCAAACATGTTATCTCACCTGTATCTTATCTGAGCATTAAACAATGCAGAAAATATTCCAGCAGTTCAAATACTGAGAAAGTGGTAATGATGCTGTTACTCTGGCAGAATGTGCAAATACCAGTGCAGATGGATAACATTTGTGGAGAAGATGAGCAAGATGAGAGAAGATCCCTTTGATCCACCCTGCACAGTCTCCATACCCTCCATACTGGCTGAGGGCTCTGCCAGTCAGGGGACAGATGTTCCCATCCTGGCACACTGTTTCCCACTCACAGGCAGACTCCCCTGCCTTCTCTGCTGCAAGAGTACAGAGTGGCCTGCCTGGCAGGTACTGTGCATCAAGTTCAAAATGCTGAAGGCTGAAGAGTGGCATCTGTTTATGCTAGGCTTGAATTTGGCTCCATGCCTGCCAGAAGACTGGAGAACATGCCATATAGGGTTTTGGCTGGATCTATAGGTAAATGAATGTTAAGGATATTTTACATGTCTGAACACACTGCATACTACGCCTTGGCTGCAAATATTGTTCCTATATTTTGGGGTATATGTTGCCTCATTTACATCTACCAGTTGTATGTGGAACAGAAGCACAACTACCAAGAGAATTGATAAATAAGCAGGAAGAAAAACTGAGAAAGAAAGCAACACAAGAACCAAGAGCAGCAATACTGGTAAGAGCTGCAGCTCTCTCCCATGGTAGGGTCTGGGGTACCTGGAAGCTCATTACACAGGACAGGAACAAATCTCTTGACTTCTCTGTGGCAAGACCACAGGATTGATCTTGTCCAACTCCTGCATGTCACAAATATAATAAATAACCTGTGAATGCACTTTCTTCTTCCTCTGGTCTAGTGGAGGTTAGTCTGTGTTGCACTTGGTCTTACTACGCTACCTATGGTCTTTTGTTTGGGTTCTGAACATGGAACTCTGGCAATGACATGAAAGAAACACAGCAAATAACCAACATCACATACATAGCCCAAACAACTGTAATTGTTCTTTGTGGTACCACGTCCAACACCAAACAAATTCCTTTGACTTTTACGGATGTTTGACCTGAATATAGATTAAATGAATCAGCCTGCATACCACAGGCTACAGAGGAAGTAGAGAGACAGAGGAACAAAACAAACATGAACTTCACTTTCAGGCTTAAAAATTATTGAAAACAGCCAGTATAGTGCCTCATTCCATCTTAACCCTACTGATGTGGAGGTGCTGCACCAACATTTCCCAGAGTCTTTCCTATCTGAGCTCAGGGTGGGAAATCCCAATTCCCAGTAAAGTCAAACAAATGCCCAAATTAATTTAAAAAACAAGTGCTGCAATAAAACCACTTATTCTAATTTAATTTCTTTCCACTGACACGTTGCAAAGCACAGCCAGGAACACACCTGCTGCAGGAATACCTCAAGGGCATTTTGTGAGATTTCCCTCAATCCCAACAAAAATGGCCAAGAAATTATCTAGGTGTTAAAAAGTATCATTTCTTAAAACACAGAAAACTCTCAAGAATGCAATATATTCTCTATAGCCAAGTACTTTCAATTCAAGATACTTCCATCAGGATATAACACATTACAACTGATCACGGCCCTCCTGAGGTGGCAGGTAGTAGCTACACATAGAATCATAGAATCATTGAATCAACCAGGTTGGAAAAGACCTCCAAGATCCTCAAGTCCAACCCTTGATGCAACACCGCCATAATTACTAGACCTGTTGGAAATCCAACATACCAGGCAAGGTGCCAGCTAAACCACTTCTGTCTATAAATGTCCCAAGGCTTCCCGATGCACAAGGTCCTAGTGGCTGGATGTGTCATGGATCAGCTCCTCAGTGCAAGTCTTTCATTTTCCTCCTGCAGCAATCAAGCTCTAAAGTCTCAAGGTCAGGCATTAGAAAAAAGATCAACCAGGTGAGGTCTGACATCACTTGGTGATATATGACATGAGCATGTACATAGATGAATGTAATTCTCTGTATGTGTATACTTGCAGACACACACACTCAGCAGACTGAGAGTTTGCTGAGAATTGTGACCCTCCCAGGCCCCACAGCCACACCACCAAAGGAGGAACATCGCCCTAGCCAAGGCAGGAGAGAAGTACTAAAATGACAGCCTCTTTACATTTTTTATGAGGTTTGTCTCCTAAGTGTCTCTGCACCTCCACAAAGCCCTCTCATCACTGCCTCAAAGCCCATCTTGTTTCTCTCAGCTGGTTAGGAAGTTTCATTCTTGCTCATCTCCCCTCTTCCCTGCCCGTTCCTGCGCCCTTGGAGTCAGTGTCCTCCAGCAGCAAAGGCTCTATGGTGCTCTCCTGTTATACTGTCTTTCCCAAAAACCTACTACCACTTGTGCTGTCAGGCACCCACAGCTATTGCTTCTGCACCATTCACTCTGGGCAGTCAGGTAAGGCAATTTTTGCCAAGCTCACTGCTCCTCCCACTCCAGCCCAAGAGGAAGGAGCATGCACCGGGCTGTGGGGAGCTTCCACTCTCCCAAGTCCATTGATTGTACTCTAAGTCTGTCCCAAATCCAAACTAGGGCAAAAACTGGGTACATGTCAACCCTCCCACTTAACACCCTAGTTTTAATGAATGGAAAACCTGGAAGAATGAGAGGATGCTGAAGTGCCACATGATCTTACCCTGGTAAAAGATTCAGATGACTGTGAGACCATTACTTCATGGTGCAATACAGTATACATGCAGAGTAAATTTAGCTACAGCCTGACATTCTTGCTTTCCTGCTTGTAAACAGAGATAATCGTGCTTTCCTAATTAGTGCATGAGTGTTGAGAATAAACATCAAAATTCTTGAGGCACATCTTAGCATAAGAACAAAACTCACAGAGGCACAAAACATCTACAGAGGCCACAGCAAAGCTTTGCTTAGCTTATAGAGGACATGCTCACGGAAGGCTGATTGCTTCCCAAATGGAAAAAAAAAACCCATCTTAAAGCCATAAAACCTCCAGAGTGCATCTAACATTACCAGACAAATCTTTCCCTTCCTTCCACAAGCTCTTCTGACCTCTCTTTTTAACTTTACTAGTCATTCTAATACATCTTAACATCAGTATATTTTATATACACTTGTACACTTTACTAATGCCAGTTCAACAAAGCCATCATTTCACTGTATTTCCTCAAGGCATGTACAGCTCAGCCTCTTTCTTTCCTCCCCAAATCCAAGCTTTAGATGACCCTCTGTGTCTATACAGAGTGAAAGCCCCATATACATCAAATAATTCAGAACTAGAATAAATATCAGCACCTAAAACCAACTGACCTCTTAGTCCCTGAGCTCAGACCCATTGTTTTCCCAGCACTTGATGGACAAGTAAATCACTCTTCACTCCAATCACATTGAAATTTGCAGATTCCTAAGCCAAACTCTTTATTAAAGCAAAACTATCCAAGGGGTCAAAACAAAGAAGTGTGCACTTGTTTTTCACGTGACAAGTGAGATAACATGGTAATTTTATTTTCTCTTTGTAAAGGATTGCTAATGTTGTAGCAAATGATGGCTTCTAACCTATGCAGCATACTCTTTGCTGTGAGTAGACTCACAGCAAAGAAGTTTTAGTGAGGAAGTTGAATCCTTCTGGCAGGTGTATTCACTCATAAGGAATTTCGTTCATTATTTAGTATAAATAAAGATATACCTTCACGAAAGGCTTCTGCTGCTCATGCTACTCACATTCATATTTGATAGCTAGAGCCCTTTGCCTATTCCACACCAGTGTGCAAGAGGAGTTCTCCTCTAAGACTGCTTAATTTTCAGAAGAATATTGGGGTTTCATACTGAATTGGATGGATGGTCCATCAGATTTTGCTTTCTGCCTCTGAACCCCACCCAGGGAGTAAGAAGAGCTTGCAGCACACATGGCTCATTCAGGAAAGTGAGGCACCACAGGGAGAGACTCCTGCCTGACCTCTAGTCATTAGATAATGACTTGAGTTATGTGATTTGAATATCCCTCTTTTAGAGCCAAATATGACTCTGAGGCATATTCTTCCATGAGGGCAGGGAGTGAACTGGGACTGTAAACAGGATTTCAGACTCTCTCCAATTGTACATAGGACTAGGAGGAAAGACATAGAGACCCT
This sequence comes from Lophotriccus pileatus, assembly GCA_035583135.1. NCBI lineage: Eukaryota > Metazoa > Chordata > Aves > Passeriformes > Tyrannidae > Lophotriccus > Lophotriccus pileatus. The sequence continues at coordinate 42,216,864 of JAWWES010000168.1, read as the reverse complement.
ATATATACCTTTCCTCTGTCCATGCCTGCTCTTCTCTTTCAACAGCACTAGCCTAACACCATTTTCAAAGTCCTCAAAAGGTTTGCTGCTGGGCTCTGAGAAAGCTGGGTGGGAGTTATTGCATCCCTCCTCCTGCTCTGTGAAGATGGCTACACACAATCCAGGGTCTTACACCAGCAACCTGTTACTATTTTGAGTGAATGTATGAACTGGGTTCTGCAGCCCCGTGGCAACAGATGGTATAAAGATGTAGGCTTTTGTTCACAGCACAAACTGATGCTTTCTTTTTATATCTCTGCCCTGTGTTACTGGTTGGCCCTTTGGTCCTATGTTATTTAAGACTGTGAGAACTATACACTGATCATTTGCTGCCTGATCCTTCACAGTCCTTTCACTAACAGTTAAGTAGTCTTTGCTAACTCATCTGTCCTTAAAGCTAAATAATCCTTTTCAGTATCTCCCCCACTTATCATCTTCAACAGACAGTGCATCTTTTTTTCCCCAGATTTTGCCAATGCTAGGAAAACCCAGGGCAGAATTGTGCGCTCTGATTATGTCCAAGCCAGAAATTGTAAGTGCAGAATTCACTAGGGGAAATCACTGCAAAATAAACAGAAGAATAAGATACTCCACATTTTGCAAGCCTATAAAAAGCTGGACTGGAACAGAGTGGGCAGGAACTAAAGGGCTGAGTGCCAATCAGGATAGCTGAGGGGTCTGTTAATTTATCCCCTAAAGATTTTGTTCTCCCTTAGGTTGTAACTAATAACACAAACTCCTATCTAATGCTACTAATGCTATTATGCTGGAAAGCCCAAACCCGAGGAGGGAAAAGGCAGTGTCTGGCAGCCAATGCCAAAAATCAGCCAAGATCAGAAGCAGAGCATGTCTTCTGGCTATATGTGTGAAATAAACGTTGACTTCATTTCCATCTGCATCCATCATATTCTGCTCCCCCGAACCCTCCCAGTGCCTCTTCTTCCAAAACTCGGCTCTGTTCATGTTGAAATGATAATTGTTAATTTATTCTGCTTTTCTGGTTTGCTGTGCTAACCCACAGCTTGTGCTGCTTGGTGTCTAAGCAGCTTGTCCTGGGGATATGGTTAAACCTGCCTTTGATCAGCATTTAATCCTTCAAGGTGCTCTGGGGGCTGCAGTTTAGTTTCTATGTGAAAGCAATAAGAAAAGATGGAAAGGAAGGAATAGAACTCTCACTCTTCTTCTCTCTTCAACCCTCCCTCCCTCCAAAAGAAACATGTACCATGGACTGGGGTCATTGTTAGAGTGGGTGGAGGAGCTGCTCCATGGGCCTGACCCAGCTCTGATGAATGTGAGAAGCAGGAACCCTCGCCATCAAGAGCTTAATCTGTCCACTTCCACAGGTAGCCCAAAGATCTGGGTTATTTTGTTCCTCAGCTAAATATAAGCTGCTTGTTAGGAAGAGAAGATTATCCTCCCCTCCCTTCCTTCAAGCCTTCAATCGGGGAGAACAAGTAGAGGTAGAATTTTTAACAGATGGGAGCTAAGGGAGTCTTTCAAAGTAAATAAATACAAAGTAACTTGCAGTTCCTACACACAGCTAAATATGTATGTCTCGATAAAGACCTTACTGTGGAGTAAAGCCATCTGCAGGGATGCAGAAGCTGCAGACGGAAAACAAGGGGAGGAACTGGGGAAGAATTTGAGAAGGCAAGACAAGACTGGATGAAGCAAGCCAACTGATGCCAAACATCCCAGATAAAGCTACTTAGAACAGGATTCAGTTAGTGCTCTCCGACAGCATCTCTAGGAAAACTCCTCATCTAAAATCATTTAAAACTAAGTGGTGTGACGTCCACATCAATGTGTTGGCATGGCACAGGATTCCCTCAGTGTGGAAAATGTACCATCCATTTTAAAAGCTTACAAGTACTCGGCCCTTGCAAATCAAAGAGCAGCATACTGTCCACTTGTCCCCCCATATTTTTGGTCTCAGACTTACTATGTAGAGGCCACAGAATGGTACTTCTCAAGCTCTCTGTACATGGAGCTTGTTCATCAAAATGATCTGGCACACACTTTTTTGTTATTAGCTAGATCTTGTCAGCCAAGTTCTTGGCATAACAGAAGTGACATACGGTAGTTTCTCTGTCTACTAGGTGCTTCTAGAGTACTGATCAATGTAGTTGTCTAGGAAATGTATCATCAGGATATTAAAGTTGGTTACCATTCCCCAAGTGCTCAAGTTACTCCATTTAAGAGTAAAGGTATAAATCCAAATATAGATGGACCTGTAACAGGAGGATGCTGCCACAGCTACCACCTATATATGGCTTGGTTTAGTAAACCTGGAATGCACTATAGCTCCTGAATTCCACTTGTTCTGCAATAGATTTATTTTGTGCATCTGACGAGATGAGATGCTTCTTTTCTCTAGGCCTCAGTAAGTCATGATATTTAGTTTCCTTATGAAACTCCCTTTTCAATTAAATGGAATTAATGATATTGTCCTATTTTAGTAGGATACTTTTTGCTGGCTCTAGACATGTAAACAGCTGTGAAACTGTAAATAATAATTTATCACATTTGTACTTGCTTAGAGCTACACTATTGTAACTCTTTGTATGCTCATGTATTTCTGCTCTGTAACTGGAGACAGGAATAAGGATTTTAACCTACTACTCATCAGATAGTAAAATGCGAGTCACTTATCTAACCATATGTAATTTTGAAGTACGAAATAAACTTCACTGCTTGACCTAAGTCTTGCAAATCTTCATGCCGTGACACCATTACTAAAGGACTGCCAGCTGAATGCGCAGAAAACAAAGGAAAATCCCTTAGCAGTTAAATACATGACCTGTTCAAATACCACACAGGACAAACATTTTCATCTGGTATGGAAAATAAATTAGAAGCATGCCAGCCCCATTTAGAAATATGTTTAACTTTGCATTAACACCCCTTTTTATCACATTTAAAACACACGGGAAATACCAATGATACAGGGTTAAACTGGTGTCTGGCAGAATTAGAGCAGATTCCAGGGGTGACTGTAGAGACAGGAGCTCCTTGCCATCTACTGCTCTCTGCTCCATAGCTCTGAGCTGCCTCAGGGCAGGCGAGGAACAGCCCCTTCCTTCCCTCTTCTGTTGCTCCAAGCCCTGCAGCCTTACAAGAATTCTTGCTTTCTCATCTCATGTTGTGCTCTGCAGCCCTAAAGAAAACACTGCATTAGCTCTGCTGCAGAAAAAAATCACTGCTACCCTTGGTGTGCTAGCAGAAAAGTAATTGAGAGCCACTTGAAATAAAGAGTTAAATCAATTATAAAAACATGTACAAATCCCTCTTAACTGAGCTTCAGCTTTCCTTACCCATTTTTTTCCTTCTCAGGCTTTTTCAATGTAGAAAAAAAATGTGTAAAAAAAAAATAAAGCGAGCTAGCACAGCAGGAGCTACATGCTGATTAGAAAACTTCTGCTTTGTTGGGGTGCAGGTTTGGGGGTGGGAGCAAATGAAGCAAATAAATGGTATTAATCTTTTAAACCTGAGAGTTTTAGCTCCTGCATTAAAAAGTTGGCAGTGGTATCTTTAATCCCAAAGCCCAAGTACAGAGTATTATCCAGCAGACTGCATTCCCACACTTGACACCTCCCTAAAAGCTTTCCTTCATGTGTTCCAGTTTTATTCACTACCTGGAAGACTAAAAGAGAAAAAAAAAATTTCTCACTAATTCCCTCCCAACCTTAGAGCAATCTTCCTCTGTTCTTTGAATGGCAGGGTGAATAGGGCACTATCTTTAGAAAGCCTTTGCTTGTTCAGTTATACCACCTTGCTTTGCTACTAGCCCTGAGTCCAAACCATATTACTTAACAGAAGCAGCAAAAGCATTCACTGGTGGTCTAATTCTGCTCTCCCTGCATTGCCCTGGGGTGTGACTGCCTCTGCTGTGGACCCTGAAAGCTGATGAGCAGTTCACAAAAGCGTGATGAAACAGTGCAGGTCAAGGCATGGGGAAAAAGTCGGTATCCAAGTAAGCCTGCAGGAAGAATATAAAGAGTCAGGATAAAAATAACACAATTGGGACATAGCCAAAAATGAGGATTAACACTACACAACGTGAGTGACGATGAATGATGAGGATTCCCAGTTGCATGTCTTAATGCCAAAAATATCTCCACAAGTAGCAACCTGCCCCCTAGCCCCAAGAAGAGTGAGCTCAGCACTGAAATGCTGAAACTGCCTTTCCAGATGAAATCTAGGTCTGTGTAGACCAGTACATGTCTATGACAGTAGCCAGTGTCATATCCTGTGATGAAAGGGCAAATCCTTCTGTAAGAGGGAATTGATGCAGTGTAGTAGGACAACTGATGCAACTGGAAAAAACAGGAAAGATATCAGACACATAATCTTATTCAGGTTAAAAAATTAGTCTGCTATATATCAGGTTTATCAGTGATTTACTAACCTTGTTTCATTTACACACTGAAACCACTATAACCACAATAAGACTATTAACTACAATCTGCTCTAGAAAGTTTTGGGGAGATGCGCTCCTGTACCTTGTAGGTCTCATCTTCATTTCTGGAGATAAGCCTTGAAACAGCAAGTTTCTTATTCAGAGGGAAAACCCCATCATACTGCATTGTCAATGGCCACTCTACAGCACAGCCTCCCCAACACCATGCTGAACCACCTTCTTGGTCCTCCACCAGAGGGATAAGGAAACATCACACAGTTAAAAATATAATTTGATAGATTTTGTATAATTAATATTGATGTTTAACAACTCCAGATCTCCTGCTCCTTTGTGACTTCATCTGTAAATGCAGTATTTCTTCAGGTCTGAAAGGAACATGGTAACTATCCTTTGATCTTGTCCTCTCCTGAGTTAAAAAATAAGATTTCATATTAGTATTTGGGGCGAGGAACAAACTGCTTGGAGTTTTGGTGTAGCACAATGTACTGAATGTATTATTTTTCCAAGTCACAGCTTCCCTTGGATTCTGACACAGAAAGACTGACACACCGGATAGACCAGGGAAGAAATTAGATCATACGCAATCTGTTACCTTCTTTCTTTTTTTTTAAGACACCTGAAGCAGATAAAAAAACAGAGGGGAGGGGACAGATCCCCACTGGGTATAAGCTGCCATAGCTCTGCTATAGTCACTGAGTAGAATGAGTCAATACATTGATACCTGCTGAGAAGTTACCCTGTGTATCTTAAAATATTAACACCAGAGTCAACATGAACAAAAAGAGAAAGGGGCTTTCACCTCATCTGTTTGGATCTTCAGCCTAATGAATGTATAAGTTCCCTAACGTGCGCACACGGGCGCACACACACATACACACGTGCACACACACACTCTCTTGCTAAAATGAGCCTGGCTGAGTCAGAGAGGCACTGCGGGACCCATCTGCCCCTGCTGATCACCCTTGTCCTCCCATCCACCCACCTTCTGCCCCAGAATATTCCTCGCTCTGCTGCCACACTTCTGTGTCAGGCACAAAGGCCCCAGAGAAAGCAGAAAAGAAATAATAGGTAGGCTTCCAAAAGTCAATTATCTACCTTCTTTTTTTTTTTTTATTTGCAAGGTAATTGGTCCACATTCTGCTATTACTGGTATCAACACAAACCTGGAAGATTGCTCTTAAAGACAGCAGAGCAGACCTAGGATGAGAACAAAGTATTCTCCTGCTGTATCTGAACTTAAAGCATAATTCAGCGGTATGTACTATACATTGTTGCTTTTTCCTGTGCACATTGCACTAGTTCATGAACACATTATTTAACCTTGGGAAAAATCAGAACTTCCTTCCATAAAATATTTCAATCCATAGGATTTTTTAGGCAGAAGTGTCCAAAAATTGGATTTAGAGGAAACCACAGTCAAGAGGTACTTTGGCTGGCTGTTAGTTGAGGAGAAAAATCCTTTCATATTTAAACATATAACAGCTCAGAAACAGACAGTGCCAGATATCTGTGAAGGTACCTTATACAACTTTTTGTATAGAACTCTCTCTCCTAACTGCAGAAGTCATTTAAAAAGATGATTTTCATTCTGTGAAAGACTAGGGTTTGCAACCTGGAACAAAGAATGAAGAACAGCAGCAGGAGAAGCTGCAGAAACCATACACCACAGGCAGGACCTATGCATTGCCCTCCACTGTTGAGTGCAGCTTTCCAAACTTTGTCCTTTAGATTAAGTATTTGCCTCATATCTCTCCAGCACTGGCAGACACTAACAAATCAGACTGGAGAACCTTTGGGAATTCTCAGCTGTGTCATACAGCAACAGAAGTAATCCAAGGATTTGGTGTCCCCTGAAAATCTCTGGCATAGATGTGGTTATTTCTAAAAACAGAGTTGGCTGTGGTTAACAGCCTTTAGGGATTTCTGCTGGTTTGGGAAAGTTTAATAAGCAGGCAAGCTGGGCAAAGGAGTACAATGCTTCCATACTACGTTAGGAATAAACACAAGGTTATTCAATTCAATCAACTTAATGCCTTCGTGTTCCTATCACACCTGTAAAAGCTACTGACCATCATCTAGAGAGATGTTTCTCCAAGACAAGCATTTTTCCCGTGCAAGGGAGGTTCATCATGGTTAGACATGAAGAACTATGCTGTCCCTCCTCCCTTCCCAGTCTCTGCTTCCTTTGGCTGTGCTCTGGTGCAGATTTTCTTAGATAATACAGTTGCTTTAATGTTTTAAAACTGAAGACTTCTTAAATTGAAAAACAACGTTTTAAAAACTGCAATATTTCACTTTTCAACATTTTTCATTTTTACAACATTTTAAATGTTAATTCTATTGTCAAAATGTTATTGGAACTGTTATCAAAATGGTTATAACTGTTGTAAAACCCCTTAGAACATAAAAAACAAATCCATTTTGAACCCTGTTAAACAGAAAAAGCATCAAAACCTCTATTATTAAAAGGGTAAGTTGAAAAACATTTCCCAGCCCAGCTCTTTAGAAAGGCAGGCAGTTAACTCTCTCCCTCTCCTCTGCAAATGCAAGTAATGAAATGAGGTTGGCATTCATTCCATTTCATCACAACACAGACTGAATTTTCCACAGTCTACCAGCCTACCTACCTATAAACCAGTGTTCCTAGAGGGCTAGCTACTTACTTGCCCACAATGTAATGTACAAATTATGAACCATACATCTTAAGGACACTCTGAATGAACTGCTTTATTGGGGCACATTTTGCAGGAAGGGATACAGAATGCCAAGTGGTCCTGACCACATGCATACAACCACTGCTGCTACATGCACACATCAGCAGTAACTGCTTGGGTCTCTACCCAGAGCTATTTAAGCTGTAAGCAGAAAGTCCAATGAATAGGAATTAGGGATCCTACTTGCCTTTTACCCCTAAAATGTAAGTGCTAGTGAATAGCTGCACATGAAATCAACAACAACAGAGAAGTAAATCCTTTTTCGAGACATGAATTACAATCTTTTTAAAGTGTAATGGTGCACAGATCTCCCTCTTGTTTAAATGCTCTCTGGGAGCACAGATCTCCCTCTTGTTTAAATGCTCTCTGGGAGCACAGCCTTACACAGGTTCAATGTAACAACTAAAAGGTTTGTCATATTAAATGGAGCCAATGATGGCTAAATCTCAATCCCCAGTTAATCGTTTGCTCTTGCCAGCATGGTAAAGTTGAGCATCCCAAATCTCCAGGACAGTAGTGCTAATGGAATAAGCAAAAAAGTCAAGTGAGATGCTATCTGAGCCTGCCTGATGTGATTGCAGTTTGCAGACAACCCTGGCTTATCTTAGATGATGAACTATCAGGGATAAATAGAATGCATCAAGTCTGTTTCCCCAAGACCTTGACTTGCTGGTGGTAGGGGAATATGAATAACATCTAGGCAGCTCAATATAGATTAAATGAGGAATTGGATAAGATCATGCTGTTAATGAATATGCCCTTTAAAATTATCCCCAAATACCTAGGCCAATAACCACACAATGCAAAGGATTAAGCTTCTGGTATACATTATTTTAAGGCAGATAAATTAAGATTAAAATCGAGGACTCCACTCTAAATATATTGTGTATATGCAGACATACAGAATTTTTTCTATGTATGCACTTACAATAATACTCAACTTTTACACAATTGAAAGCTACGATGCATCTCAAAATGCTTTACAAAGCTGGGGCCTATCACAATTCTTACACATAGGAAGAAACTGCAGGATTGGCTACAGTTATAAAACCAGAACATTCAAGATACACAAACAGATTCTCAGAGCCTGCTCTCCTCTGTATTCACAAACACAGCTATGTATCGATGATGTTAGCAAGAAACAGTTTGGTAAGCAACACATAGAAATCTTGCAAAATGAAGACTAAATGTTGTCCCATACATCTGTGATCTCATAAAAATTATGTATTCCATTTCACAAATGCCACTGAGAAACAAATTTTAAAATATCTAGTTTAGGTATGAAAATCCACAATGAGTAGAGACATTCAAGGAGTATTCATTCATGCAAATGTCACTTCATTACGTGTGCCTGAACAAGGTATTGAAATGCACAGCATTAACATATCAGATTGTTTATCCTAAACAATGTATTGCCTAAACACTGACTTGTTTTGGCTTTAAATTTATCTAGCTTTAAGCACCAAAAAAACATGGGCACCTAGCAATGATGGTGGGATTCAGATGAGTTTTCAGGCTTTCTCCAATAGCAGGTTACAGGACTGAAATTCCTTGGTGCAGAAGTAGCGCAGAGATTCACACAGAAATCTCTTCATAACAGAATCAATGATACTTTAACAAGTTCAAAACTACAGCCAGGTATGCACTGTGTTCATTTCACAGTGTGAGTTAAAAGAATACTATGACCTTTTAACTGATGTATGAAACTGCTCCATCACCTTTGAATGCTTTTTCTCAGAATCTCGCAGACACTTATTTCAATTTAAAAATTCCTCTTCAATTAAAATTCCAGCTACAGAGTCATAACACAACAAACATTCAGTTTTAAGCTTAAAAATGTGAGAAACAGCATGGTTTAGAATATTCACTTCCAGAGCCCTAGTTACCTACAGCTAAGGTCCAGAAATATTCCTCTTTCCTCCTGCTGTTCAAGCCACACTGTATCAAGTACAGAAGAAATAACAGCAACTATTTTGGGAGCCTTCCAAATGGATTAATGCTCATGTAACCCGGGCTTTCAGAATGGTTCTAATGGCATAGATGTGAGTTTTTGTTTGCATTTGTGTCCGTATCTTTTTATGTCTAGCACTGGTTGAGAATTTTCTACTGAAGGGTAATTCATCAGAAGTAAACTATTTATAGGGATTGTTCTATATTTGGTTTTAAACAAGTTTAGGCATTTAACAGTAAGGTTTCAAGTTTCATTAAAAATACGTTTTGTTTGGAAAGCTTAATAAATAAATACTTCAAGAAGTTAAAAAATGTCAAAGAGTGAAACTTTAGAAGACCAACCAGTATAGAAGGAAAAAAATGGAAAGCATAAGGAACATAAACCCTATTCAGATCTAAAACCGTAGCAGCAACTTTCAAAACTACATGCAGGTTTTGACTAATAGCTCTGAATTTAACATTGTTATCTAACAAATTAGTCAATTGGAGGAAAGAGCCACTGCTCTCTGTAGATCCATAGGGAGTGGTACTAGCAATAGTAATAGTCTCTCTCCCTCAGTGGGACAGAGGGAGAACTAATTATCGCCTACAGGATATGAAGAGTTCACAGGCAGCAGGACATTCGAAGAAATACAACATACAATAAATCAATATTGCTATCCTGAGCCCCTGATTTTTAGAGTCTAGCAGTTACAAAATTTAGTTTCTAAGATCTTCCTTTGAAACTGTTTTGAAGCACTCCCTTGAGGATCAGGGCTGATAGGTTAGAGTGGTTATTTGTGAAAAATGTTCTCCCCCTATTAACTGGATGTTTCTATTTACTGAGTGTGTGAGTTCACCATGGTACATGGCAGGTTTCTGGTCTTACTAGCTTTGCCTCCCTGAGGACTTTTGCAAGCACTGGATGACTTTGCAACATTGGTTCATATGTCACACCACATGTTTTAAATCCAGAGCTTCAGATGTTTATTGTGATTGATGTTTTACTATGACAGCTACAGAAACCAGGCTGTCTGTGGCTTGGTTTCATTAACTAAATTTTGTTTCTGGTGACGAATTCAGCAAGGTCATTGCAGAAGTAGTCTGAAGGTACAGGCATTGTAGGGTAGGACTGAGTTTTGGGAGAACATCTTTTAGTGATATTAGTTTTCCTACAGAAGTTTAATAGTTTTCTCTTGAAATTCCTGCATATGGTGTTTAGTCGTAAGCAAGTGTATACAATGGTTGTTGTAGACAGAGAAAGGGGTTTATTACTGTTATTTTGAATAAGGTGCTTGGATGTTTCACAAAAAGATATAATCTATCTCCCTTGAGCATTAACTGTTGAAAGACAATACCTGGACTGATTCTCTCCGAATTCCTTGGAATAGCCAGCTCAACATTTTCAGCATTTGGGGGGGTTCTCCACATCATAAATGGAAAAAACAGAAATCTTTAATAAAATAGATGGGACAGCTCTTCATTCTCTGTACCCTACTCTACTCACAACGTAGGTTACAACAACAAATGGAAGTCCTTCCTGTCCAGGCTGTTAAGTTCCCTGGCATCCCTTTTCTGCTTCTGAGTCTGACAACTACTAGACAAATACAAGAGACCAATAAAGATTTTCATCTGAAGCTGGCGCAACGTAAAGCTGAGGCTGAAACTGGGATCCTCAGGTCAGAGCTACTTCCTTAGATAAGCAGGTACAGACTGTGACAGCAAGGGAACTGACGCGACCTCTAGCCAGCTGAGAGCAAGGTGCCAGCACAAAAAACTCTGCTTGGCCAAATGTCTTCTCATTTGTAACGGTGAAAGTAACATCAAACTGGTTATGTCTCCCAAGACTAAGAAATACATGAGTACTTCAACTGCCCATAACCACCTGGGAATTTAGAGCATGCAGAGGTGAAGGAGTGACAGCAGAAGGCAGGGTCAAACCATGACCCATACCCACAAGTTGTGGCTTCCATGTTCCTTGCTTAGACTACTCTGCTTCTTTCCCTGTGGGATAGTCTTATTTGAAAGTTGCTCTCCGGGAGGCTTACATTAGTTTAGATAAAAACACTGAATAGAAAGGACTTACTTCTATGCACCATGGGCTGTTACTGAAACACTGTGAGTACACAGCAGCTGTTGTTTGACACTGGACACAACAGGCTCAATGTCTATACAGTTTGGAGGCAGAAGAAAACATTTCTGGCAGCAGTTAACATGGCCGAGGGTGTTATTAGTAGACACAAATGCAGTTTTTCTGCAAAGCAATGCATAGTTTCTCACACACATACACACACACCCCCACCATATTTCGAGTCCTCAGAATGCCATGATGTGGGTTGCTATTCAGAAGAAAAAGAGGTATGGCTGCCATATGCACATATTTCCCCAATTATGTCTTATTTTTCTACCTGGAAATTCCTTCTCAGGAAGCTGGAGAGTTGTGTCTGGCATTTCTGGAAATCCAGTTTTCCAGGGTTTATGCATAGGTCAACACTATAATGGATGTGCAGAGAGCCAGATATTTCAGGAAGATCCAGTGCACAAGCACTGTACCAACAATCTACCCACACACCATAAATTTTTGTGAAAAAGAAGTAAGTATTTGAGACACATTAGACTCAGAGTACATGAGTGGATTAATCATGATGGTCAATGCTTCTCAGTAGTGTCAAAGTAACGATGCATGTGCCTCTTTTCTCTATGTATGTATTTCAGCAAAAAAAAACTAGACAGAAACACAGCCATGCCACCAAGCAAGAGAAATATGAAAAGTGCACTGGAATGGATGCCACCAGTCCAGGTTGTACTGTCAGGTTTGACTTTGTGCACAGCCACATTCAGATAATCTAAATTCTATTTACCTCCAAAGCCTGTTAGGTGCCTCCAATTAGACACCCTGATAACCTGGAGTGAAAGAACAGAAAGCAGTAAACCCAGGGACAGCATAACTCTGACTGTTTAAATGTGGTGACAGTTTCTGACTCAGCAAACTGCTTCCCCTCTCCATGTCCCATTTTCTCATCTTAGAATAAGAAATACAAAAATTGGTTTCTTGCCCTCTATCAGTGCTGTGGTGCTCTAAGAAGCTACATAAAATGCTTTGAGATAGAAATGTAATAATACCTAAGCAAAAAGTTAGTTTAAGAGACACACTTTATAATAAAGAGTGGCACATGAAATTATTAATATCAGAATAAAACTGCAATGAGTCTCCTCAGTTCTTTACAGCACAAGGTGATAAACATTTGTGAGGTCAAGGAAAAAAAAACAACCCTCCCTTGGGATATACAATTAAACATATCAAAGAGGTTATTTGCATCCATCTGTAGCATCTGGCACTAGCCACAGTCAAGAGACAGAACACCAGACCAGATGGACCAGTGTGTATGGAAATCCTTATAATCTTCTGTGATTAATTTCTTCCTTCAGCTTGGATATGTCTCTTCAAATTGTGTATCAACATCTAACTAAAATTGGTGCTGACATATCATTGACTGTACTGTGAGTTTATCTGCAACTCAGCATTCTGGGACAGTTTAGTCCCTTGTTTACCTCAACTCTAATGCAGGATTTCTTTATCAGTGAATTTCTACATTCACTCACACATTTTCCAAGCCTTGTCCTCAGAGATTACTGAGAGAGTCCATGACTCAACTGTAATTTGAACCAAAAATCTTTTTTAGTTCCTGAATCCTTGCTACTGTGAGACTGTAGCCTACAAAACAGTAGACTTTAAGACTCCAAATGATTTTCTAACAGTACAGTCTTGTCCACAAATGACTGAACTATTTTCTGTGATTCATGCAAAGACATACAAAGTAATGATCATATAAATAAACAAAGATAACAGAAATCTTGTCTTTTGAAAGAGTCACTCATTTCACTTTTAGTTTTTTGGAGTAAGTTTTGTAAGTAACATTAATTATTTTTAATGCTTATTTTATTTATAAATAATTTATGTTATAAATAATTAGAAACCATTAGTCCTGCACCATAAGGACTTTCTTGTTATATTTTAAACTTTAAACTTCTAGGACTTCTGTAAACACAGTCAGGTTCAGCTGTATGAAGGCCAGGGACTGAATCATCCTCTCTAGAAGGTGCCCTTGAATCCAGGAACCCAGAAAGGTTATAGAAAAGGGTTGATGTAGAATGGTCACTCAAGCAGTGAAATGGGATAAAAAAAGAAAGAAAGAGCTCCTGCAGATATGACTGCTTTGTCTTTACATAGTATTTAGAGGGAAATAGTCTCCACACACAGCCCCTAGCCCTTTCCTGAATTTGAACTCAGCTTCCCTATGGACATGAATTAAGCATAATCCTAAGCCTCAGCAGAAATGTAAAAAACAGATACTGCTTCTGAAGTGAAGTAAGTTTCCCTGAGGAGAAATATTACATGTATCCTTATATACACATGCAGGGGTGCCCCGACAAAAATGCCCCCTATTCAGACACTGCATTTGAACAAACTGCTCCTCTTAGTCTCCTGTTGTGTAACAGGGGAGCACAGACAGGATACCCCAAGGCACAACTGCAGACTGTGTACAGCCCAGCCTTTACCTGGACCTGTCCTAGTGACCTTCTTAGTAACACAAACTATTGCATAGCTCTCTCCATGCCCAGCAGCAACAGAATTCACCCTTCATCCCTCCACAGAAAAAGTGCCTTGACTCTTTAGACAATAGGTGATAAGCTAAATGTGTTAAGGTCTTTCAAGAACACAGGCAACAGTATTTAAAAAAAAACAAAACAAAACAAAACAAAACAAAAAAAAAAAAAAAAAAAACAACAAAAAAAAAAACAAAAAAAAACCAACAAACAAACTATATGGGTGTTTAAATCATCACAGTAACTGAACTCATAAAAACATATGGAATACTCAGAAGTCTAGGTACAAGGTCAAAAAATTAAGCTAAAAGACCACTGTAAACCGAACATCAGCAACATGGGGCTCTGGTGGAGAAGATGCAGATCCAGAGCCTTCTGCTGAGCATCTTGAAATACCCCAGCTCAGATCAGGAAGAGCTAACAGGGCAACCCTACTGCTGAGCTCTGATACTGCTCCTTCCTCTCCTGTTTATTTAGTGTATTTTTACCTCTAGCTTCAAATTGCCTGTGTCTTTTCCTGAGAACTACTTAGGTCTTTAATAGTTCTTCTGATAATCCTTCCCTCCTTTGCTTCTGATCAAAGAGAAAGAAAGGGAATGAATTTATACATCAGCTTAATTTCCATCTTCCTCCTCTTCTCTCCCTCCCCTCTTCTTTCTTTTGCCAACTGAAATCACCTTGATAATTTTGTTCACACTTTTTGGTTAAATGAATTGATTGAAGAGTTGCAGACAAGATCTACCTTGTGACAGTAGCAGAAGACAGCAAAAGGGGACACTGAAAGTAGACACTGGGGGGACAGGGCCAGCAATTTGGGTCACTGGTCTAAAAAATCCTCCAAGATTTCTGAAAACAGCAAAAAGAAATGCATGTCCATAATGCTCCTTGAAGCAGTAAATGAAACAGTCACCAGCAGCAGAAACTCAGTCTCAGAAAGAAATGACTGAAAAAACCCACTGCATTTAACCACTCAGCCCAGGCATCCCCCATGTTTCTGACAATGTATTCTTGGGATGAGGATCAGTATTTCCTTGCAGCTTGCTGCCTAAAAAGTCACCAGTCCTTTCAAGGACATTACAGTGATGAATTTCCAGGACTTCATCCAAACAGAGTAGCAGAAGCCATGGTACTATGATATTCCCCAAATTGCAAGGAGCAAATATTCAGGCAGAAATTTGAAAATACCTTTCCAGTATGTTGGGAAAGAACAGTAACAATACAGTTCTTTTCCTTTCATATGGTTTATGTCAGGATCTAACAAGATTTTAAAATCTCATCATATTTTTGCACTAAAGCATACAGAAACTGAATCACCTGGCAATGTATGATTTACCATCCTTTATGTCAAGGTAAGCTAGTAGCAGAGCTAGGGAAAATGTTTGGGGGTTTCTTGTCCTCATTTCTATTCCATGGTGCTGCTGTGGAAAAACATCTTCAGTTCACTGAAAAGTAGAATAGTGCTTCACTGACATCAATGGCAAAATTTCTCACCAAGGAATACACGAAAGGCTCAGGTTTTGACCATTTTTAAAGCAGCTATCAAGTATTAATTAGTCGAGCAGGGGAGGCTGCTCGTTTTGCCAGTGTATATTTTCCTAAAGACTGGGCCAGGAAAAGTAGCCTGAGTATATGGCTTGTTAAGTAGAAACTAACCTGTCTGGAATAACAATTACCTAAAATGAAATAAGCTTTGATATACACCACCGGCATTCATCTGAACAGAATTTGCCACCCTGATATTCAGTTACAAGACATACTCTTTTTATACTAAGCCAAAGCACATCACTTCTGAAGGGCAGGCAACAACCTTATTCTGTTCCAGCCTACTGCAATCCTGGCATGTTCATAGTGCCTAGTGTCAGAAAAATAAGTTACCAGGTGAAGGGATGTTTGTAGGGCACAGACACTTTTTTCTCCACATTCTCCATAGAAAAAAAATTAGTTTGAAAAAAGATAGTATGAATTCTCACTCTGTTTCTCTTCCTCAAGCCTCTACATGGCGCTGAATACATTTCTCAAGGAAAATTAATTTCTTTGCCTTTTCCTTGCCTCTAATGAACGGCCTCTGAATGCATGAGGGGACAGGAAGGAGAGTAGGATCCATGGTGAGATAATAAAAACTGAAAATGCATTCAAAGCCATCAGTATCTTCCAAACTTACACTGACAGAAATATGCTGGACTGCACACAGGGGAGCAAGATCAGGGAAACCTGGAATAGTTTTATCATTCATTATTAAATTGCAAAGAAAAGATGATATTGGGGGAGCAGGGGTCCTCTGGCAATCCTACAGAGAGGTTATGGAAGCAGATGACTAGATATAGGCTACATAAACGTAGGGTTACTCTAGGTACTTTCCAGGCCATCGTCATTCCTAAACACTACACTCAGTGAACATCAGTGAATGACAAGCTCTTCTGTGAAAGCTCAGGACATCATAATTATCAGTAGCATATTCGGGATGTAAGAAAAGCTACCATTAGACAAGTAAACAGAGAATAAACAAAGGGAAGAGAAAAGTGTTAGGTTTCTACCTATTTCCACTTTCATCTCACCAGATACTAGAAGACCTATAATGCTTGTAGGTCAGAAAATGTGTCTATAGAACTGCAAGTTCCAATAGTCTTTGGAGTGAAACTTTCTCAGATGATCACAAAAACTCAGGCAAGTTACAAAAGATGAAGTTCTTAATTTAATAAACACAGGGATTCCTAAGTGTTAAATTAGATAGTGAGAATCTTTCCAGAATAGACAGCCAAGTGGAGACGTTGGCAGAACCCATTTTCTATATATAGTCCAGTTAGCATAATAAGCGAATGAAAATGAACCAGGTCTTTTTTTTTATTTTTTTTTTCAAGTTCTCTTCTTCTAAAACACTTGCATTTCTTCAATGATTTCAGGTCTACTGTATCTACTGTGTGTTCTCTCCTTTAACCATCCCGTAATTGCCTTCCCAACATTATCTGGGGAATTTCCATACTCTGCTGCTTTCACAGAATCACAGAATATACCGATTTGGAAGGGACCCACAAGGATCATCTTGAACTCATTCAGGCCTGGTGCTGTGACCACTTCCCTTGGGAGCCTGTTCCAGTGCCCAACTATGCTCTGCTTGAAGAACCTTTTTCTAATATCCAACCTAAACCCCCCAGGACATAATTTCAGCCCATTCCCTCAGGTCCTGTCACTGGTCACCACTGAGATCAGTGTCTGCCCCTCCTCTTCCCCTCACGAGGAAGTTGTAGACTGCAATGAAGTCTCCCCTTAGTCTCTTCCCCTTCAGGCTAAACAGACCAAGTGACCTCAGCTGCTCCTCATATGGCTTCCCCTCCAGTCCCTTTGCCATCTTCTTTGCCCTACTTTGGACACTCTCTAATAGCCTCATATCTTTCTTATATTTCAGTGCCCAAAACTGCACACAATATTCAAGCTAAGGCCACCCCAGTGCAGAGCAGAGTGGGACAAACCCCCTCCTTGACTGACTGGTCAGGCTTTGCCTGATGCCCCCCAGGACATGGTTGGCCCTCCTGGCTGCCAGGGCACTGCTGACTCATATTCAGCTTGTCCTCAACCAGGACCCCCAGGTCCCTTTCCATGGCACTGCTTTCCAGCATCTCATTCCCCAGTCTGTCTGTATGTCCAGGGTTGCTGCATCCCAGGTGCAGAATCCGGCACTTCCCTTGTTCAACTGCATATAGTTGGTGTTTGCCCAGTCCTCTAATTTGTCAAGTTCTCTCCTCAGGGCCTTCCTGCCCTCAAGGGAGTCAACAGCTCCTCCCAGTTTTCTGTCACCTGCAAACTTGCTTAGTATCCCTTCCAGTCCTGTGTCCAGTCATTTATGAAGATGTTGAAGAGGACAGGGCCTAAGATGGAGCCCTGCTGAACCCCACCAGTGACAGGTCACCAACCTGATGTTACCCCATTCAGTATTAGTCTCTGTGCTCATGAAAACCCCCACTGGGCAGTGCAACAGTTGAGTAGGGAATCAAAGGGTTCACCAAACATGTCCAGAAAATCAGTTGATGTCATGCAGCATGATGTTAGAGATCAAACTTTGGGGAAAAAAAACAAACTTCAACTCCCCTCACCTTCCAATAGTTTGGTCTGCTTAATGTAGATTAGTAATCTTCCAGTAATTTGATCTGCTTAATATGATGAATTTATCCTAAATTCCAAACCACGTTCCAAGGATAGCACGGAAACACATTCACTCTGCAGTTATTAAATGAAGCCTGGCCTTTTGACTAAACTGAGGGTACTCTTCCTGAGCCTTCTAGCAAACAAAGTCTTCCCTCATTCTCTACCACGTGGTAGTCACAGAATAAGCAAAGAGTCTTTTTTTAGCAATATTTTTACATCTTTCTGATTAATTCACCCTGTCCCTTGATCTTCTGCAGACACAAGGCCCTCTATAGACTGTAAAATACTCCCTACTCTCCTGTTCTCCGTCATCAAGAATGAAAAAAGATGAAAGGTGTAAAACTAAGAGATAATAAAGTAAACCTTAGCACTGGATCAATTTAGCAATGTCCTTTATCAGCCCACTATTCATGTGTCTAACCGCTGTAGCTCACATCAACTTCATTTTCATCTTAATATACCATACAGAAAACCAGCCTAAATATACATTTCTAGACATAAAGCATACAATCTGTAAACAGCAGGAACAGGCAGATCATTTCCATTATTTTCTTAGGTAGCAAAAACCACAATTTACACCCAAAGCATATAATTACATTCAAATTCTAAAAGAGAGTGTCAGAAGTACTTTAAATTCATAGTTTGAAGGAAAGTCACTCAGAAGTATAAGTAGTTATGTTTTAATGTCCAAAAACAACACACACAAACACAATACAAGAAAAGTAATATACAAGAGTGGGAGAGAGCTGTGGTGAATTGCAGGTCCCTGGCTCCAGTGGCTGCCTGGAACTCAGCATAGCCAGCTCTCTGCCAAAATGCTCTCCTGCTCCTTCAGAAACATCAGTGCTGGGTTTGGATCTAGAGTCTGTCCAGGCTTTAAAGCCATAACGGAAAACACTACTGGGATCTATGTTCAGAACTTGAAGGTATCTTGCTTGTCCTGCAAAAGGTAGAAGCAGGCTGCTCTTCTAAGGTTCTCTGACATCTAAAGCCCCAAAGGACTACTGGGGTTTCATTAATTTCTATGGCTTCCTGCCAGGGATCTCAAAGCACAAGGGTGTACCAGGGCTGCGCACCTCACGTAGGTGAATAAAACGGTTTTCTCTTCATTTCCCAGATGAAGAAAACAAGTCATAAAGTAATGTCTTGTCAAGGTCATACTACAAATCAGAGCCACCGGTCTACTGCATGTTGTCTTATGCACAGAGATTACATAGAAGACATGAAACCCACCATTTTTTTGCTAGTGTGAGTGACCTTTCATCGTTATCAAAGCCCACCAGGACAACACGTGCAAAAAACCAACCAACCAAAAAACCACCACCACTCCACTCTCCCCCCCCAAAAAAAAACCACCCACCAAAAAAATCCCCCACCAAGTCAGCAAACCAGCACAGGACTGTCACCCTGGGCACCTACACAGACAATCAGTCTTCTTAAGACACAGCACATGGAAAAGGAAAAAAATAGAAGGATGGTCTTTTGCACTTCCCAGACAAAACTTATGTTCCTTGCACTTAGAAGCTCAAGCTCTTTATTTGGTTACCTTCTCTATGACAAACCACAAAACTTCTCCACCATCAGCTGCAGACTATTCTGTTCTTGTCAGTATTCCCACGTTAGATGACCTAGGTACATTTTCTTCCTTCTACTGAGACCTATGTAAGAAATTTGGAGCTTCCAAAAGCACAGTATATAATAACCCAGTGACTATCATAACATTGGTCAAACATTTCTTTTCATGCCATGGCAATAAAAGAGAAAGAAAAAGAAAACAAGGAAAACCGGTCAGGATTGTTAAAAAAAAAATCATAAATTTTTAAATGTAGAAATATTATAAAAGGTAACATTCTCACTCTGCAGTATTCTGACTATATAGCTGGTGTCACATAACCCAACATTCTTTACAACTTCAATGCCTATACAAAGCATACAGCAGGATCCTTCATCTGTCTTTGAAATGCAGTCACCTCTGCAGCAGAATGTGGCAGTTGCTCGGAAAGTCAGGGCTGTATTACCCAAATGCAGAAACGATAAAGAAAAGAAACCTCTCTCCACTCTAAATTGCAAAGGAAATATAAGGCAGAAGAAAGCCCTGATCTAATTCTGACTCAGGATTATCATTCCTACTTTTGCAAAATGTGCTATGAGATACTGAGCAAGTGCAAAGTAGTTTTCAGAAGAGGGCTTTTTTAAACATGTCTTAAGAGACTGTACCTTCAGCAGGACAGGTCTGAGCAGTGTTTCAAAGAGCACAGAGACATATTAAATCACACTGACAGGGTTCAACAATAACATTAAGTTTCTCACGTTCCAGATCTATGATCACTGGGATCTCCTCGAAACAAGTACCAGGTGAACAGACTTAAACGTCAATTTTGCAGATCAATGCAAACTATTCCAAGTTGGGAAAAGTTAATACTGTGCACTGAATGAAAAGTCAAAACACCTAATCAGAAACTGTTTATGCAAAGGATAAGTCAACCAGCAACCTCATTTTGAGGAAACAGGCTTTGCGCACACCAGATTTTTCCTATGCTCTACAACTGAAAACTGTGCTTTCTCAGAACACATAGAAAGCACAGAGAGGGCAAAGCCCAGCTCTGATCACTTAAGACTACGAGGGACTTGTGAGTTTGGATGCTTAGATTTCTGGATAGCCAGCTTGAGACAATCTAAGCAGATTTTGCCTTACTTTAAAAATAATTAATCATTGTTAATGTCTCCGAGGAAGGGAACGTAAACATTCAGGCATACAGAAGCAGTAGTCTTTGTCAAAAAATTCGGCTTCATTGTTGATAGGAGAATAGAGGCAAGCCACAGAAAGTAGGCAGATTTCTTGTTTTTCGTGTTTGAAGAATTTAATTGTAACCTTAAGTTCAGCCCTGAGTGAAGTTCATTTTACTGGATCACTGACTGTTCTGTATAGAGCAATTTCTTCCCCTTTTGTTAAAGCTACCAACCTTTGCTCAAAGTAACCTCCTGATGATGGGGGAACAGGGAAGGTCCTGCTTTGTACTGGGGAATGAGCAGTGCCAAGAACAGGGAATTAGTTTTCTATTTTAAAGAAAAGGCAGGATTGCAAGAACATAGAATCTTGAGATGAGGAGCAGGTCACACTGGAGGACATATGTATTATAAAGAGGGTACACTGTTAAAGCTGTGTTTAGCAATCTTTGACACTGGTTTGCAGAATACCTGCCTATATTATGGAAACACTCTCTTAATCTGTCCAAGCATTCACTCTTATTTGCTGATTTAAAAAAAGATATAAGAGAAGGAAATGCTTCATATAAAGGACAGAACTTTCAAGAATCAACTGAGGCCTGAGAGTTGTCCTTACAAGATCTGGTGATTGCTCACTGCCAGTCCTCACGACAGACCTTCGCGTTTTGCTGTGACTTGTGCAACAGCATCAGCAAACCTAGGTCACCCAAAGTGAAAATCAAGAGAAACTACCCTGTGCCCACCATCACTCCCATAGCTGCCTCTGCAGAGCAGTACTCTGCAGGCAGGGGCAATCTGCACTAGGCATCACATGTCGCCTCTGTGCATCCCTGCTCCCCATCCATTAAGGAGGGATAGAATAAAAACAGCTGGAGGAGAAAAAGAGAAACCAAATTAATTAATTCATCAATAAGACAAAACATGCACAAATCTCTTCATTTTATCTGTCAACCAGAGGCATGCATTATTCATCAGCTGAGGCAATTGAGGACGTGGAAAGAGGGGCTGTGAAGTCACTGCTGCAGGCTCTAGTAAAGCAGCTGACCCAGCAGGGTGCTAAATAGCTAAGGGGAGGCAGGAAGATTCATCGCATGTGGACTTTCAATAAACACAGCCCAACTTTGTTCCTTCCTCTCTCCCACAAGCCCCTAGTGAAACAAAGAGGACCCATAGCTTTCCCTTCCTATTATTTGGGGATAAAGATTCTGACAGTCTAGGAAGGTTCTCACATGGAAAAGAAATTTGTTCTGACTTGCTGAAGTCCTCTGCCTGGCAAGGCTCACTCCCCTGCTGACAGGGAGGTAAACCTGTTAGAAAGACTTCCTCCTTCAGAACATGCACTGTGCCAAGTTTTACATTTGCAGGTTGCAGCTCAACTACCAGAAAGCACTAGCTCGGTGATTTCAGAATTAACTCTCTTAACACCAGCACTGTAACAACTGTTAGATCTGGACACAGTCCTGTTCAAGGTAAGCCACAAGAAGGTTTTCCACTGATTTAAAGGAGCACTAAACACACTCCAAACAAGTGCTCATGCCTTGTAGAGACATTTAGTTTTCCTCCGTGCTAGATACTAATTTGCTTCTTCAAACAGATTGAAATCCACTGGGACGTAGAAGAAAAAAGAAAAATATGTTTAAATACAAGACTGAGTCCCGGTGGTCAGCACTGCAGGGCTGGAAGACAACACAGCAGGGTAGCCACAATCCTGATCTGATTTCTTCCAAAACCAGAATTATAATGTAGCCGCCAAGTAGGGCAGGAGAGAATAATTTTTTTTATTTCCCTCTAGCAAAAACAAATAATCAAAATCCCCGGAAACACAGCGAGTGCACAGCCTGCCTGGGATTGACTACTCTACACTGTTACAAATCCAAATTCAAAGGAACTCTGTTGTGCAACAGTGAAAGAAAACACAACAATAAACCATGCATGTGTTTACAAGACCAGCTGCTCTCTTCTTCCTCTCTCTCTCAATCTCTTCTCTCTGTCCATCCCCCCCACCCCCTTACTCATGGCCAAAGGGGGTTTTCATGCCAGCTTTGCTACATGGCATGATTAAGAAAGGGAAAAAAAACAAACAACTCAGACTGGCTTATGTACCAGCCTGAGTTTCCCAAGCTTTCTATTTCCCTTGATCCTTTCTGCAATAAAGACATCAAAAAATGCCAGTTTCTCACTGAAGCTGATTACAGCTTTGCTCATGGCTCTTAAATGAGGCTTTGCTGGACTTTGAGGGCAGATGCAAAAGTCATCAAGGAGAAAAGAACTATCCTTTCTTGACCAGGAAACAGACTGTGGACTCTCCCACAGAATGCTGCCTGTCAAAGCGGTATCACATTTTGCGACATCCTTCTCTCCTTTCCTCACAAGTGAGCTATGAACCAGACTTTGCTATTCCCTTCCATCATAAGAGCACTCAGCTACAGAAGCTGGGTTGTTAGAAACCCTTTGGGGCGGGGACTGGTTGATCCCTCATACTTCTTAGCACAACAGGGACTCTCTCACATGGTCCTCAATTATTGCTGCAAATAACAGGACTCCTGCTGCAAGTGATTAATAACCCATAACTGAGTTTCACATGGGTGGTGCTTAACAGATGGTCTTGATGTCTTGCATGGCATTGGTTCCCTTCCCATGTGGGGCCTGAATGTTTCTCTTGCATTTTAGGGTGGATGTGAACTTTGGGGTGGAAGTGGGAGATTGATAGGCTAAAAGGATACTGCCACTTGTGTGTGCAGAACTGGCTGTACACCTCCACCTCAACCTATTTCACCCAATGCCATTTTGGTCCTGAGTCTTTGCCTTTACCGCACGGTGCAGCACTCTGAACCCCCCGTTCCTGCTCTGCCAGAGCACAGACACCTACATTGCATAGCTTCCTATCACCCTCTTCCCATGCCCTCCAGCAGCTCTGCCAAAGTACCTCCTGCTAGCGCAGCCCTGCGCTGCTGGTGCTCAGTTGTGACCTGCAGCATCTGCCTCCTGGCTTTGTTCCTGAGCCCTTTCACTGTCCAGTGCGCCTCAGCTCAGACCTGCAATACTGAGCTCCTTCTACAACTCTGCCAATGTACCTGTAAACTTAATTGGAGGTCCATTCATTGTTGTGCCATTTGAACTCTTCAGACTGCTCTGCTGGTCATCCGAGCACTTATCCGTGACACTCCAGGTTTCAATATCCCTGTAGCCCTGACGCAGCCCTACCAGCACACCCTCATAGTGCCTGCTGCAGCCATGTCATGCGGCATTTCAACCAACTGTCCCAGGGCTCTCCCTTCCCTTCCCCTTTCCTTCCAAGTGTTCCTATGCCTCACTTCTGACACTGGTTCTTCTTCTGATCCTGCACAGATATGATTCTGTACCTGAATGCTCCTATGATGGAAGGCCAGAACTGACCCTGACTTGCAGTCCTGCAGGAAAAGGGACAGGCCTTTGCCTGCCTACCTCTCCCCACTGATGTGGCTGAAAGCAGAAGCTAAGAGACACAGGACAGAGAGGAGAAGGTAGAGATGAGGGAGAGCCCCCATGTCAGCCAGGCCTGGGCTAACTCCTCTCAGGCTGGACAGACTCAGGAGAGCTGTGCAAGAAGCTGTGCTGGCCCAGCTGTTGAGCATTGCTCAGCATTTCAGGAGTAGGGTGCTGCCCAGTCCCACTCTCACTCGCCCTTGGCATCTCTCAGTAACCGTCTTCCTCTTCTCCCTTGCTGCCAGAGTGAAAACTCACTCCCTATTATCTCCTGCCCAGGGTTTCCCAGGAAGACACTATCAGGAACAAAGCAGGAAGCCAGGAGCAGGGGTAAGGAGACCTCACCTTTTCCTTTGCATGCACCGAGCTACCCGTCAGCCTCACCTAGGCAGGCTGCGAGCAAGCAGGCAGGGCAGGGGAGCGGTGGCAACCCCCGAGCCCCCGGCCGGCACTCCCACAGCGGGGTGCCTGGGAAAACGAGGGTGGCTGGCAGGGAAGACGTGGTGCTTCAAGGACTATGTCAGCCGCTACGAGCTAGGGAGTTAGTGATTCCTCGTCGGAGGACCCCAGCGGGACAAGAGCAGATGCCCCTACGCCAGCCCGAGCAGTTTGGCGGTGCTGCCTGGCACAGAGCGATTCGAACCCGCCCCAGCCCCGCCGGCCCCCACCCTCCGTCCTGCTGGACCACACCGGCCGGGAAGTTGTCTCTGGAAGAGGCGCGTCCTCAGCTCTAGGATCTGCTCGGGGAGGGGCAGGGGAGGAGTGGAGGGTTAATAGGGAGGGGAGCTAACAGCAGAAATATGAGGGGCTGGGAGGACCCCCCTCCCCCGGAGTCACAGCCATCGTCCCTGCTTCCCCTCTGCTGTTCGAGTTGCTCTGTAAAAAGGTTAAAAAGAAACAAGAGTGGGAACCCACCGTGTCCTCCTCGGAGGGAGACAGGGGAGCGGTAGATAGAGATAGGCACAGAGTGGTGCTTGCTGCCGTGGAAATGATGCTCGTACTGAGCCTGAGAAACAGACGAGGAAGAGGAGGCAGAAGAAGCCACGTTAGAGGAACTCCACACAGAGCTGACGATACATCCCCAAAAGAGGGAGCACATCCACAGGGTCCAGGCGGGGCGGCGTCCCGGGCAAATGCTGGGGTCTATTCTCAGGTGCATGGTCAAGGCACAAGACACCTACAGACGGGCAGTCTGAATTCCAGCCAAGGAGAGAGAATAACGTTCATGATGCCAGGGGACTCATGCTAGCAGAAAGGAGAGTACCTTCCGAGGCTCTAGGGGTGTGCGTGTGTGCTCAAGAAGCAAAGAGACAGTTATGTGTGCGAGAGAGTGCTAGCATGGAAGGGGAGGGATGGGGGAAGATTAGTAACCACACACAGACGAATAAGACGCGCCGTTTCCCAGGGCTGGATCTACTGTGGCAGGAACCCCGCGGCTGTACCGAGCCTCCGGGAGTGCGCAGGAAAGCCACACATGTCCGCGCGAGGGTCCTGTTCGGGTTCCTCCACGATTACGGGGTCCTTGAGGACTTTTCCCTGCCTGCGATCCCTGTCTCTCACTTTGCTGAGAGGGACTATTAAAAACGAAAAAGAAGAAATAAGCCAGAAACCTCAGGTAATATTTTGAAATTTTTTTTATCCCAATTCCAGGGGATTTCAGTCGCTTCTCCACTAGCAAGTGTTGCAATGCAGAATTGCTAGGACACGCACACGCGCGCGCATACACACACACACACAGCGATCTGGATTGTTATCCTCCTTCCCCCGAGTCCAGGCGACCGAGGGCTCAAGCCGATTAACCCTGCGCAGCCGGCGAGGGCAACACCAGGTGTCCCCGGGCGGTGGGTCGGTCGGTCGGTCGGTCGGTCGGTCGCGGAGCAGCGGCCGTGTCCGGGCGGTGTGGCGGGCGCGGAGCGAGCGGAGCCGGGGGCGGGCGCGGGCGGCCGGCGCGGCAAGTGCGGGCAACTCGGCGGCGCAGGTGAAGCGCAGCCGGGGCGGCCGGGGAAGCGGCTCCGCCAATGGGCGAGCCGCATGCAAATGTCCCGGCCCCGGCCAGCCAATGAGGGCGGCGGCAGCGCTCCGCAGAGGGACTGGCTGACTCCGGGGGGAGGCGGGGCCGGGGGGGCGGCACCGCCTCCGCCATTCACGCGCTCGTGCGGTCCGCGCGCGGGGGTCCCGGACGGGCTGAGGGGGTGCGCGGGCAACACCCCGGGCTCCCGAACCTGCCGCGGGCAGGGCTGGGAAACACCCCGGGCTCCCGAAACCGCCCGCGACGGACTCCCCAGCGCTGACCCAGCGGAGGGGAGCGCCTCGCACCGCGCCGGGGAACCAGAGCCCAGCATACACGCCCACGGCCGCGGGGGCTGCCCGCTCCGAGCAGCCCCTGGGGAAACGCGCCCACCTGGTCCGTGCGGAGACGGGACACGCCCGCTCGCCACGGGCACCTCCTCTCATGCCGCCGTCCCGCTGTGCCTCGGGCGCCGGCCGGGCGCGCGGGGCAGCGGGCGCGGGGTACTCGGACACAGCGAGGGATTCCCTGGAGAAACGCCGTCCCCCCGTCCCGTCCCACTGCCCGTCCTGCGGCCGCAGCTGCTCAGGAGCAAAGGGAGAACCAGGGCTGACCGCGCTCTTTAAAACTTCTTACGGCCCGTAGAGATTTTTTTTTTAATGCTCCTGCAACAATAGGCTGAGTCCAAACAGGTGTATCGGCACTTAATCCTCAGCGTGTGAGGGATGGAGCCAGAGTTTGCAGCCCATAAATTAATAAATAAATACATTATCCAGTAATTTGTTGTCTATCAATTTGCATGGCAAAAATCCCCAGCCGCACCGGGTATGCCAGGCACCAGCAGCGAAGTGACTTACACAGGATCACTCAGGGAGTCTATAAGGAGCTTCGGAAAAGGAGACAACCAGCCTCAGGACTTACTTTGCACTGCACTGCCTCCCTCTCCTTCATTTATTCATACTAACTGGAATAAACTGTTTATGACTGTAAGTTTTCTTGTTTTCCCCTCTAGATCCATGTTTGTAGGTGTGCACACATCCCCCTCAGAAACCTGCTGTTTGACTCAAGTATTTCCCTAATGCAGCGGTGCAATGTTTTCAGTCCTTGATCTCAATTAGGTACAACACATCAGTAACTTGTAATGATCGGCCCGAGTTGCAGAACTAATACTTCTAGCTGAGCCTGATATGCTTGTAGTTTATTTTCCAGTAACTTATGTTATAGTATAAGTGATCTAAATCAGGGGCTAGAGCAGTCAGAAATGTTTTGGTGTTTGCTGCGTTTAATCAATGTTTGTGTAAAGCAAAAATATTATTTTCACATTTATCCAATACTTGCCACCTAAGAATCTCAGTGTGCTTTAAAGTCTTTTATTAATTAAGCCATTCAACAGCTTTAGGTATTACTTTGCCATTCTGCAGATAAGGAGACAGAGGCTCAGTAATGTTGAGCCAGTGAGTGACTGATAGATATGGGAACTGAACAGAACAGACACCAACATCCTCCATCCTAAACAGGAGATGCTGTTAGTATAAATGTTTGATTTGGTGGCCGTTTTCTAGTCTTAAAGTGTGAATATCAGCTTTTCTCACAATGGGTCTGGAGACAGGACTGAGTAACCTGTGGTGCAGGTGCCTACTGGACAGTAAATTTGCACTGCTATATGCAGGGCACAGAGCATTTTATCTGTGCAAGACAGATATTCCTGTCCCTGAGTTTTTTTTTTAGGAAACTGGAGTTGCTGCCATATGTGTGGTGGGATACCCAGAAGGATCCTGTGTCTTCATGGGGAAGAAGCCCCCTGTGCCTACCTGGGAGAAGAGGAGGAATACAACCTTGCATAACACTCTTCTGCTGACCCATGAGTCGGTACCCTTGAGTCCCTCTCCACAGAAGCCCTTATTTTCTCTAAGTCCACAGTCAAAGTACTTTGAAATATTTATTGTGCAGTTAAACTGTAGGGAGCCTGATTTAGGGGAAAGGGGGAAGGACGTGTATTAAATACACATCACTGTGTAGCTTATTTGTAAAATACAGGAAATCTGAATAAGTTTCAGACCCAGGTAGTTATTAGCAATGCAACAAAGCAACAAAGATCTGCCTCCCATAATTTTACTTTCTTTTTTCTCTGGCTACAGCATTACAAAAAGGACAGAATGCATCACACATTACAGAATCAGTCAAAGGGACTACAGGTCCTACAGGTCTAAACATTGAGGACTCAATGCTGCTTGTCCAGAAGTCACTGGGGGAAAATTCATTAATTTGTGTGGAAAATAAATGTGATTTAGGAAGTGAAATTCTATAGGAAAGAGCAGGGGAACTGCATGGATATACTCCTTGCCCCTTTCCTGCAATTATTTGCCCTGTTCTATTGCTGAAAAGAGAAGAAAATAGAGGAGGTTGTGATATATGATGATAAACTGTGGTAACATTCTTCAGCTCTTAATTCCCCTTTAACAGTCTAACAGGCTCATCCCCATATTCAAAACCCTGTTCATGCTGGGCACCTACCTCTGGAGCTGCTGTGGGAGGCAAAGCCCTAAATGGACAACAAATTACTGAGCTCCAAAAAAACCCCACTGATCTTTTCCCTTACTCAATCTGTCACCAGCCCTTTCCCACATACAGAGGTATCAGCTTAGGTGCAGGGGATGTACAAAGGAGACAAGCATTACTTCTAACTGCCCTGGCCAGAGATAGAAAATGCCTAGGTAGTCAGTCCATAAACAGGAGAAACAGAGAGCTTCTGTGTATTGTCCCTCTGATGGGGAGTTGTCCTGTGTTGTGCCTACCAGCATTCCTTTGCTGCAAACCATTGGGCATTAGGCAAAACTGAGGAAAGCCAAGAAAGCCAAGCTGTAGGAGTACACCATAAAAATAATAAAAAATAGGAAAACCTGTGAAGCTAGCTATAAATACATCATAGGATTCTAGTGACACCATAAAGTACTGGAACTTCACTCTGCTTTGCTTTATTAGGTGTTTGTGGATGTATTTACTGCCCTGTAGTTCACGGGTAACTCATTTATTTAGCAGCACCACTGCAGGAAGAGGGCAGATTTCAAATGCAGTTTTCCTAGTTGGATGACAAGGGAAAGTTTAGTCATAAGTGATGTTTCAACAACATTATTGCCACGAGATTTACTTCAAAAGAGGCTGGCTTTGTTGTATTCATATTAGTTTAGTTAATCTGGGTAAACATACAGTCTTTCTAAATGCTCTTATGTCTCCAGAACTGAGATGGATGCCTTAAAGGATAATGGTTCCCATCATATGCTGCTCCCTACAGATATGAGAAAAGTAGTCTTATTTCTTACATTTCTTTTATTAGAAGAGCAAAGAGCCACGATATTCTGCAGAAATGAGAAATAATAATTGTTTCTGAGTTATAGAATTTCAGAAAGAGAGTAAGCTTCAAGCCTAGGAAGTTTGTACTTCACCTTATTTGAGGGAGAAAGTACAACTCTATGTTTCCTATGTTTAAGCCTTAGCTGTTAATTACTTTGCTGCACTCAAAATTGAAAAATCAGTGCTGCTTTAAAATCATAGATCTCTCAAATTGGATTCAAAGGGGAAACTCCATTAGCTTTTAGCAATACAGGGTGCCTGACAGAGAGAGGATAGCTCTGCCTTCACCCAGCAGATGCTAACGAGGTACAGTGTTATCTAGTGTTAGCCATAATAAGGCTAAGAAAATAAGGTCAGCTGCAACAGCCTGTCACCCAGAAGCTTTTCCCAGACTGGACTGTTTCTCTCAAGGCTCAAAACAGTTCCATTTTTTTTTAAATGTACTTTTCCAAAAACAAGAAGGAGGGCGAGAACAGGTTCCACTTATGATCTTAAAATACAGTTTTAAATAAAATAAAATAAACCAGAAAGGATTGCCTGCTGTGGAGAACTTAGCACTGGCATATAGACACCTTTGTCGTTAGCAAGGTTCCTCAAATACAGCTGGGGACAGCAGTGGCCAAAAATCTGGTAAGTTCCTCAGCATTGCCAGCAGAATTAACTGCTGTGAGACTAGTCCCTGGTGCCTCACTGTCCTTGTCATCACTGCCTCTCTGCAGGCAGCCTCAAGAGGCAGGACCCAGCAGCACCAAGGAATTATCGGTGTTTGCTCATCCAGAGCGAAAGGGAAGGGTTGCTCCAGGACAGGGCTGAAAACCATGCATGCAGCTGCTGCTATGCAGTACTTTTTCTGCGTATAACCAACTCACTGCAGTCTCTGTAGTTCTCAGTTTTATTCCATATCTTTTGCAGGGGGGGACGAGGGAGCCACCCATTCTCTGCTTCTCTTTAGCAACCAGTAAGTCCAGTTACCTACAAAAGTTGAGGCTTATGCCTTAGACGTTACCAGTAACATAGGGCAGGTCTTATTCTCTTTTCTGCTCAGCTCCACCAATTGCCACAAGCAACTAATACAGAAGCTTTGGAGCCTAGTGTTGTTCTCATTTGTGTCAGCGTGAGTAAACTCAACAGAACCAGGAGGCTGACATCAGTGAAGGGAGATCTGACCCTTGATGTTCATTTGTGAGAAGAGAAATGCAAGCTGATCACAACCGCTTAGCCTAGGCTAGCAGTAAGTTAGCCAAAAGCAACAGTAACCACTGAGACACAAATTCTGTTCTATCAAGCATCCAATTTAAAGGCCAAAAATCTTGTAAAGTTCTGACTTTTCTGACACACCAAGAGTCCTACGTTGGTGGAAACAAGCAAGAATCAGTGGGTGGGCTCAAAAATGCAGTAACATATCTTGTTTTGGTAAGTATTAATCAGTTATAATTGGCAAAGAGGCGATGTCAGAATTTGGTAGTGCAAACTGACAATAACATGTTAGAATTGCCCCTGTTTGTTAGATAATGTATAAAGGACAATCCAGTGTACTCAGCACTATGCAAACAAGCTAAGAGTCCTTTCCCTGGAGAGCTTACAGACTTGCTGGAAAGGCATGAGCCAACATATGTCAGAACAGCTTTACCAGCAAACAGTACCTTTTTTTGGCCAGTCTGCTAGTCTGTGAACCTAAGAGAATGGAAAGGCTTATATACTAGCAACAGTGCTTTCACATGGGAGCATCTACTCCAGCTGCTTTCAGTCCTGAGCTTTAGAGTTTTTGTTCACTCCTTCATCCTTGGGAATTCTCCTTTACTGAAATGCCCTGCAGAGATACCCCTGACTACCTGCATAGGACACCAGCAAGCATCCTCTCTCCTAAAGCTGCCTCAGAAATTAGGACAAGATCCTTCTCACATTTCAGACCCTCTACTACATCAGTAATTATGAATGGGCTTTGTGTTAACCAAAGGATACCTAGGTTTAGTTTATTTCAGTCAACATGAGGAGGCTCTCTTACTCAAGTCTCCCCTTTTGTCTCACAAACCCTTTAGTCCCTTCCCCCCCATGGGTACTTCATCAAAGTGGGCTAAGCAAGCTCTGCTGACAGGCAGACTCTTGTCTTACAAGAGAAAACTGATCCTGCGTGGCTGCACAGCTTTTTCCTCCAGGAAGGCTAGAACTGCATCTGTCTCTTTTACTCTCAGTAGAAGCTGGGCTCAATGGCAGCTGCTCAAAGCTTGTCAGGCAGAGAAACAGAACCTGCTTTCACTTCTTGTATCACTTTAGGCAATATGACTTTTATGAAGTGTTTGTTCACACTCAGGAAGATTAGAGAAACCAGAAGACTGGCCAAGTTTGAAAAAATCAGGGTTGCCCACTGCTTGACCTTAGATAATTATTGAATCACCAATGATGGAAAGGAGCCCAGCAGTTTAATTTTCTGATGTTTCTGTCACAGAATTCACACTTCTGTACCTCTACCACCTGTGTTTCATTAAGGATACCGGTATAAAATGTAGGAACCTTTAGCATGTGCTGAAAAACTAATTTCTATCATTCATAACAGCCTTCTCTTAATGTTCTGTGATTAGCCTGATTTTATGTTGAGCCAAATTCACCTCTAGCATAACTCCTAGCAACTGATATTTTGGATGCAAGTAGCTACTATGCTTATGGAAACAAAAAGATACGTGTACCTTGTTCTCCCTATGTTTGGAATCAGCGTTGGCAAGTCTAGGATGAAGGCGAACAGCCTGCTTCCAGCCTAGGTGTGAGCCTTGCTGGGATAATGTACTGCTGCAATCCCTTGCCTTCAGTGACTCTCACAGCAGCTTGAGGTTAGATGCACCGGCATCACAGAGGAGGATGTGTTGCCTACTATAATTTTGGCGGTACCTATTCTGCGGATCTAGATTTATAGCTTCAAGGTCTGCCCATCCAGCACCTTACACACTAGTGCTAAATATTAGCACTGCAGAAATAACATTTGTGTCATGAATTCTTAGTGTGGAAGAAAACAGTTGGGAAACTATTTTTTAAGAGTTCTGAGTTCTAAAATTTAAATAGCATCTGAAATGCTAAAGTAGAAAGAGACAGAGAAAGACAGAGCTAAAATATCTGCTGAGATAAATAGGAAACTATTTTAATTTTACCCATGAAAGCAGAAAGAAGACTTTTATTCTTCTTTTTCACTCAAAGAAATCTTGTCTGACACAGAAAGGAAAAGCTGGAAAAACTGTTGCTTTTGGTGCTTTAAACTGACTTCTGTGCTAATGAAAAGCGAGTTCTCTAATACACACTGTGCACAGGCTCCCCTCTGCTTCTCTTCTCTCTTCCATCTATCATCTTGCCTGGCTTTTGCTTTTAATCACCCGTTCAACTCACAGCAATAACTGCCAGGTGACTGGTGTTTGCTGTGGTTACCCAACCACCAAACAAACAAACAAACAAAAAAAGAACTAAATTAAAAGCAAAGAAAGATATAGGGGGGAAATATTTCGATGGCACAAGTGTCTCACCACCAGACAAAGAGCAAAGTGATTCCAGTGGCTCCCTCCTTGCGTGGGAGCTGGTGGTAGGTGTAATTTCCTAAGATGTATACCTTGTCAGTGTGCAGAAGGGGGAGAAAAAGAAGGTCAGAACAGCCAAAGCTAAAAATTGGAAGGACAAAAGAAGACACTGGGGGGAAGAGTTCTTCTGCTTTTAACCCTGACAGAGCCCATGCTGATGGTCTCTGTCAAACCATTACTGGCTAAGGCATAACAAACAATAAAACTGTTAGATAGTCTTCTCCTCACGCAAAGGAGACAACCATTTTTACCTATGGTGCCTGTGCTACACGACCTACACAGAGTGGTACACAGTATACAGTCCAGTTCCTCTCAACTACAGTAGAAATGAAGTTTTCCCCTCCAAGTAACTAGGCTGATAACAGACAAGGTAGCCAGGTGCCTTGTGAGGCTATGTAGTCATCTCTCTGCACCAGTGCAGTATAAACTTTACCCTACAACACTCTTGGTGGTGATGTCTAAGTAGCAATATACACCAGTGTTCAACTTCATCAACAGAATCATTTTTTCCCTTCTCACAAATCTGCCACAGTTGAAGAATTTGCTTGTGACACCTTTAAATTACAAATGCATTAATCGAGATATAATTAATATTGTGCCCAGATACAAGCATACTAAAATATTGTAACTAACAGCAGTATATCATATATTGCAACACCGCGATGGTATATATAAGCATTTCACTAAGTATGTGAGCAACATGACCATCAAACAGGCAAATAAGACATAGTTAGTTGCTCATAAGAGGCATCTAAGTAACAAAAAGTTGCAACAAAGGACAAGATAAGCATAAGGGATGCAAACACACAGGGGCATCCTGCTAAACACACAAGAATCGTGTCTGCGGTAAAAAAGAACAAGAGAAGCAGCACTGTTAGCAGACAAAGATCCCATTTTTGGGAGACTGAAAATAGCATTAAAGAATCAAGTATGAAAAGGGAAATTGGATATGGAAGACAACAAGCCAGCATCACTTCCAACTTCTCTCATCCTTCTCTGCTTCTCACCTCTTCTTCTGCAGCTAAATCCATCAAGGCCTGTAGCTGTCAGTTCTAACTCCAGAGAGTCAGCTCTATGGCACTGTATAGTCACAGTTAATTTAGGACATAAATATTAAAGAATAACAGTTTTGTATGTAAAGCAATAATTAATGATAACGATTGAGAATTAACCATTAGCATAAAGTCTGTTGCTCCTTAATGAGTTCAGTAAAGTTTTGTTTTAAATTTTAAGACTGATCTGGTTTACGAGTGTTCTAAACATTCCCTTCCTAGCAATCTGTAATTCTCCAACAACATTTACACATACATTTTCAGTTGCAGTACTGCAGTCTGTTATTTCTTGCCCTGTCATAGAAGAAAGATTATT
This sequence comes from Lophotriccus pileatus, assembly GCA_035583135.1. NCBI lineage: Eukaryota > Metazoa > Chordata > Aves > Passeriformes > Tyrannidae > Lophotriccus > Lophotriccus pileatus. The sequence continues at coordinate 42,182,538 of JAWWES010000168.1, read as the reverse complement.
TCCTTCCTCTTCACAGATATCATTTATATATTTGAAGACTTCTGCTATGTCACTCCTCCCTATTTTATATTGTTCCTTAGAGATCTATGGAGTTTTGACTGTGTTCATTATTGCTGGTTTCCCAGAGATGTTTTCCAAATATCTACATTTTTCTTGAAGTGCCATTCCCCAGACTGGTTGCAGTCCTTCAGATGTAGTCTCATAAGCACCGCATACACAAGGACAATTATTTCATGTATCTTATTGGTGATACTCCTTGGTGATATTTGCATAGAAGAAGGGCTCATATTAGCAACCTGGTAGCTACTTCCAGTTTTACATTCTATTACATGGAATATATGGCAAAGCCCTTGTTTGCGGGTTCCCAGGTCTTTTGCACTTTGATTGTAAAAAGTTCTGCAACTTTCAGAAAATTCAGCTTAGCATTACGCTGGGATGAGCAGCTGTACAGCACCAACTACCTGTTTCCTGCTGATATATTTAATACTACTAAGGAGAGGCCCTGGCTTCAAGGCATACAACACACCCACACCCACAAAAAAAATTTAAACAGATGAAAGCAGAATACACTCCAGATCCATTTTCAGCAACTGATCAGAGACCTTACTGGGTCACTTGGTCTGCAGCAGAGAAGCTCAACAAAAGCACAATAATGAGAATAAATATAAGGAGCATGAACTGCTTTAAAAACACCTCTATCCTTGTGAAGCACCTCAATCTCCTATCCCCTGGGTCTCAAACTCCACCCACACAAGCTTCTGCAAGGCTGCAGGACTCCTGTGACACCAGCAGTTTCCTTGTCTTGTGAAATCCTCCAACTCATCTGCGATTCAAAGAGTGTTTGTACTAGTCACATGGATGCAAAAAGCCTGCTTCCTCAAACAAAACACTTCCCTTTACCCGGCATCCTTGTCTTTGAGCAAAATGAGAGGGAAGTCATGTAGAGGGAGACACCCAGCAGCAACACAAAATCCCACTGGAGCCGCAAATGCTACCACCAGAGCAAGTGCAGTTATCAGGAGTACAAGGGCTTTAAGCACCAGATAGCAGTGAAAATTGGGACATGGAAATAAAGAAAGAGGAAGGAGTAGCACACCCCCTCACTGATAGGCTGAATACAACAGATAAGGCATGAACTGCTACCAACATGGATGTATTATCTATTGGACAGAACTGACAGGAAACTCCAGTAACTCATTGCAAAGTGCCATGGAAAAAGCTAATGATAGGGAAGCAGAGATTACGTTTAAAGTTGTCAGATGCATACAAACACAGGTGCATGCACACACATGTTTCTGCTTCTCTCTCTCTCCTCTGTAGACTCTTTATCTCTTCATCAGACCATTGGCCAGGGACAACTACAGAGGAAACACAAAAAAAAAGGAAAAATAGGGAAATGCCTGCATAACTCGTAGAGGGAGCTCACTTGAAGAACCACACTTCTTTTGTTTCTTCCTTCCGAACTTTGGGTTGGTCATACAAAAGCCATCTGTACTCTGGACCAATTAATCCTTTAAGTCACCCCTTAAGTTATAACCAGGTCTGCATAGTTTTAACTAGAGGCCAACTTTCGCCCTCCTCTCCTTTTTATCAGTCACCAAAAATAATCAGTCAGGATGACAACACACAGTCTGTCATTGACTTGTCCAGGTAATGGCCAAATTATGGTAACGTACTGTGAGGGGGAAAGAAATGTGAGTGGTCTTCAGAATGACTAACTGTGAGTCATTTTGTTGCTGTCTTCATCTCTGCATCTTCTTCTGATCTCCTCCTGCACAGAAATCTGAAGGTAGCTATTCTGTGACAGCCCAAGCTACCAAAAAAACCCTGAAGAGGCAGAAAGCAGTATGTGATCAACAGAATAAACAGATACACAGGTGCTCTGTATAACACCTTTTCTTGCTACTTATAACACCTTTTCAGATGCTACTTATCCGCTACCGGCCCCTACACCAGATGTTATCACCTGAAATGTAGCAGTAGGCAGATAAAAAGAGGGCATCTGATATTCCTGGCTCCCTGAAAAAATGTTTGTTCTACAAGAAGCAGAACTACAGAAATAACTGAGTAGGAAATGAGGCTTTATGTTTCCCCTTTGTTGTGCTATATGTGCCCTCCCCTATTCACCATAATGTCACCACATGACCCTCAGTTCCCCCCTCCATTCTCTCACACTCCCTCCTCTGATGTGCCTAGATTTTTGTCTTATTTCCTTACTCTGCTGTAACACCTTTCATTTCTTTTCCTTCTCCTGTCTTGCTTTGGGCAAGGAAACAGCAGTCTGTGTTGTGGCAGGTTTGGAGCTGCAAGCTGCAAGCCTAGCAGCTGGTGGACCAGACCTCATGCCTCAGCAGGGCTGAAGAACAGATTCCGGAGGAATTCGGTATCTCTGGGGCTTCAGTGCTCCTGTCAAATGTGGTGGCAGCTGGCCAGGCAACCAAAGGGGCAATGGCCAGATAGAGTGATTGCAGAAGCATCATTTCCCCAGAAAAACAGATTAAAATAACACTGTATTTCCACACTAGTACAGTATGGTCTCAGCCAATGCAACAGCTGAAGTTGCAGGATGCCGACTTCTCACTATGGGCTGTATTGCAAGAACCCTTCCGTAAAGGGAGTACCAGAACAAAAGACTGTGGTATGAGGGTGGAGTAATTCAGCATCTATACCACATATATATGCTGATGAAGCATGTGTTAGTTAAAGGGTCACAGAAATACAGCACCAGAAGAAACCCTTCAATGGTGAATAATTCTGTGCCACTTTGATCAAGCATTACTCTCCAGTAGAAATGGGAGATCTCACCTAGCACTGACAATAGGACCTAGACCAGCTAGAACCCAAAGGCAGGGGAATTGCTTCTCTTCCCCACCTGCAGAAGTCACAGCCAGCTTTGGTGTCACAGCCAGCCACTGAATAGAAATCTCATGAGAGAGAGAAATAAATTATCTAACGCAGTTTGAGGTAGGAGGAAAATATTACACAAAAGTAAATTTCAAAACTAGTATGACAGCATGTTTCCAGCTTCTGTTGAAGAAATGGGTGGCCTCTGAGGGAAGCCCCAAAGCCATCTGGTTATTTGTGCATTCTGTGAAACTCTTTGACCCATCCCCAGAAATACTACTGACTTTTAAAGAACTTATTAACAAAATTTTCATCAAAAGAAATAAAACTATGAAAAGCTTCTGCCTTTAACAGAGGATGATCTAATAATTTTGGGTTGGGTTGGGTTGCCCCCCCTCCCCCGGCAAGATATATTGCAACAAATCACTCTCCTTATTGCATTTTCTTAGGTGGCTAGTTACAGACTGAAAATAATACATATCCAGATCTTTATACAGAGTTCTTCATAGCTTAGGTTACATAAATTGTGGTAAAATACTTTATAGGGTTAAAATCAGACTAGACAAAGCACTGAGACAACCAGGCAACAATCCCACACCATCCAAGTAGGACAGTGGCATTTAGCAGGTATTTTTACCTTTATCCATCTTCATTTTTCTTCTTATCTCCCATTTTTGTAATTGCCCATCCCATCCTGAACAGTAACACACACAGGCTCACCCACTCACTCCCATTTCTTCTCTTGCCAAGAAGAGCATCCTGTGTGGGATTCAGTCATTTGTTGTCCACAGAACTTCTGGTGTGTGGCTCTCTAAATAGCTGACATCTGGAGAAGCTAGATACTACTTATACCCTCCTTAGCACAATCAGATGCCGCTGAAGAAGAACATGACAAAATGCCTCCTTTTTAAAATATCTTCTCTCTACTCTCTCTACCCCCTCTTCTTTCCAACTTTTTTTTTTTTTTTTTTTTCCGAGAGGCATTCACAGTCCACTACACATAGCAACCAGCTTTCAAAGCCATTGTTCTCGGGGACACAAAGAAATCAATATAAAAGTATACACTAATAACAATAAATTATTTCTGCACTCACTTCTATAATATACTGTTTTTATGAAAAATGTATCACTCTAGAACCCTGCTTCAGAGCTAGGAACATAGCTCGGGGCATTTGAGTTCTTTAATTACTACCCCCCTGTCTCCCTGTTCATTATTCAACAGACACCTTAATTTTTATATCAACTAAAATAGGGGTTTCCCGAACTACAGAATTTTCTAGCTATACAAATGTGTTTCACTTTATGATTGTTTCTGTCTCACTAAAAGGGAGTCCACAATAACATGATCCTGATCCTATAATTAAAAGACTGAAAGGAATGCAGAAAGGGGAAGATGCTACGTGGTTTTCCAGCATGCCTCAATTTTGAATGCTTAATTTTGCAACAAAAAACAAATCACACAGCAGGTTTGTTGGTGGCTTTTTTAACATCCTCTCTTGCACACATGCCTATCTATTCATGTTCATGTGTAATCTTTCCTTCAATGGAGTATGCCTTCATTCAAAAAACACATTTAGGACATACATGCCTCAGGTCACCCAGACAAAAGAAATACAGACAGCCAGCAAAGTGACAGGTAGCACAGATGCATCTAAACTGATTAAATTGCTGTTGCTAGACCACACACACTGCAATCCCTTTCCCTTTTGGTTTATTCAAGGTACCCTGTCATTCTTCTCCAATCCTTTCCAAAATGCTCTTGTTAGCAGGTTGAGAGAATTAAGTTAAGTTGACTCACTGATATTAATAGGTTGTTCTAATTCAATAGCAGCATGTTCAGAGAATGCCACCTGCCTTCTCTTTAAGCAAAAGTTACTGAAACATGGCCAACACTTTGCCCAGCTGTTTCAAAAGCTAAAATTAGACACACCTGTTTTAACAGTTGTTTCAGCAGCTGGACACTGGGATATGGATCAATAAGATTTACTCACAGTTTTCTCCCCTCAGAACCAATAGTGTGATTTTAGTCTCTCATCCTGTGTTTAGAGAAATTTGTGTTGCCAGGGATACTGTGAATGAATCAAAAGAGGTCAGAGTGTTTCTCTTCCGCATTGCTGGACCTAGTATTATACAAGGATAAGATCTTGAACCATACATAAACCAAAGCAGGTATCATAAAACTGAAGGCTTGTGAGGTTTGTATCCTTCCATTTTCTGCAATGAGCTGTCAATGCTCATAGCTAAGCTAGCAAGTGAATTCTCAAGACAATTCTCGAAGTTACAGCTGGCCCTGTAGTCTTAGAGTTCCCGTAGAATCAGAAGCCCTACATTTGTAGACATGCGTGCACTCAAGTATGTAAAAGACAACGTCTCCCAGAGCAAATGCTCATCTCTATACTCCCCTGGAATGAGCATCTGAGCGTTTCAAAGAAAAGATACACACACACTCATGCATATGAACCTAGATAGGTAGTATGCACATTTGTGGAGGTCCTTTATAATGTACAAAAATGTATGCAAGCATACAACCATGGCCACACCGCTCTACAGCCAAGACAGTACATGTCTCAGAGCACACAGCACATCATCAGGTTCCTATCAAAACACAGTGCAGATTTTCTCTTCTAAAGAGAAAGGGGCAGGGAATGGAGGGAGACTGCTTGGCTGTCTAACCAGTAATAAATGCTTGTCAAGTGAGCTTTAATAGGATATAAAGGTGCTTGGAGAAGTGGGGCCACCACGATCAAACTGCACAATTTGAACTCAAGAGCAGGGAAGACAGAAGAGACAGTGACATGAAGACTTTTCCCCTCTTTCTGGGAAATAATGAACAAATCCTTCAGAGTGATTACTCTGTTACACCTGCTGGCCCTGCTCTCAAGTCTGTACGAGGCAAAAGATGCTCCTATCTTCCCTCAGATTAAATGTGCCTTGTAAAAGGCAATCAGAGATTGGCACGATAATTATCTTTCCTCATTAGAAAGCAAGCCCTGGATGTGACTGAATATGACTCCTCTGTCAAGGCCCTTTGTGGGCTGTAATAGTACTCAGCCAGCATCTATGGGCACAACACTTCATGTGAACAAAACAAAGCAACATATCAAGTAATCTTGTCTTTTTAGTTGCTTTTTTCCTTCTAAGCCTGATGAGTGAGGTGGGAAGGTGCCAAATTCCTTTTTAACTTGTATAAATGCGTCTAAATGTCATAGAAGAGCCTTGTTAAGTGAAAAGCTTTCCAAATGTTTTTCTCTCCCATTTCTAAAGGAGATTGCTCTTTTTTCTTTTTTTGGGTTTGGTGTTGGGCTGTTTTTGGTTTTGTTTGTTTTTTTGGGTTTTGGTTTTGTTTGGTTTTTTTTGTTGTTGTTGTTTTTGTTTTGTTTTGCTGTCTCTTTTGGGTTTTGTTTGTTTTTTATCCGTTTGTTTTTGTTGTGGTGGTGGTGGTTTGTTGTTTGGTTTTTTTTTTTTAATTAAAAAAGCACACTCTCTCAGCCCACTGCCTTTCACCATTTCCGGGGTCAGCCAAATGTAAGGACCCATAGCAGAGCTCATAGTGTTCTCCTGGAGCATCATACACCATAGTGCGTGGTACAGCTTTGCCTATAGAAGCCAGGAAGAAGGGTAAATACTTGGGCAAATACAAGGGTGAAAACTCTTCTAACTAGGGCATTAGCAGACCTAAGGGGCCTTCTCTGACAGAACATAAATGCCACCTCACTTTTATATTTTTTTAAATGCATTTGAAGCATATTTGTTGCTTTGGTTCTTTTTTATTAGCATGAGCCTAAAGACTATTCCTCAAGAGCTCTGAGCCCACCAACTGCAGCACCACCACGGAAAAGGCAGTGCCGAGGCAAAATGCCAGACCTGCCACAGACAGGGCAGCTATGACAACTTCATTTAAAAGGGGTGAGTGCTAGCAGCTCAAGCATCCACACTGGTGCTCATGTAGATATGACAGGTAGAAATGGCATGCTAAGAAAGATGGGTGATACGGTCAATCATTATGGACCTGTGTGGTAACAAATGAGGGCAGACAGCACTGGCTAGTCTACAAACCAAAGAATTAGGAAGAACTACAGATTCCAAATGTGCTTAGTGGCCTCAATGAATCAGCTACTTTTCTTTTAGCACAACCAACCATGGTCATTTCATCGTCCCAAAGGTCACTCCTATCTCCTCAGTCTGGCTCATTCCTTGGTGTTCTCACTTAAAAAGCTCTGGACTATAGATTGTTTTTCTGGTCGTACCAGAAAGATGTCAGGAGAAGCATCCCATTTTGTTCTGCAGCCAAGTACAGAGCTCAAAGAAATGATCACATCATGCAGCCTGTTCAACAAAACATGCTGAAAGTTGATGTTACCATGCAGTAGCAGGAGCAGAACTGTGTTAATGCATTACATTGTCCTGCACCACTGTCAAGTGAGATGTGTAGTCCAAAAATGCGATGGCATTTAATAAAAAAAACCTTACTCTTCGAGTCATCATTTAATCTACAAGAACACAGGAAACACATATATAATCTACAGGACTGCTATAAGTCAACCCATAAGAGCGGAGTCAGATACTGAATTTAAGAGACCTGACATCACAGAAGGGGAACCTTGGACACACTGCAAAGAAACCTTCTGCAAGCTACCCATGTATGTGATTCCACTTCAACCTGACCCATTCTCAGGCTCCTTCCAACACCCAACTCAAGACAGACCTTCTATACTAGAAAAATGAAGTCTCACAAAAGTAATTGTCCTTTTTCACCATCTGCCAGTCTTGCCTTTTCTGAAGCAGGAATATAGGCCTTTCCATTCCAGGCAGAACTCAGAAGCTCAGACTAGTAAAACTACCATCCTCTGAAGTCTAAATCTCAGAGCTGGACCCTTACATGCAACAAGAGTGATTTTTTAATTTTTTTTTTTTTTAATATAGTACTATTTCTTTTATTTGCCTTTTTTCTTTTGGATTTGGGTAAGGTGAGACAAAAAGTGGGGGATGCAGGGCTTCTTTAATCTGTAGTAGATAGAAAATTTCTTTTCAGAAAAATTAAATAAGCAGATACAATGACACTATGTGCCTTCAGGAGATCAGATTTTTAGATACACATCAACCACAAGTGGCCTCAAATTAAATTATGCACTAGCAATAAAAAAGCTTTTCACATTTAAAAACCAACCAGGATTCTTGATCAGTGAACATTTCAAAATCTCTTGTTCTGCAGAGGCAAACCCAGGTGTTTGCTAAGCAGATGTAACAGAATGTTATTTCACTGGAGCAGTGTTTAACTGCTGTGATCATTTAAAAATGCATTTATTTGCCTTTGGGGTGAGAAAATGAAAAGCTACAGTAGAGTTGTTTTTTGCCCCCACTGCTAGTTACTAGCCTTCTCATCTAGGTAAAACTTGGGTAGGCAACAGTGTTCTCCCTTGCATTGCCTTAGCTTTCCTAAAGCTAATCATCTCCCTGGGAAGCTGACTTATTTCCTTGGTCTCCCCTCTCTTGCTTCTTTCCCTTTTGTTTTTTTTCTTCCTTGTCTCCCTGTTTCATGGGCTTCAATGGGACAAGGAACATGGGTAGTACATGCATAACCCCATCACTTTACCTTGCTGCTTGCAACATTTCTCAGTTTTAGGAAATAGTTCCTTTCGCTATTGCTGCTGGCACCTTATTTGCATATGGACAAACCATGAAACTATGTCACTTCTCCTCTTCTGCAATACCAGAGTCTGCTGATGAGCCTGAGTAGTTTTAAACAGGGTTATGCTTTCTCCTGTGCACTCTTGCAAGCTTGGTGCTCTGCCAGGCAGCTGCAGAATGCATGCACTGAATGCGGAATATTCCCTGTGTGGCAGTCCAGCAGGAGCTCCAAGGGGGAGGCACATCCAAGCTCCCACAGCTAAAGCCAGCAAAAAGAATAAGCTTCCCTGCTGCCTTGAAAATGACGGATGTACACAGAGGCTTTGCACAACTTACAGCCCTATGATCCCCCACGCTGTGCCCCGGAGCCCTGCACACATCGTAAGTCCCCACACAAACATGCTCAATAGCACTGACCTGAACATTACTGAGACCAAGAGTAACATAAAAGGCAGTGTAACTCCACTGCAAAACATCAACCTTCACTTATAGGGTGTGTTTCCATGTAGATATTCCTATATTCATATACTGGCTTAATGGCTGGCACATGCAAGGGGATGGCTGGAGATAAGCTGGCTTGTTCTTTTTGGACAGGATTAAAAGTTTTTACATTGGCTCAGTGCTTCTTGAGAAAAGTAACTGTTTCTCCCACAGATCTCAAAAGACAGGAGGTTCCAGTCTAGCCAAAAATGCTGACAACAGGCCTTCTTTTGGTATTTCTGCTCTAAAAGGAGCTCTGTAAAATTACATGTATTTTCTCACCCTCTAGGAATTAACTAAATCAAATATGTTTGACCTTTCGATGAGTGGAAAATGTTGGGATTTTTTTCTGTCAATCCTTAGACCTGAGAGAAAAGTTGAGGTCATATATGGCAGGTAAGACTAAATAACAAAAAAACTATGTATTCTAACCTCAGCAGTTCCCTTGCAAAACAAGCTAAAGAACCCCTGGCCAGCGTGAACCCAGCAACCCACATATAATTCACCTCCACTATGTCCTCAAGCAAGGGGTATGCATTTACAGTAAGTCACATACTAAATACAATTTGCAGCCTGCTAACAATGAGAAGGCCTACTGCTAGCAAAGGTTAGGGATCAGCACAATTTTTTTGTCAGTTGTGCCAGATGTTCAGGTAAAATCATACTTTTCTTGGGGAAACTGCCTGATTATGCGGTACCAGTGATATCTCATTTTATGTATGCTCACTAATTTGGCCTATTAACAAATTCCATTGCAGACACAAATACTGGCATAAACAAATATTTGGTTATATTCAGCTCAGTTTTCAAAAGTTTTGTAAATCCCTCATCAGTTACAGAAAAATTAGGGTTTGCTTGTTAATAATTTATGCCAGATTCATGCAGAATACCCAGCTGTGTAGCAGCAGAAGAGACTTCATTCTCATGCTTTCTACACTGCAGAAGACCCATTCCCCCTAAAGCAAGCGGTGTACAAAAACCTCAGCATGCTCTGATCAGCTCTGGGCCTATTCAGTATAGCAGCAGAACACTCAGTTTTATTCTACTTATATATATATGTAGAATATATAATGCATAACCATGAATGCATAACCGTGAAAACATAAAAAAATCCTGTTCCAAAATCCACAACTACACAAATATTGTGCACTACAAAGGAATACTTTATATTTGGACAATGTACAGTATCAAACTATTCCAAAGGAATTTACTGTCAGAGAGTACATAGAAAAGAAGCATTAGTTACCTCCAACTTAACAGACTGAGGCAGTGACAAAATAGACCATCAACAGGGGTGGAGGTCGTCTCTGCCCCAGCCACTAGATCAGATTCTCTCCCATCTCACCAACAGAAACCATTTTAATTTTTAATATTGTTGATTTCTAGACATACATTCCTGCACAAATAGAGCATAAAAGCAGTCCCTGGGTTTCATGTGTGTATGTTTCTATACGTCCTCTAATTACACGATCACACACTACTCTTTTTTGAAGTGAGCTTTCATTCACTCAGTGCACAGGAAGAATAATACTGTTGAAGGTGCTGTTACTTGATCCTATGTTTTATCTTCATTGCTCCATTTGGGGCCACTTCTTCTGCATGCTATAGCAATCCTGCTCTGAAGAGTAATTTATTTCCACAGGGGCTTTTCTGTGGTGCCACTCAGCATAGCACTGGACTGTTTGGCAAAAAAACGAATTATTTTGGGCAATACCTTTTTCAGGTGATAGGCTCATTTTACAAATGTTGAGTTCAGGAATAGGAAAATTAAGTCAAAATCTCCACTAGTACTGAATATGTAATTTCAGATTGCAAATTCTGATTACACAGAGCGCTTAGCACCTTATGGCACCTTACACTTTTGAAGTGCTGACTTAATTCCTGTTTTCAGGGCTCAATATTGTTTCCATCCAAGTTATAGGATCTCAAGTTAGGAACTGGAACACAAGGAGCATGTAATTCAGAGGTGACCTGAGGGGAAAATGATCTTGGTAACTTAATAACCACCACAGTGTGACCCTGGGGAAGAAAGAGGTGTAGGAAGAAAATGCTGTGCTAAAGAGGTGTCCCTTCCTTGTAAGAATCCCTCACCTCATTTGCTACACAGCCCACTTCAAAAAGATTGAAGTAGGCATCCTGTGTACAAGGTTATCAATTTGAGAGCAGATCCCAAACTTATTCCAGAAGTTCTTTTTTTTTTTTTTTTCCCCTGTGCACAGCATGGGGAGAAAGTCATACAGGGGAAATAATGAGTAAAGATTTTACAAAAAATCATATCATAAAGACCAAATAAGCACAAGGTTCACTGACACTAATTTTTAACTGCTTGATTTTGGATTGTCCCCAGCCCTTTCAGATTTGTTATATATGGAACAGCTGTGTTGTTTATATAAATATTTATATCAATAGATTTGTAAATACAGCTATAAAAACATATAATAAACACATAAAAACCACACAGCCTTCTCTGAAACTTAGACTTTCAGTGAGTTCCTTTTGATTTAAAGAGATGCTACCATATCCACTGGCATTTCTGTTTTACATTTTTTATTGAACAAATCTAGAACTGAAAACTAGATTTCCTTCAAATTCCCCTACCTGCATGATGCAAGGAAATGAAAATGCCTGTCAGCAAAAGTAATGTGTTTAATACCATGCCAGCCCTAAACATCAGTAGAGATTTCTGTGTATTGCAGATAATTCTATCACCAAGCCATATTGCTCTGTGATGTGCTTTTATCTTTGCTGTAGGATAATATCAATATTTCAAGTGTGAGCAAAAGAATGTTTTATGAGATTGATGTGGGAAAATACAGTGACAAGTACATAAAAAAGGGCAGAGAAAAATGCCAGGTAGTCATCATAAATGCCTTCCATTCCCACCAGAATTTGTCTAGTTTATTCAATTTTAATCAACAAGTAGAGGTCCATTGGGGCTGCAGTGACTTTGATTACATTTTCAGTGCCGAAAAAGAACAGAAAGCAAAAGAAAAAAGAGAGAACAGATAATGGCATGAGGAGACTGTAAGCTACATCCTCGAAGTCTAGATGTTTAGAGGCCAAAATCCTATTTTGTTAAACTTTTAAATTAAATAAAAAGAAGTGATTTTTAAAAAAGGAAATAGAATGGCCACAAAAAAAAAAAAAAAAAAAAAAATTTGAGCCATTTGCTGTACTGCACACATGCCTGGTAAGAGCCAGATCATTCAGGGCAAAAATACTCAGGAAACAAATCCAGGATGATGCCCTGAGCAGGCAGCTCTTTGGGCACTGCTGGAACCTGAGAATGGAGGTGCTCACACAAGAAGTTAACCCTGTATGGCTCTGGCTGGGTGAATTACTCACCCCTTGCCTACTTCTGCAAAGGTAGACAAGGTAGGTTTTCTGAGGAAAATCTCTTAGTTACAGATAAAATTATACAAAGAAGAAAGGTGATTTTTCCCAGTACAGCTAATTGGCTACCTGTGTCCTACACTGGTGCAAGATATAACCTTGTTAATGTAAGCTCTGCAAGTAACTCTTCTGCCAAATCCACCAACACAGAACATTTGTCATGTTGTCTGGGTTTTTTTTCCCCTGGGGCTTGCAGTTTCTCCCAGTTTGACAGTGGAAGTGATGACTATTATTTAACCCCTTTCCACATTAGCACTGCAGCTGTTCAGCCAGGCTGATTTGTTACTGTAGTTTGGTGTTAGGTACCTCAATATTTGGGTCTTAAACTGAGAACGCTTACAGGAAGCTAAGTTTCAGGAAAAGTGTGATTAGCACCCTCTCCAATCAGTTTTAAAACTGTTTCAAGTCATTTAAACTGAGGTAATCAAAACTGTTAGTTCTGTAAACCTTGGCTATTTTAACTGGAAGCAAAAAAAAATCTTGCAGCCCAATCTATTCTAAAGCACCCTCCAACTCTACTGTCCCCTTATGTGCAACTCAGCATTCTGTCCTGGGGACATTCAGACAGTTTTTAGTCCATCTGGAAAAGTGTTCATTTCAAAACCAATTTGAATGAAATGCCTAAAAAACTCTTAGAAAATAACTCTCATAATAAGCTCTGTACCTTTTATGATGTTACATTATTACCAGACAGTAAATTCATCTGTTTCCCCAAATCCCTTACCAACTTCTTTTAAATACATAAATAAAGAGGGAGAATTCATTGGATATTATTTCACAATATGACACATTTTAATAAGAAATGCACCTTCAGGCTAAGAGGTATGAATTGTACACCAAAGGGAATGGTTTAACACACTGTTTAATGCTATCATCAAAAATGATGTAACATCATGGCTTTTACACATTTTAAGATTTCTTTAGAGCTGGAAAATGTGATAGCAAGAACCATATTTGTATATTACATAAATGTCAGAAAAAACACTGAACCAGCCAGGTGACACAATTCCAATAGCATTCTTTGTCCCTGACCAAAAAAATATTACCTGAACAGATAGATTCAGAGATTTCCTCTGAGAATGACCCTTGGAGAGAATGCTTGGCTCTTCTGTATACCCCACCAGTTCATGCAGCATGACCCACAAATCCTCAAATCACATCCTCTTGTTTCTACATACAGTGTGTATTTTCAAAAACTTTGATACATAATCAAGTATGACGTTGATAACAGAAGCTGAAACAGGAACAAGAAGGACAGGATTCTCCATTCCACCCGAGAACAACTCATGATCAGCAGAACTCCTAAATACCCTCTGCTGGGCAGAGGGATATGCAAGAGACCATGGTTTTGGAGAGGCCAGACACAGCAGCAATCACTTGTAAGCTCTGTATGCAAAGACCTAGACAAACATCCTGAAGCATAGGTAGATAGATACCTGTAAAAACACTGTAGCAGTACTGAGGATGAAAATAACTGTTTTAGAAGAGAAGTGTTCCTTCCTTAGCTATCGCCTTTCTAGCAGGACCTTGCCAGGGAAAAAAAAACCCTGAATTACTGTAGAGCCTATGATCATACAGAAATTCTTTTAGGGGTGCATCCTTACCATTTTTACAAAGATATATTGGAGGCCAGTAACTTCAAGAGAGCATCCCCATTCAACTGGCAGCCCACTGCAAGCCACCCAAGTCTTGATGTTTCTCTCTTTCCCAAAGTGTAGAAGGGGAGGAATGGTATTTTCTGGAAGCAATCCTGGATCCCCCAGGGAGATACCTCTACACAAGCCCACAAGTGGAATTCTAGAAAGATTTTGACTCTCGTGGTCTCAAGGATGGGAAGATTGTCAGGTCTCATATGGGAATTTCCATGAATAAATACAGGACTTAACTCTGAGGCATTGATTGTACAAGGGGAAGCTGAGGACATAGTGTTGCACAGGCTTTAATTAGTCCAAAATGTCTTATTTTTGTGTTCACAGAACCCCACCAGGCTTGCGATAGCAGGACCCCGTCTACTCACACAGTACATACCCATGTAATGTATTCCTATGGACTTAGACTGACCAAGTGGTTCTAAGTCTTTGAGATACTGTTGCTAAAGGAGTGCTTTTAGATTTCTAAAATGCCATGTAAAACTAAAGTTGGTCTTTCAGCGTTCTGTAGCCAGTCTGCGCTAAATTGTGCAAGCTCTAGCAAAAAGTATTAGCTTGTACATAAATGTTTTCTCTTGTTTTTTTATTCTTCCAGAGAACAGGAAGTCCCTAGGGTCCTGTTAACTGAGAACAGTAAAGACTGCTCGCACTTGTCAATAGAAACAGGTTTTACACCTAAAAATAAAGTATTCTGGCACTTTCTAATGTGTATTTGCTCTTAGCTCTATTCCCCTTAAGAGGGATGCTGGCACTTTTACACATTCACTGGGGATGGGGAACATCTGAAGACACTCTGTGCTCACTTTTTGGAGGACAGGGACTTTTCTCATTCCATGATACACCATTACCTTCCTAAGCACTCAGGACCTCCAAATAGTCAGGCAACATTTTCCAAGACATTGTTTGGATTTATCAAGCATATAGGACAACTTCCAGATTTCTCTTATGCTGGTTTCCCTTCTCCTCCCAATCAAGACCTCTGTTTCCCATGGCAACAGACAAAACCTAGGCTTACATGGAATGGGAGAGCACAGGTGATAGAAATTTCCAAGAGGGAGCATATGTCTGATAGGTTCTCTTGAAGACCAAACACATAGCTCATATGTGGCTACTGATCTAAAGTGTGTGAATTTCCCTTTCCTTTTCCTGGGCAGCATGCTTTCTGTGTGGAAGAAGTAAAGAAGCAGTTTTTCCAGATTGGAGCCTTATCCTTTTCATAGCTTCATTTCTTTTCATAAGTGTAAGAGTCCTGACTAAGTGTTTTTATATCAAGATATGTTTGGTGACAAGGTCAGGAAGGTCTAGCCCAAGGTAATGTTAAACCTTTAGCATAAGGATGAAGGAAAAAAAAATGTTCAGGATTTTAGAAAGTGTTTTTTTTAAAAAAGTACTAATTCTAGCTCTGAAGTACATGCGTGTGGAGGGGCAGAAAGAGAATTACACAGGTAATCAATCTGAGTTCCTGAGCTGCCCTATCCTCCCCTTTAGCTTCCCTTTCCACACACCTCAGCCCTTCCCCCTTGAGTTCTTAGATGAGTTCTTCCTATGAGTTCTCAGATCTGGCTTTGACCAGCATTTACTTAAATGTGTGTACAAACACGTCTATATATATTTACTTCAATATAAGTATTTCCATGGGCTTTATAGAGATAGGGTTGTTTTTTCCCAAGTGTGCAAACAGCACACTCAGTTATTCTTTACCTAAGTAAGAAATAGCTGGAATATTGATATAAACTGTCTTAACTCAGTGTCCAAAGACAGCACAATATCAGCATTTAAAGCTGCTTCAGGAAATTAAGATCTTAAGCTTATAAATACAATTAGTTTGTTGTAGCTCTGAAAGGCTTTCCTCTTCATCTTGCTTGTAGCTTTTAAAAACTAAAAACCCAAATTACATATTATTACTTCCTAGCTGGGTGCTATGAGCGCTTCATCAAAACAGCAAATTTCACAGGGTGAGAGTGAGTGGCTTTGGTTGGTTTTGCTTTTTTTAAAAAAAAAAAAACAAACAACAAATTGATTTTGGACTTAAATCTATAAATATAATTAAGAACTGCACTTGTGGATTCTCTTTGAGTGCTGACCTGGCTGAGCACTGCTCCTCAGCTCTGCACTGCTGCTCTGCCATTATGTCTCTACTAATCTCGAACTCTTCCATCTGTGAGTTATTTGTTGCCTCTCCTCATGTTCGTCTGCTGGCTATTTATACATTAAACTCTACTATCACAGCATTCACTAGTTTCTCTGAAAGAGGATCTAAATTTGCAGAATAAAATGCTGAAGTTGCACAAATACTCCTTACACTGGGGGAAAAAAACCCATAATTTCCATCTCAGAAACAGCAGAGTTACTGTGGATATTTGAAGTATTTCCACTTGGAGCTATTCTAAATACTGCCATTTGATGCAGCCATTTTGGACTTTTAGCAGGCATAAGGGCACAAACCAGCTTACTGAGAATCATTTGCACATATGCTGATAAAGTCCTGGCTTGGAATATACTGAAAAAGCAATCACCGGTAGGCAGTTTAGCTTCCCACAGCTTCAGAAAGCTTCTCCCTAAGTGACTGGAGTCTGGAAATCCCTAGGTATCTTATAGCCATACTCTGTCAGAAATAAGCCCTTGGGACCAGATCCTCAGGTATATGTGCTCGTATTCCCATTGCCTTTGGGAAATCTTTCTAATTTATACTAGCTGAGAAATCAGCCTTTATATATGTAGTCTCCATAATTCTTTTCCTACGGTACCTCTAATAAAATGAGAATGATAAAAACTGAAAAGGTATGAGAGCATGAAAAGGAAGCAAGTCCCTGCTCTGTCTCATAACAGTAAGGACCTGAAAAAGGCAGAGCTTGGAACACTGGCTTCAGATCCACTGTGATACACGGAGCAAAACCTGGCCAAGGCAATGTCCAGAATTATGAGCACAACTCTTGCTCCATTTTCCTTATCTCTGCTAAGCTTTCTTCCTGACCTTGGGTAAGTTGATTAACCTTTCTTTTCTAAGTTTCTCTAACTGTGGTATGACTCTGTACCTCCCGTAGAGGTTGTGATGCTTAATTGGCCAATAACTCTCACATTCTTGAAATGCTTCAGATGAAATATGTTGTGCAAGAGAAATAATTGAAGTCAATGGGGCTGTGACAACTGACACTAGCTGAGGAACTTCCCCCTGGTGTTTAATAGGATCAGAAGGAGGCTTAGTTAAAATGACAGGAAGCCAAAGAGGCATTTGGTGGTAATAAGACCATAAATGAGTCAAAGGGGTTACTATTTGCTGTGGTAATACCCATCTTCCAAGCACTCTACCAGCATCTATTAATTCTCAAACCTCTCCTTAAACAGAGATCTGTAATATGTCCCCCATTATACAGATAAGAAAAATCAGACAGATGAGTGATGTGACTTAATCACAGAACAAGATGCGAGAAATCAAATTTGAGCCTCTGGCTCCTAAGCCTATTCTCAGAGCTCCCTTTCTGCCACTCTTCTGTTGTGTATATATTTCCTTATCTTTCTGTTTCAATTATGAAAGCCCATCTCCTGATCCTTTTTCTGCGAGCATCCCTGCCTAATTCCCTGTTAGATACTGCTAGATGCTCTTCCATAAACTTCTCAAAGCTTTCAGACAGAAAGTGGAGCTGGGGGGAATGTTGCTGGGCTGAGCAGCTCTCCTTGTCTCAACAGCCCCTTTTCACAAGTGCTGAAAAAGATATAAGAGTATTTGCCCTTCCAAGTATTTTTCATTGTTCGCTACCAGTTCCCCACAGCACCTGGCTGCTGCACTGCAACCTCTCCTCTCAGAAGCAGTTCTTATTAGATAGAGTATGCTGGAACAAGGTCTGTCACTTCAGACTGCCTATTGCTCATTGCAGGAGGAAATTCGTGAGCTGCTTAAGCCCCTAGGGAAAATTATTGCTGTTACTTCAGCTCTTGAAGATGCCTGCCATTAGAGGATGCAAGGCTGAGGTTATGTAAGTGTGCTGGCCAAATCCAGTTGTTCCAGGAAGTCCAACTACAGCTGTTCTGCTCCTACCCCTCCTCTGTAATGGGTACCAGGCCAAGCTTTTGGGTGTTCAGTCTGAATAATAGCCTCAAGACGAGTCCCCACAGACTAGTTTCTATGTAGAAGGAATATATGAACTTGAATCTGTACCCTACTTGAAAATACCGAAGTATAATAGTGTGGGGGGATGCTGCTGTGCTGAAGTGTCTCAGCAGATGGAAGTGTAACATGAAATGGGACAAATTATTCAACTGTTATAATGTCATAAATCTATAAATTTGCAACAATCCCAGAGAATGTAGTTTATTATAAAGACTTCCACTGCTGTTTAGAACAACTATGTCACAGCAATATTTGGGGTAACAACTTTTGTAGTCTTGTACAGTAGGCTTTCTTATCTTTTCTTTTCTTTTCTTTTCTTTTCTTTTCTTTTCTTTTCTTTTCTTTTCTTTTCTTTTCTTTTCTTTTCTTTTC
>JAWWES010000168.1:42080670-42163964 GCA_035583135.1 Lophotriccus pileatus | reverse complement strand
TTTCTTTTCTTTTCTTTTCTTTCTTTCCCTAGTTTTACACTCACAGCTCAGAAAGCAGAATTTTTGGCTACATTATGTCTACTTAAACTATAGCCCAAAATGGGACAAAGGAGAAAATATAAAACACTACCCAATAAAACCTTAGCACTGACTTGTGATCACATCATAATGAGACACATTTGCACATACTATTTCCTGGCTACTTAGACTAGTCTTGAAACAAGAGAAACAGCCTTTTTTCCTCTTCAAAAAAGCCCAAATAAGAGCATTTTAATTGCCATAACAGTGCAAATTTTAGTCCAGATGAAATTTGAAGGAATAAGGAAGTAAACTGGGTATGTGTGACTAGATATTAATTTCCTTTTCTTTTTTTTTACAGAACAGAAATGTAAAGAAAATATTTTCCCTTGATGACACTTGTGTGCTTTGACAGTGACATAACACTTCACGTGCATCTCTATTTTATATATTAAAGAGAGACAGCACATCAGATAAACAAACTATAAATCTAAACTGTAAGTTGTTCCTATCCAGATGAGATGTTTGTTACACTCACCCCCAAAAAAATCTATGAAACAAAGTATTATTTCTGTCCTCTTCTGTGCTCTGTGCTTATTAAAATGTAAAATTTGAGACATTTGATCGAGATGTTAGGTTCTTAACACACTGGATATCATTTGTTACAACAAAGTGAACTCCCTAAAAATTTTAACTCAAAGCCAACAGGTAATGTTCAGCTGGAAGCGACTCTGACACTGACTCCCTGTATAACCTTAAGAAGATCTCTTATTTCTTGTGTTCCTCCATTGGGAGCCATTAGAGTCAATTCATTAATGTGCACAAGTGTTATTTGAGACCATCAGACAGAAAATCTTAAAGGAAAACCACTGTCATCATACATTTACATTAAATTATTGTAATAAAGTGAATACTATGCTATCTTTAATTACAAAGTTAAAAAAAAAAAAGTAGGCAGGTAGAGTCACACTATCCAAGAACTAACACAGCAGGGAGATCTGTGACAGGAGATGGGCAGTTTCACGACAACTAAAACTTTAGAGGCTTTCTGCAAAACTACAGGTGAAAGCAATGACATGTTTCACTTAGAGGCTTCCTAATACTGGTTATCTGGGGAAAACAACAAAGAAATGACCAAAAACAGAAGAGAAAGAAGGTAGCAATTACTACTGGGGAAAACATAAAAGATGACGGCTGTGTGTGCGCCAGGCATTGGGGAAAATTACTACTTTGTCTTTAGCAGAGAGATGGCATTATCCCTGCAGCCAAACAGAAGCTACGCTGTAAATGCAAAGTCCAGATATATTCAACAAGAAGAGGTGAGAAATCCAACTGGATTAGAAACAGAGCCATTCACAAGCTAATTTGGATAAAGAAGTTTTGCTAACAGTCTGGGCTGCATACAGCAGTTTACCAGTCACTTAGAAGAGGTGGCAGTACCATCCCCATTTTGGAAGCTCTAGCAGGTAAGTGATGGGAACTACGCAGGATGACGATGGGAAACACAAGGAAGAGAGTCTCAGTTGGCACTGGGCTTTTTGCATGTATTTAAATGAATGATACCCCTGTGCTGCCAAGTGGAAAGACTGTACTTTCCTGTTTGGGAATAGATTCCAGGATTGGAATGGTCTACAACGACCCAGTGGGCATATCCCAAATAAAATGATGGCTTACTGGGTATGCGAGCTTTTCATATTTATGCCTGGATTTCTCTATATGACTGCTGGCTTGGAGGGAAAGACCTGAAGACTCAAAAAAAAAAAAAAAAAAAAAAAAAAAAAAAAAAAAAAAAAAGTAGCACAAAAGCCCAAGGGAAATGGGGCGAAACTGTAATGAGAAAAAGGAATAAATAAATGGGAAGTGGTGTGTAAGCAGCACTTAAGTCTCTGTGAGGTTAATACCAACCACTTATTCCAAGCTAAATAAATGCTGCCTGGGGACTGCGATTAGAGCAGCCAGCTCAGGGGAGGCAGCAGCTTCTCAAAGCTGGAGCCAGGAGGAAGCTCTGGGAGCTCAGCAGTCTGGTGCACATTTTTGAGCGTTAGCCCCATCTGACCAAAGGAAACATGATGTTCACAATAAGGGTGAAAACTCTCAACGCCCCTACTATGTCTATCTAATGCAGTGCCATCATGCTGCCAGCTTGTGCAGAGATGTCATGTCATTCTGTCATATTACCATCACAGAGTCTCAGAGCAACTGGAGATGTCATAAGCCCTGACTGAACTGAACACCTTGTGTAGACAACAGCTTGAAATGCCTCCTTCCCACTTTACAGTCCCAGTTCAGAGACAAATAAGCAGACAAGCAGACAGTCAAATGCAGATCAAAATCCTCTTTTGACTACTTACCTCTTGTAATACTTCTGCTTTTTCAGAAGCAGGTATTGGATAAAACTGCTCAGGCACAGCCTTCAGTCAGAAGTAGGAGCCAAATTATTAATTTACTTCTTCTGATTCTAATTACATTCTACCTCCAGGCATGTAATCAGGCTTTCATTCACCTAACTGCTTTAATCTCTAACAAGCAATTCATCTGAAGAGTTTTTCCTGCAGGATTTCCACTGTAAGGATCTTTTTTGTTGCGTTAGAAAAGGAATTCACTGCTTCAGTGCAACACTTTCACTCATTAAAAATAATTTCTCAGTGAGTTTAGTTGCAGTAGCTCTTCAGTCATATTACAGATCCTGTTGCAGCATTAGTTCCAGAGAACATGCTAAAGACCAGCAGGGAAAATGAAAGGGAAAGAAGAAAACAAGAGGCTGGAAGGACAAGAGAGATTGCTGCAAATTATAAGCAAGCCCAGACATGCCGATGCCCACTGGGATACTGATTCGTCCAGCCCTTTGAAATGTGTTTGACCATAAAGTCATATTGTACCCTCAAAGGAATTTCTCACCTACTCACAAATACAGTTGTCTATGGTTTTTTTTTCCTTGCCTCACTCTCTTCCCAGCTCCCTTCCCCCTTACATCATCCATGGCTTTTTACCTTTATTACTACATCTTCTGTGCTCACTGGAGATGCTTTGAAGCTTGCTTTCATGACATAGACTCATTCCAGTCTTTAGGGAAATGTACTACAGAGAGAGCCTGTAGTTTATATCAGCAAATTCGCTAACACAAGCACATCACCCCAGGGGGATGGCATGTTCAGCTGCCAGTGAGTTTACTTCATCTCCTTTGCTTATGGAGCAGATAACTCCCTCCTCAGGAAGTTTTGTGTGTGTGTATGTGTTTTGTGGGGCAGCCCTGCAGCAGCCTGTTCCATTACAGTAGGTAATATAAATTGACAACTTTCAGTGTAGCTCCTGGTTTTCAACTAAGTAAGAGAACTGGCACAGTCTGGAGATGAAGAAAGATTATTTCAAGACACAAAACATGTTAATCTCCCTTCTTCTGACTTAAGCACAGGCACCAGTCAATGATTATTTCTAATACACCACATAAATAATGACTCACATTACTCAGTGAAACATCAGCTTAGACAAATACAGAAGGTAGCAACGTACTACTTTTCATTCAGTGGGTCAATTTCACCTCCTAACTAAGTGAAAAGCCTTGCTGAAGCTCTTAGTCAGTTGAATACAGTTTTGTTTTAATAAAATCAATGTTTTACCCTTAGTGTAAAAGTGCTAATCACTGCAGGCAATCCATGATTGTACAATGGCATCTACTTTTCTTTAAGCAGCAGAACAAGGAGGAGTGTGGTAGCCTCCTGGACACAGGAAAAATAATGTGACTCTTCAGCCTAAGGGAACATACTAAAAGATCAAACAAGAAACTGCTGTATTTGTTTAGAGAGGCAATATTGCTCTAACCTAAAGAGTCAGTATGCCAGAAACCTCCCTGCCTGAGGTGAAACAAGAGACATAAAGCTACTGGGAGTGTTCTGCAGGGGGACAACCAATGCTGCAGAAGGAATTAACTAGTTAAGACTTTCTAGACCTTTTCTATCTGTATTCTTACTGAAAAGAGCTGTCATGGTCACTGTGGCCCTGTAATCTCCTAGGAAGACAAGGGAATATAAATTTGGGCCCCCAAGCTTCAGTGGGTCATGTCAGTGTTAACTACTGACTTCTTTGTACCTCTGGTGCATCTCAGGAGTTCTTTGATTCACTTCTAGCTTCCTGCTTCTGGCACTGGTAGGTGAGAAATGGCCCTTCCACCTGCTTTTAAGCCCTGGGGAAATTCTGCAGTCTGTTTTATCTCTATTATCTGTTCAGCTGGTGTAATTGGGTTGTTTCAGGATGGATGAAGCCAGAACTGAGAAATAGGTTTCCATGAGTTACTGAAAGGAGAAAATGTAAACAAAATCTAAGACTTGAAGTTGAAATCTTAGACACTCCCCTCTCTTCCAAAATCTCATCTGTAACACGTCAGCAAAACAGATAGTGTAGGAGTACAGAAACATATTAAGAGACTGTCTGTCCTCCTCAGAGTGGTCCAAAGGTGATGATGATAATGCCTAGAGAGCATCTTTCACCAAGAAGGGGAAGAAGTAGTTTTTCCATTCAACAAAAGATGGAATTAAAGCAAAGAGAATGTGAAATGAGGAGGCTAGTATCAAACAGCCCAGGCTGAACTGAGCTTATAAACAGATTTTCTAGATGTCAGGCTAGTATCTCTCCCAGAAGGTGTGCTTTATAAAGCACTTAAAAGAAAAATCGGTAGATTGTTACACAGAAAAAACAACCCCACAGAACTGTGGAAAAAAGCCAGAGACGATGCACTGGAACTTCCCTTTTCTAAACAATTAATGGGACTACTGCTGGCCCTTGTATATGCAAGAATATATGAATACCTGAAGAGAAAGAAGCACAAACTAGCAGTACTGGTATAAGAAAAAGCCACAAAAGCATCTGTCACTCTTACCTGTCCTTTACTGAGTGCAATATGTGGCTTCTAGTGAGACTTGCCAAAACCAAATATATCACCAGCCCATGGGGTAACCATTGTACATTAGCCCAAACTCAAACTGACTTTTTTTACCTGAGGCAGCATAGTTAGCATCACAATCATGCTGGCCAGGACTCATCCATCATCACTTAGGCCCTTACATCTGAGAGAATTAATTAGATTTCCTTCAGAGTCAATGAGGGCATTTCCAAGGCTGAATTCATCTGGTGTCTTTTAGATGTCCATGTTAGAAAAAGTGGAGAGAGATACCAAGTTCACATCCTCCCACGCTGAACCTCCACATTTGAAAACAAACAGATAAATACACATCCTTTACTGAACTGACTCTTAGTCAAATAGATGAGAACAGAGGATTGAGACAGATCCACGTAAAATTCAAGGAGTAAGACTCCATACTGTGCTCCACCAGGATGTTTGCTACAAAATTTAGCGTACACACAAGGTAGGTAATGCAATAGGTCAACATAGAGACTGGTTATTAAGTTAAATTCCATGACTGCAAATCAAGACTAATTCCAACAAGAGATCATTAGAACTCCAGCACTCAGACTTCAGCCAGTGTAAGTTTTAAGCCAGTATTGACTCTGAGGACAGGGGCTTAGTTTGGTAAAACCATCTCTTTCTCATGAATTCAATGACAAGGCTGTTAGCAGTGACTAATCGGAACAGTCTCCTAGGAAAATGGAGAGCTTAATTACCTTACCAACTTTCCTAGACGTACCACACACTGAAAGATACGTGACAATGTGGGTGCCAGAGTTTATATCATCATAAGTTTGGGACAGCCATAATAGTCATGAGTTTGATTCCTGTTCCCTCTTTTCTGAAGTGCATTAGCTACTATGGAAACAGTATCATTAGAATGGGCAGGGATATCTGACACCAAGATGAACCCCATGCTTATGCTAAATGGTATATCTTCTATGCAGAGCTCTAGCTAAATCTAACCTTGTCATATTAACTAATCTGGGTCCATCATACACAATCTGAAGTACATTTCTATATAAAGGAGTTAATTCACAAAAGCTTTGTAATTTTTTCCTATGCTTTCCCACTCTTGTCTGATGGTGGACTTCTTGTACCCTATAACGTCATGAAAGCAGCAAACTTCACAGCGCATAGCTGCAATGACTGGCAATGTGATATTTAGTTAAGGTTAAGGAATACTTCCATGTTCCAGAAAGACTAGAATCCTTCTGCTGAATTACAACCACAGTGTAATTAATTTAAATTTTTACGCTTCCTGAAATTCTCTTTTTGAAAAGATGTTGCAAGAGATGCTACCTCAGTTGGATCAACAGACATACAGAGAAGCCAGACTTTTACATTCTCCTGTTTAATGCTACCTACCAAAAGACTAAGACACAAACACAATGAAAACCTGTCTTTAAAAGGAAAAAATAAGAAAAAAAAAAAAAAAGGCAGTTCTCTTTAATTAAGAGGCCTATCAAATCCCATAAAGCTGACTGAAAATTTTTACAGGGGAGCAATGAAACAAGAAATTCTCTGCTCAATCAAATCAATGGCTCATCTGTTCCTGTACCTAAACATGACAACTGCCAAATGTTTAGGACAAGATGTAAACAATTCCCTTTCTGCTACTGCCATTCATTTCAATGCTACTGCACTATAACCTGCACTGTTATATTCCTCCCAATGCCAGTTTGCGATCTCAGATAGGACGATCAATTTGGAAAAGCTTCAAATGCTCCAAAATATTTACCAGATTTTAGAACACCTGGAAAGCTATGAAATAATAATAAAAACAACAATTATAGTACATATGGCTTTTCCAATAGGAATGTGCTTGTGATTTATTTTACTTCCCCAGTCTTCAGTAACTACAGAATAAATTCTGCGATATCATAAGGAAAGCAACTGTCTGGATCTCTCATGCCAGCCTCTGGAATACCTTTGCTTTAGCAACCAATCCTACACCATTGTGGAGACCCAACAGACTTGGAAAATCTCAGCAAAGATTCTAAAACAGGAAGCTTGAAAAATTTAACTAATCACATTGTTGTACTCAACCCAAAAAATATCATTTTTGCTCTTCTTGCAAGAAGCAGCAAATGCTGTCAGTATCTCATTGAAGAATATGTATGCCCTAGTTTATCTATTAATTCTGAATAGCAACATCCTGTGACTGAAGAAGACTTTTTTTCCCACATGAAATAGTATAGTTGAATTAGATATTAGTAGTTCACCGACAGTAAATTAAACCTGATTGATTAAAGTCTACCACTCTGCAGAAATAAAATTAACCTGAAAACTTCATGTGGCTATTAACTTTTAACAAACAGCAGTCAGAAAATTCTGAATGTATAATAAAAACTGCATATTGCAGTTGAGAAAAAAGTTGAGGACTTGGGCTCCCCCCTGCAAGAAATGGTTGCAATGCTCTGTATTTGGAAAAATAAGGACAACTAACCACAGCAAAACAGGCATGTGCATACTTTCCTTTTTTTTCTTAGCTAGCAAATGTCCAGTGTTGCCTTTGAAAATGCTAGCAATCTGTCATTCTTTGATAAGGCTGTTCCTTCTACTATTTGTTGTTAAGCAGAACCAAAAAGGTCTGAATCTGGTGGGGGGCTTACACGTCCTTGGCCCTGCTGGAAGAACACCAATAACAAACTGGGACTGTGAAGCCCAAAGCCCGGGGTAGCTGCACAGCTCTCCCCTGAACACTAGTCAAGGGCGATGGCTGAGTACTAAGAATTAAAGTCCCCAAAGGACTGTAGAAAGGTCAGAGGCACAGCATGCCTGTGCAGCTATGACAGGTGGTTACTACAGCTCCATGTCCAAACAAGCAATTCTCAATCACATCAGTAGATAATTTGTTTACCTGGGACAGGCAGATACCTGTTTATCTGGAGGAAGCAATGATACATTCTTCAGCAGACTGGTGATTGAATTACAACAGTTTTCAACCTTTCAGTTTGTGCACAGACTCTTTTGAGCCTTTCTTGTAGATCTATGTAGATTCTGTGACATGGTTTTCAGCCAAATGACAATAGGCTTTCTTTACTTAGTTACTTTTTATATAGCATAGATGTAGTCCACCCACATCTATAAGTCAAGATCTAAAGGCATTCCAGTAGTTATTTTCCACACCCTACTATCAAATGCACCAACTTAAAATAAAAAGTCAGTTCATCAATAACTTTTTACAGTAGTGATCACTGCTTTGAGGATACTTCCATGTTCTATTAACTTTAATCTCCAACATGAAAAAAACGTGCCATCATGCTATAGTATTTGCATTGCACTCAGTGGGGCTAAGACAATATTCTGATGCCTGGATGCTGCAGGTTGGCCTTTCAGGACAGATAATCCTGAGTAACCCTGCAGCAACCATAGGATGAGTGAATCTACTCCTGCCTGCATCTCTCAGTATTCTATTGCCATGTGGTGCTCATAGGGTTGGGAAGAAAGTCTACAGAGATAATGGTTGCAATTTGCAAGGGCTTCTCTTTGTTTCACTGTCTGAGCTTGTTTGCTGAAGCGGCACTAATTGCAGAACAAGGCTTCAGCTCAAGGGGCCTCACAAGCAGAGACGCTTGCTCCTGAAGCTTAATTCCCTGATTCGTGACCTTGGAACAGCAGGGACAGGGGAGAAGAGGGAACACACATACGACAGTTGTTGCAGTGAAGATGGCAGAGTGGCCTGAGGGTTCAGGACACAGATCCTGTCCTTAGCTCTATTTTCTACTGGATGTCAGCTGTGGACATCTCATAAAATCTTTCCTTGGACTTAAGTTTGTCTCATAATGGTGATGATCAACTGCTTTGAGATATTTGGAAGACAGAAAATGCAAAAACATTTTGTAGCATCTCATTATTAAATATAGGACTAGACAAACACCTCTGAATTTTGTTATTATTCAGATAGATAAATATAGAGCTGGTTGCATTGAGTCCCTTCTGTGTTTTCCTTCTGTGAATATTATAGCAAGTGACATGCAATGTGGAATGAGAAAAAAAAAAAAAGAGCTAAAAAGAACAATTTTAAGCTTGTATCAGAAACTGTTCAAAGAAAAAGATTTTTTGATTGTGTTAGCTCATTTGCATTTGAGACGACTTGTCTTACAGGAAAAACACAATGTGATTTTACAGTAAAAATAATAGCAATAAAAAAACCTAATTATAAAGTCCACTGAACTCTCCTATAGCTAAATCCCTGAGTAGCTTCCTCCTATGTGGCATCTGAAGAATCTTCTTTTCTCTTCAAGGTTCTAGAGTTCTGTGTACAAGTATAATAGTAATTCAAATCACTTGCATAGGTAACTAAAGATAGGGATTGTAGCAGGAACCACTGCTAAGGTACTAACTGAACAGGGGAATCAAGCCCCCAGATCTTAAAGAGAACAGTACTAATGAGGGAGATGAGTGGGACTAACTCTTCACAGTGAAGGCAGGAGGTATTGTCTCTCCAAAAGGGCAACTGAAGGACACTTTGTATCACTGATTTAGCCTTCCAGCTGCACAAACCCAGAACCACAGAGCCAATAGAAGGCCTTCCTTCCTGCCACCAGAGAATGCAAAGGGCAGCTCCAGCACTGTTATGCCAGCATGACCAAGAGGTCTTATGCCCAAGAAAGTCCTGATTGGGAAGAAAAAGGCATAGAAGACTTCATCTCCAAACAAAACCAGGTCAAACTTCCACATGCTGTTCTTTTGGTTTGGTCCTCTCCAGCTTCATCTCTGCTACCTGCTTATGACACATGGGTAAATCAGTAATCACACAGCACATGTCCCTTAATGAATTCTAAGTCCAGCACTTCAGTATCAGTGGTTCCTTAGGTTTTACTGCCTTCTAAAGACAGAGAAGGAGCTAAATTACCTCCCTATGCATCTGAAAAAAAACAAAACAAAACAAAACAAAACAAAACAAAAAAAAAAAAAAAAAAACAAAAAAAAAAAAAAAAAAAAAAAAAAAAAAAATGAAGGAAAAGGAAAAGTCACGCAGTACGTTTTGTCCTTCAGGCAATTAGTAGGGTCAGTCACAAGAAGCAAAACATAAGAAAGGCTGATTTTTGGAGACCCGAGTTGAACCCCAAAATGTCATTGTGCACCTTACAGGGAGGAAATTTGCTTACTTTTCTCACTAACAACTTCCATTTCCCCCACCAGGACTGATGGGAAAATTATACTCACTTCATAGTAAGCAGAATTCAAATTTCAAAGAAGTTTTACATCAATAGAGGCAGGTGAGGAGAGGTGAAGATGCTGAGGTATGTTCAAATAACACAGAAATAATGTCCAGTCTTACAACTTTTTTTTTCAGGTTTGCTATTAACCTTACAGAAACTAAAATAATAGCAATGGAAATCCAAAGAAAAGAGACTAGGAAAAGAGATACACAAGTACTAAACATTATGTGATACACAATAGCCACTATGACCAAGGCGTCAGAAAGACAGAGGGACTTATAATTTTATTCCCGGACCTCCCACATCTTTGCTAGTTCATCTTCAGCAAGTCATTTATAAGTCTTCTGTACATCCTATTCATAGTTTATAAAAGGGACAAAAATACTTTGAGTTCTTCATACAAGAAGTGCTGTACATGACCAAAGTGTTATAATTACTTATAATCCATAGGATTTGCATTTAAAAAAACCCCAAACAAATTCCAAGTCCTTCTTAGAAATAAGGAGCGTAAGACTGGGCTATGATCCTGGAATGTTCATAATAAGATATTTCTAAGGATATTAATTTATGGATCACTTTTCTCCTATACAGCTGTTGGTGTAGATTGATAATCTTCACAGAAAAGAGAGAGCCTTGGCAGTAAGCTTCAAGAGCACCTGGCAGAAGAGCCCAAATTGCAAGTGCTCCTGAAATGACAGCTTGTTCATCGGGTCACATTGGCATCTCCCCATAACATCTCAAACTTTTTTTTTTTTCACTGTATGTTATTTGATAGAAAGAATTCTTGTAAATGCAAACAGAAGCATCTTTAGAGCAGTTAGTACTCCCAAATTAAATAACTTTCCTTCTCTCTTATTTACAAAGACAATATATATTTTTATCTCCAGGTGTTTCCATTCTACAATTGCAACCAAGAAAAATCTGTAGCCTACAATGCAGTGCTGGCATCTGTTGCTGAAGGAAACCAATTCATCCCTGACATCTTCAGTGACTACCAAATGGCTTTTCCTAAGCATCTTCCAATGTTTACATTATATAAAAATATATAATAATATATTATGCAATAACATATAATAGCATATGATAAAATACCATATAACAATATATAATTATGTTACATTAGAAATAAGAGTAATACTATTAACTTCTACTGTGGCATGAGAATCAATTGAAGATGTAATGTTATTGCAGGATTTTCACTCAATGATTAGCATTCAAATGATCAATATTGAAGAAAATTTCAGTATCGGAGCTGCTTCCCACAAATAGATAGGATGTCATCTAGACAAGCACATTACACTCCTGTATTCTCTCATAAACATATATCAGCAGTTGCACTAGACAAGGGGGGGCTTAGCAAACACACCGGACTGCTCTGGCACACTGACTGCATGCTCAGAGCTGTTAATGTCAAGCACATCAATCACCTTCTGTTCAACATGCCTTCATCATTAGAGTTTCCAAGCACTTGAAGTGAAAGACTACTTTCCTCTGTTTTATATGTCTCTTTTTAATGTAAGGACTTTTTTGAGATACTTGCTAAAGTAGCAATTTACCACAGTTTGAGTGTTCATTATTGTGAAGGGTAGTGTGTTGTGGCCACGGCAGTTTCCCTTGGTTGGAACTGTCACCATAATCTGTGCTGTCCTTGTCTGTTAATCATCTCTGCCAGTCATTTCACAACTTGATTTTAGAATAACATCTCTTTGGGAAAGCAACCACATCTGGAATATGTTTTACCCAGTGACTAGCATAAGGTAGCTGCAATATAATTAAAGAAAAAATTGTCAAAAATTAACAGAAGCCCAAAGCTCTCCGCTGATCACAGCAGTGGGTTTTAAAACCCTAAGTTAACCATCTTGATGCATGCCACAAAGGAATCCATTTCTCAGTGATGAACTTCACATTTTAGTGTGAAGAGTTTTAGAGCAAACATTGCTGGCATTTGTCCACCTAGAAGGTACCAGTCACTTTATTATATAAGGACCAAAGATAAAATTAGTTTGGGAACAATATGTAGCATCTTTTAGAGCACAATGACTCACATTCACACATGAGACTGTCAAGCTGGAACACAGTCATGGAGAGTGTGAAAAAAGGCTGCAGTAAAAAGTACATCTTCAGATTCTTTTGCTGAGAAATGGAAAAAACTAAAGAGCTAGGGACATACTAGTGCTCTCCAACCTACTGATTCCACAGGACACAGAAATCCATGAACTATAGCAGATAAATAACACTACCTCCTTCCCTACACTTTGCAAATAACCAAACAGAAAGACTTAATAGGAAAAATTATTACAAAAGAAAGACTAAATATTCCTAAGCGAAGTCTCAGAAGAATATACTCAGAAGGCGAAACCTCTTCCTGTCATCTCGCACAGAGACTCCATGCTGCCTTATTCATACATTCCAGCTTAGCAGAGACTGAAAAACATGGAATTCTGTACAATTCTACCACTCAGAAAAAGTGTATTGTTCTCATTGTGGTACACACAGAATTAGAGAGGTGAGTAGATAAGTCTGTCTGCAAACATCTGTTTTCCTCCCTCATTTCCTTCTAATGAAGGAGGAAACATTGCTCATTCTCACTTCAGTGCATTCTCTGTCCAGATAATCGTTGCACAGCCTTGCTCATCAACTCATGAAACCAGAGGAAGGACAGACCATTTTTGGCTTCTAGTCTGGTATTATCAACCCAAGTCCACAACAACTCATTCATCAGAAAATGGTCCTTGAAACCATTGTTGGGTCCTAACTGATGTCAGTGACTAAAGCAAATATTGTCAGGAAGCACTTCACAATAACTGTCAACACCTCTCAGTGAATATGCTCAGAAGCAGTAATGCAGCTACTGTGAAGAGCTGTCAAAATATGTGGTCTGATTCCAGCACCCGACTGCTGCCACCTCTCATCAGACCTGGTCAAAGCCCCTTCCTGACCACTGTTGATACCAGCAAGCCAGGTCACTTGTCCTTATCGGTGATAACACGAAAAAAAGTCACAATGCAATTTTGCTTCCATAACAGCTAAACATAATCTCTATAACTGCATCTCACAACCAGCAAGAACATTATTCTGTACCCTGGCCTAAGATAGCAGAGAATCCCTGCAAGACATGGGAGTTACAGCACTGCGTACTGATGAACAAGAATCATCCAGCAGTTTTGTCCAACTCTGAACAAGCAGCTGGTAGAAATACCACCACTGAGACATGGTGGATCTTTTTGCCATGAGGTTTTTCCTCTGCTACATTCAGGTGAAGCTTCCTTTCTTAAGATTTCTCTTTTCCCTCACTGTACTTTTTGCTATGATACACTATAAGCAATGCTTCTCACTCCTTGATTTCAAATAATTATCTCATCTTTACTTAGTCACAAATTAGTCAAGTTGTACATACTTAGTTTGTTCATTTAAACCCACATGCAACTGTTTGGCTCCCTTAGGAGATGTGAAAAGCAAAGAATGCTTTTAGTGAAAGGAGAAAACGACAGATTGTCCCTCAATGTGTGTGTGTATATATATATATACACATACACTGTATGTTCTGGCACATGGTAGGGTGTATTTACTGTATGAGGCCATATGCTTGAAGAATTAGAACAGAGGAAAAAAGCCAGTTTCTGAATGTTGTATGTCTAGTTTACATATTGTCAAATAGATTCTAAATATATGGGAAACACAGTTCATGAGATTCATAAAAGACAGGCAGTCATATATAAAGATCAGTGAGTGGTGAGGAGTCAGATTTACAAAGAAAGAAGGTGAAACACTTCTAATCTGTAGGAAGACTTATCACTGCTCCTGTCTTTTCAGCTTTTCAAAAAAAAACAAACCTCTCTTAAAAATCTGAGCATGCCAAATATAACAGAAGTATTTTCATAATCCTTGCATCCTGGCGTATGTGGATTTATTAGTTTCCACTTTCAGTGGTGGAATCACTTAGCACCCTAATATATCACATAATATGAATATATCTACAGTCAACTTGATGCTTTGTTTGTAAGTATAAACATAATCAATGGATGAAAACACTGAAAGTTAAAAGCCTTTTTCAATCTGACAGAAAACAACATAACAAAAATTAGCTGAATGGTGGAAAATGAAGTAAAATAAATTCTTGTGAGAAAATAGGACTCTAACTTCCAATGAGATGGAATATGTAGCCTATGCTTGTAATCAGAAGAGATCTAAATATTCAGAAAGAGTAACCTACATCAATGCTTTCATATCCTTTGTTTCTTGTTGTTTTCTTGGGTTTGAGGCTTCTTTTATTCCTTTCGTATGTTATTATGGGGCAGAAATGTGACATTTCCTCCCTTCCACCAGAGTTTAAGCTAAAATGGAATAGACTAGTTCTTTGATAGCAACAGCTAAAGGCTTTGGCCACAGTTAATGCACTTGTGCACATTTGTCCATGTCAAGTATTGCCTTGTGAACTCATCATTAAACCAAAGACTTGGGACAATGGGTGTCCTGGGGAAGTACTACACAGAAAATGGATCTCCTCTTTAGGTGTTTCAGGTTTATAGAGAACTAGACATCCTCTTTTCAACTTATGCAGCATTGTCTTTGGAACCTCCTAACACACTGAATTACATAGCACTATTGTGAAATGACCAGCTTTCTTATTTTTCAAACTTATTCTATTAATTAAACAGCTGTGAATAATTCACGTTACTGGAGAACAATTAAATTCATTTTAGTCTAGCAAATTATGTCAATAAATGACTTGATTGCACATCAAATTGTGATTTTCAAAAATGTCCCCAAACCACAGATGCTTTAATAAGTGAACTTAAAACCAATGATCTTCATAAAGAACAGATTAGCTCTGGTTCTTTCATGGAAGCCCATTCTTACATCATGATAGCACAAGGGATCAATTATACAATTTATTCCATTATACTTCAATTAACTGTTGCCTACAGAATCTCTCTAGTTTTGACAGGCCTCATTTCCCATTCCAGACTAGCCACTAAACCTTTGTGAAACCTAAAATCTCTTCCCATTTCAGTACCTCAGTTTCCCTTCCTTCCAAATATGAGGATGATGACATTGGTATCTACCTCAAAGGAATTCTGAGGATTAATTATCAGGTGACTTGAAATCATCTGAGCTATGATATGTGGTTAGAAACTAAAAACTATTAGCAGATGTTGCTCTTACAGTGACAACTCTCTTATATTGTAAAATCTCACATTTTTGTGTGAAAGAAAAAAGAAAGAAAAACACCTCTTGGTTTCTACAGCAGACCTTAGATTGTGATTTGATTTTGACCTTCAAGATTCTTTTAGATTTACTGTGCAGGAAAAGAAGATTGAGCGCAAGGGCTGGAGAAGCATCTGAAATTCACAGAGAACCTCTTCTCAGTCTTTCTTCTTAATAGCCTCTTCAGACCTGCAGCATTGACCCCTATTAACCATCATTATGGCACTTTGCCCCACTGGTTAGGAAAGGTTTTCTCCTAGTGTGCTGAGCAAGTATATTCTCCAGCCAGCACAGGCAGGACTTGATGCATAATGGGAAACAAACAGCAAAAATGACAGGACAAAAAGGGCTTTGACAGAGAAAGATTGATGGTGGCAAATGGAGAAGTGTCACAAAGCTGACCTCATGCTTGCCAAATTCCAAAGCCACATTTGTCATCTGTGGCACTTTGTCCCTGGTGCAAGCTGCTTGTCAGTGGGACTAGTTCAAGTGTTCAGCAGGTGAGGAGGTGTGGATATGAAGAAGTGAAGACATCATTCTTCATTACTCACTTCAGAAAGGGGGAAAAGAAAATAAGAAAGAGTCAACTACAGTACAGTCTTGATTAATTACCAGGTTTGTCAGTGACAGTGAAAGCCAGAGGAGGGTGAATTTTATTGCTATATACACACAGAAAAAATACAACTTCCCTGAGAACCATCAGTTCAGTGAGGTAAGCATTAGCATCTGGATCACAAAGGCCTGCAGGCTGAAAACAGACCAGCAGAGCCATCCCTTTTTGCTCCACATTGCTGGTCTAGGCCTCAGACCTTTCTGATGGGCAAATCTCATGGACTGGCAGTAGCTCTGGACTTCCAGTAACCAATATGTTGCATAGGTAGTTACAAAAATGCATGTTGCATGTACAGGCTGTGAGAACAATTCTGCTGAGTAAAACTGAAATGGTTGCAGAGGATTTAAATACTTCCAAAGTGCAAATCACATGAAATTGTGCTTTTGTCTTCCTGATATCTACCCTAAAAGTAGATGAAGACTTTGTTTGAAAATCCTGCCTTTATTGCAAAAGTGGCCAATACCTGACCTCTCCTTATATGCTATTTAAAATAATTTAGAGTGCAATTATGTTAGGAAAGCAGCTCAGTTAAAAAGCCATTATGGGTCTCATATCATGTACATTTAGTGTTCAAGGAAAAATGCTGCTTTTTCCTTCCCTAATTGCCAACCTTGTAAACTCAGCCTGTGATCTGAAGTTTGCACCCTTCCAGCTCATGCATCATCTGAAATAAAGAATTCACTTTTGGACTTTGCAATCAATTCTATAAAAACATGAAAGACATGAAAGAAGATGTATTTCTCTTCTCTAAAAGTTCTGCTGACTTTAATAAAAGTGAAAAATACTTCAAATGCTTTTTGATTTCTGTGTCCTGCAGTTCTAATTCTGCATTCACAAGGGGTTAAACACTGTGCCTATTATTATTTGAGCAAATAGGCTTAAGATCACATTCCAACAGGTTTCAATCACTGTGGCAGCTACTGGAAACCACTTGACCCATGTTCATTAGTAGTAAAATTGCTTTCAACAGTGGTTGAGTGGGCATTAGACCAACTGATGACAATCATTGTTAAATTACAGGTCACTTTCCCAATACATACTAAGTATGAGTCTCTGCAGTACATAGAATACTCGGACACAGAGGATCTGGACTGTGAACAATGTTCCTTCCCTGAAAGAAGGAACATTTTCTGAGCTTAAAGACAGGTATTCAAAGGTCTCAATAGGTGTATGGGTCTAAAAAGCATACCTACCAAAGGGGCCTCTCCTAATCTCCTCCCACCCTGTCATCTCCACCTGAGCAGTTAGGCACAAGGGCATCCAAAAAGCAAACTCTGCAAACATTCAGCACAGCTAAGTTGCAGTACTTCTGGGTGCACACAGGAGCAGAACAGGAGTCCTCTTAGTAAAATTTCACCAGAAAATGCAGATACATACAATGCCCCAGGCAGCTATGTTGCCTAAGCAGCATTCTTGATACTATTTAAGTTGCACTTTAAATCCCAAAGTGCTTTTGTGAATACTGGCCACAACTTTCTGCCACTGAGACTTCCTACCAGCCTGTTAGCAGAGTATTTCACAACCTTCAATGTATGTATCCTCTCAAAATATCAGGGACGCAACTACAGTATGACCAGAAAAGAAAAAGCAGATGGAGGAGCATCTTTCAGATAGCCATGAACCAGCTGTACCCAAGCTGTATCAGAGTCAGAAGCAGCACATCTGGAAAGTACTTTCCCCCTGATAAGAGGCAGATACCAACAGCTATATATGGCTAACACAACACTGCTGTAAAGGGAACAATATCTACCTCTGCACAGACCTGTTCTACACTTTACAGAGACACCACTCATATGGAGCTGGGCCAATGCATCCTGCACCATGCTCAGTTGTGCAGCACTGAAAGGCCAGTCACTGCACAAGGTCACTTTACTGGTCTACAGAAAGTATGGGAAATATGAAAAACCTAAACTCCTAAAAATGGCATCACTTTCATCTCCCTTCCCCCTCTGCCCTGATTATCATGTTAAAAATGGTCCCATCTCTTCAAAACATAAACACTGTCACCCTCAAAGCACACGTGTTTTCTCAGCAAAAATGAGTCACTTTCTAAGTAAACTCTCTTCAGAAGCTTTGTACATCTTTTCACACAACCCTGCAATACCTGTTTTATCAGGGTTTCTCACAAAGCAGGTGGAGCAAAATCCAGAGAAGTAAAACTGTAAAGATTTGTGCCTTTTAATTTTTTTTTTTTTAATTTCACCTTGTTCTAAATTGCAGCTCAACATGCAGAAAATATATACTACTACTAGGGCCCGTCTTTTCCTTGACACACATTATTCATTGATCCCACGTAATGAAATCCAGCTTGAAAGAGTGTTCTACTTTGCATCCCTTTTTCATGTTCACTGGCTCTCAGCATCCCTCACTGCAGCTGGTGCCTCAGTACAGCTCCACAGATCTGTCCCCTCCCCCCATCATTTCCACTCGGAAAACACCCAAATCTGCTCTCAAGCAAAGAAAAAGAAATGTACCTCCAATTGCCTAATGGTCTTTCCCCTTCACCCTTTCTTGCAGGTATCCATAGTTTGTCCTTTCCAGGTAGGCCTCCAAGTTATAGCCACTATCCTTCTTCCTGGCCTGACAGTGAAGCCTGGCAACACTTTCTCTCAATCATCTTAAGCTGTCAGTCATTCTGAGTGACGTGCCAACTCACAGCTTGAACATATTACACCCACAGGAATCCCACCACTGTCTAGGCTACACAGTGATAGCTTCTGACCAAATGCTCTAAACCAGGCCTGGGCAAAGGGTCTGAGGCAGAAGAACACAACAGATGTGCCACCACCAGGTTGGCACTCTCCTATACCCTATGGTCATCTCATAGCTCCATAGCAGCAGCAGGAATGAGATTTAGATCACAAGACTGCTGAGGCAGAAACTGTATATTTTATTATGTGCAAATTTAACACACTGTATGACACATCTTTATCTTTGTGCTTGAACTAATAGAGAATCTCCATCAACAGAGAGGAGTCATGACACAGCTGAGAGACTCTGATTCAAGCTGCTAAAGGAAGCTATATACAAATGCACAGTTCATCAGACGAGAAAAGACATTCCTACCTCTTGTCCCAGTGCTCAAACCAGCAGTTTTAAATGTTGGAAAACACTTTTAGTTCTTCCCTATTATTCTTCTTCCATATTTCCAACTGATAATACAGTCACTATTGAAAGTGGGAAGTGAAAATTGCCTAAGAAAACAAAAACACTATGTTGTTTCAATTGCCCAAACATGAACCAGAAATACCAGAAAAGGTACAAGAAAGTTTCCACTTTGAAAATCCACTATGAGTACATAGGTAATAGTGGTAAACTAAGAGAAGAAGGTAAAGAAGTTCTGAAGAAATGATGAGGGGATCTTATTCTTAGTCCTGGAACTTAAACAGGATGATGCCTCCATGCCATGCTGCCCGTGGCTCTTCCATGCTGAGCACTCATAAACTCTCAGTGCTCTTTGCAGTGGGTGACAAACTCCAGGGAACATAGCCTGAAAGAGAAATGTATCCCCTATGTTCAATACCCACAAAGCAACATCAAAGTCTTGTCATTTAATGTGTGCTCAGATGTTTATCCCCCCTCTGCTTAGGCTGGTAAAAAGTATGGATCAGATGCTTAACGTTTTTAACAGCCACCTAACACTAGAATCAATACTGCCAAACACCATGGGTTGTCTCTCATTAATGCCCTTACATCAGTGGTGTCCCTGATTTAACATACTTTTAATGGCTTTGAACATTTGATCTATACACTTCACTTGCTTAAACAGAAAGAAACAAACATCTCTTGACACACTGTAAGAAATGTGTATGGGCTATGAAACTAGAGAAATAGCACAGTATAAATACTGGGGCAGTGGCTGCACACCACAGTCATGCTTATCACTCATCGCTGGCCTTAACTCTTTAATTAACAGACAAAATTTCACCATTCCAGCAGATAAGTGGTAGTGACAGTTAGGAAATGCATGGTGCTCTTGCAGAAAGCAGAGAATGAGAAAGAAAGCAAGGAAGAGAGTAACTTTTGTGGTTTTTCTCATGTTTAAGGAGTAGTTGGGAGTGCTATAATGTGTGGAGCAAAAAAGTTCTGATTTTTCATCTTTGGGGACTGTGCTAAAAAGGCTTGGACTTGTCTTCTTTAGGGTTTGTGCTAAATCCACTCCACTCCTGTCCTCCTGTCCTAATGCTTTCACACAGCATGAAAGTATTTCTGTTGGACATCACAAGGTGGTAAACTACATAGGACACTCTGAAGCCTCCTGCGATAAGCTGATGGCGTGACCACATAAGACAAGCACCCATGGGCAGATGCATTGTCCCACTGTAAACACTAAAAGGGATCCACAGAAAAACAAACAACATCCCCCTCAGATCCAGCCCCTTCAGAACTATTCAGTAGCTGTTGTTTATAATCTCTACAGGTATGTGCATGTGTATATATTAATAGATGTATATACACACACACAAAAATATATAATCTCTACTCAACAGTTTCCAGAAACTAAGTACAACCTTGACAGGGTGGGTCTTGCATCCTGATAAATTGCATTGCCACAACCCATATATAATCCACAGAAATGTATCTTTGGATTCCTATGCTTGTGGTCACAGCTCACAGAGAGTGAAAAGCACTCTTTCCCAAAGGATGACAAACACTATCCTCACATTTTTTAGACTTTTGTTCATATGACTGCATCCTAGCAGCTTATCATGTTTTTCCACAACTGAGGTCTCCAAGGAAATTCCTTAGCACCTGGTTACTGCTGGATTTTAGATTTCACTGTGATAGAGACCAGCTCTGCACTTCCACAGGGGCTCTGCTCTCTGCCTTAATATGCAGTACAAACATTGCTCTGTGGAACTCAGGAGGGCAGATGACAATGCATTGCTCTCCCTGCAGCTTGGCCTACCCATCACCTTACCTTAGCTCAAAAATTTTGTTCTGGCCTTACTGTGGCTTCTTTCTATATAAATACATCTTTCACCTTCCACCTTTGCTTGAGGCACTATTCAGACAATATAATACTCCCTTCCCTGTGGAATATGGGGGGACAGGAATGTGGCAGCTCCCTGTCTCTAGGAGAATCATGCATCACGCTCAGAAATCACATGGAGGTTTGTTCTAACTTAATGTCATCTGTAACTCAGCTGATACTTCTGTTCAGTCTTTGATTCTGCCAGCCTCATTTGTTTCCACTACACGGACCTGGGAATATCTACCTCTCCCTCAAGAAAAGAAGAATATAAGAAAGAGGTGGTAGAGAGGAAGAGGAGGAAGGCAGCGCACGTATGTTCTGTAATAGCATGAGAAAGATGTGCGGGGGATGGAGTAGGGCTGGAGCTATCATCCAGTAATCACAGCTCAGGGAGAAAAGCTTGCACTGCAAGGCGTGAAACATCTTTGGAATGTGATTTTTCACTTGATAACCAGATTGTCTTTTATATTCTCTTCCTTTCTACAGTTTTCTCTTGCCAACTATAGCACATAGAAGTATTTTCCCTCTATTAGTAAAGGGGAGTTTATCTCCCATTCTTGCAATGAAATAAAACACCTAAATAAACACATTAAAAAAAACTCACAAAGAAGAACACTCTTAAAATCCAGCTAGAATATCTCAAGAAAGCAGCTAACATAAATTGAATCAATAGGAGACAGAGATGGAGGGCTTCTGGTCTCTTCTTGTGGTTTTGCTATGTGGTCACTTTCTGTAGTAAAAGTCCTTGGGAGAGCTTGCAGACTGCTGTTCTCTAGATTTTGCAAGGGAAAATTTTGCATACCTGTATTTCTTACTTGTGTAGCATCCCTCACTCATTTTAATGTATGAAAGCCTGTAGTATCAGTATCAAATGCACCGTGCAAAGAATTGTGCTGTGGCAAAAAGGGGTCTTCAAAGAGTCAGTTCAGAGGACAAGTGTGGAAA
Organism: Lophotriccus pileatus; assembly: GCA_035583135.1. Classification (NCBI taxonomy): domain Eukaryota; kingdom Metazoa; phylum Chordata; class Aves; order Passeriformes; family Tyrannidae; genus Lophotriccus; species Lophotriccus pileatus. The sequence goes on along the minus strand of JAWWES010000168.1, from coordinate 42,142,134 downwards.
ACCTAAGAATACCAGGCAGCAGTATGTTACAATGCTATACTAATGGCAGCTCAGCCACTATCTCACCAAAGGGTGAGGAAGGAAGAGAAAACCCTGCTGCTGTTCACATGAATGACAAACATGGTCTGGTAGCACGGAGCCTGAGCTAGCAGTTAAGACATGTGGTCTTACTCCCAGCCATGCCTCTTCTCTCCAGTGAAGCACCCATCACACTACACTACTATTCTGAAGGTCAGTTTCTCCATCTGTATAATGGCCATTTATTGGCTCTCATCCATGAAACACAAAGAGCCACAGAAAACTGCCAGATAATTGCTAATTATTGTTAAAAATATGATTCCATCCTAATTCCTTCAGACACACTAGCAGCATCTTAGAAAATGCACAGCACAATTTCAGTAACGATGATCATCCCAACAGCCCTGGTATGTTTAGCCCTGTACAAATCAGGCCTGGCAGCTTGATGAGTTGCAAGGAAGGCGATATTATGTCTCCAGAGGAACGGACAAGTGCTGACAGCTCACCAAGGCTTCCTCTGCACAGACACTAAGCAGCTTTCTGCAAATGCTCAAGCTCCCGCAAGAGGAAAGAATAGTGGGAAGAGAGGAAAAGAAAAACGTTTTGTAAACTTTTTTCCTCTTTTTTTTTTTTTTTTTACTTCTGTTGCTGTTCCATCTCCCTCCCCAGCTCCTTTTTATTACAAATTAAATAATTACTGAGCTGTAGCCCAAAACACTGAAGATTTCACATCTTGTTTGTTCTAATTATATCAGCCGGCCTGACAAAATGGTTTCATCAATGGAATTGCCTTGCAAGAGCTCCGGCTAATCAATTCTTTGACACTTAATTAAGAACTCTGCTGGTCTGTGAGGATTCAGGGAAGGGGGGGTGGGATGTCAAGCAGCAGAATGTCTGGATATGCAATGTAGAGCACAGGTTGTTAAAACCCCTGGCACAAATGGACCTCTACTTCCTTCACTGTCCCTGCTTTAATATTACCTCACACTTTATCCATCTCTCTCACCACTTGCTTCAGTTGGGTTTTTTAATTACTTTAATCTCAGCCCTGCCACCAGTAATGGCTTCAAAACACCTCTAGGGCCTTAGATTTACTTTCAGACAGATGTTTCCAAAGCAGGCAGCAGCAGATAGGCTTGAAGCATAACACTTCAAGCTGAAAGTGCATCAGACCTCAAATGCTAACCAGACTGAGGTTCAGGCAGCATTTGGAGAGGAGAGCTGCACAGATAAGTCGTGCTGCCACAGTGAGAGGAACCCAGAGCGGGTGTGCTTCCCCTGAGCCAGCACCCACCCTCCTACTGAGCACGGTGCTTGCAGGTCTTTGCCATATGCAAGACAGTGGCTTTCTTTTGAAAAACAAATTGCTACCAAGCAATCTGGGGATCACCCACCAGTACAAATTGGGATCTAGGTCTGCAGCAAGCAGATGGTTGCTTTTATTTTGAATGACCAGTGAACACAATCCAGACCTTATGTTGGTCTTCATGGTTATACTGGCTTTCATCTGGCTAAGAGAGAACAGATAATGACCATTTTGGCATAAAGTTAGAAAAGAATAAACAGAAAGTATCTGACCTAGGTTAAATATTGCCATTCACTGCAAGGTTAACCCCTGAACATTTTTCTTAATAGCTCTATACCAGCAATGTAAGTTTAACCTGGATCAGTACATTGTATCGTTTGGTGGCAGTGTGTTTTGATCTGGCCCCTGAGCAGAAAAATTAAACCCGGTGAGCTACTTAAAAACTGTATCATTTCAGAAAGAAAAGTGGCATTTATAAACAAAATCAAATTAGTAAAAAACCAACCACCCAACCAAAAGTAAACATCATCAACCCCCCAAAACCCAACAAATTGGCAAAAATTCCAGGAATCTGCCTGGATAAAAGTTAGTTTATCAGTGTTTAAAGGAAACACATGGTAAATGCACCCAATGTCATTTCATGTGCTAAAACTACATCACAAAGCTACCTACAGAGCCCTGTCTTGCCGCTCTTCTCATCAAATGCCAGAGGTTAGCAATACCAGAGGTAAGCAAGAGATGGGATACTTTTAGCTTGACCAGATATATTAGCCAGATTTTCATTAAAATGCTTGGTTATGCTGCAGATTCAGAGTCTCGTATTCACTTCCAGTAGTGGCAAAGACTGATTATTAAGAGTTAGAAGGCCAGTTGCAGAGAAAGTAGCCAGCCACCTCCTTCACGACATTAACACATTCAGAACTGTGACACAGAGAACTCTGTGAGCAGTTAATACCTTTTCATTCTAACCTCTCTAAATTTTGGAGTTTAGCTCAGAGGACTTTGGCTGAAAAACAAGTCTTAAAATGTCTTAACCTTTTGAAATTTAGGATGGAAATTTAAAAAGTCTCTTTCAGGTTCGTACAATAATCAGATGCATAATAGGAAAGGAATTAACCAAAGATGTAACTGGAGTGACAAAGTGCATTTTGCACACACTTTCTCTACATCTGAAAGACATTAGCAAGTAACTGTAAACTCCTCTAATTGTCCGGCCCATTCCTAGTTTGGAAAGCCACAAGAATCCAAATAGAACGAAAATAACATTAAAAAAAAAAACCAAAAAAACCAAAAAAAAAAAAAACCAAAAAACACCAAACCAAACCAACCAACCAACCAAAAAAACCCTACACATTTTTATGTGCAACTTGTCTAACTTTTATCAATATTACTTGGCAAGACTGGCACATGTTGGAGACTCCCTGAATCCATGGTCCCAAATGGGACAGCAAATTGGTAACAGTGGATTCAATATACACTCTCAAGTTTTGGCTATTTTGAAAGATTGCAGAAAAGCCAGGCACACTGTGCAGAACCAAAAGTGGAGAAAAGCAAATAGGCATCTTTAGTTCTCAGCTTCCAAGAAGGTTAACGTCATCTAAGCAGCGTCAAGAAAAGAGCAGCTAATTTTCATTTTGTGAGCATTTGTCACTGTCCTTCTCCCAGTGTTGATATGGTCACTGCAAAACCTCACTACCCTTTAGCTTTCAAATTCCTTTTTTCCCCCAAGAAAGCAATCTCCTGTACACCTCTTCACTAATTTTTCCCTTATCTGAAAACAAGAGCTACTGTGTTTTTACTGTCACTGATAGAGGTGCGTCAATTTACAAACGGGAAAACTTTGCTTATATTAGACAATAAACAATAAAAATTATATAAGTAATAATGGGAAAGTTCTTTTAATTCACTGCTAAAGAAAATCTGAGTTTGTAGCTTGCAGAAAACAGTGACGTTTGTACAGAACTAGCTGACTATCTGGATCATCTGGTACCAAAAAAATAGAACACAGCATAGCAAATGGAACATGAGGCTGCTGAAAGATGAAATTTGGGAATTAATTAGGAACCGAATGAGAAAGATTGAAAAACTACCTTTATAAAGCTCTGTATTCATTCTGGTCTTTCACTGTTTACTGTCAGGAAGTTAATATTTTGCTGTAAGAAATGTGTAAATCTTTCATATTTGTAATTTATTTTTTTTTTTGGTGGTGGATAAAAAATGGGGAAAAAGGAGAAAAGGTCCATTTGCTTCTTCACAGAGAATATGATTTCAAATTTCAATTAAAATAAAATGAGCAGCACGATTATCGCTATGGAGCAGGCGCCTGGTAGCGCAATAGGCCTCTTTCACTGCCATGGCAACCGGTCCTCATTGTCACGGCTACCTTGGCACTACATGTAATTGTCGATGTGTGAGGCTGACTGATAATACACAATCAATACCCCATAAGCAGCAAACATCATTTTCTGTCTAAGGGAAAGGGAAAAAAAAAAAAAGGGGGGGGGGGAGAGGGAATTCTTGCAAAAGAGAAAGAAAGAAGCAAAGAGAAACAGGGAAGTAAAAAAAACAGAATGAGAGAGAAGAAGGGAGATCTAACTCTAAAACACCTTCAACAGTGAAACATGCTGCTTTTTTTTTTTTTTTCCTATAAAGCAAACAGCTGGAAAAATCCCACAGCACACATGAGCACCTGCTAAGTCCTTCTAATAGTATATTAACTAATTGTTTATGCCAACATCATTAAAGCATTATCCAAACACTACATCAACCAAGCGAATGCTTTTGTATATAATCAACAGTAATTCTGGTAATGCCAAATTCTCCGGAAAGAGCTGGCACTTGCAGTCCAGAGCAGGAAGCCGACTTTTGTATACGGATCATTAGTTTTTCAACTGGCTGAGTATAAAAACAAAACAAAACAAAACGAAAAAGGCACAGGGAACAAACTGATCATATAGGGAAAAGGAGAGCTTAGTCCTCAAACACAGAAAGTGAACCATGGTATCAGAGTGGAGACAGATGCAGGAGGATAAATGGAAAAATAAAAAGTCTGCTCAGCATTAACACTAGTGCTTTGGTCACCTCATGTTCTTCTTTGAGCACTGTATCCTTTTACCTAATGTTTGCATGCTGTGCAGTGCAATCAGGTCCCATTACTAGTGCAACACAAATTTGAGTAGAAATGGAAAATAAGAAAGGATACACAGAGGGGTATAAAGAGAAAAGTGGAGGGAAAGAAATTAAAAGAACGGTGCAGAAAGAAAGGCAAAAAAAGTGAAGGAAAAACCTTGATGATATTTTTTGTAGTTATGGGGCCCTACAGATCGACCAAGCAGGCATGTTGACTTCAGTGTGAGCTACCTGCATGTTAGACCTGTGTACACAGGAAAGACAGAGTACACAAGACCAGTACCACTAGAAATGTGGCCATACCGCACCAGTCACTCTTCTCCAGGGAAATGGTCAATAAGCAATATTAAAGAAATTTCAGGTCAAACTAGATAAAATCCTTAGGGGGTGGCACGAGGTCTCTCTCTTTAGTCTTAAGGTTATTTTATTCCTTCAAAAGTCTCTAAGAATACGTATCAGCAAACTGTGGACTCACCTAAAAAAGTGAAGGAATAGTAAGGGAACTGGATTTCTCTAGATACTGATGCAATGATCTCAATAACTCCTTAATGTGATCTAAGAACTCCACCAGGAAAAGCCACAGACTCACTCAACCATGTGGAGGTGAGATGCTGGCATCTCAGACCCCTGCACGCTTCTGGATGGTATCAGGTGGTGTTAGTTAGGCTGACAATAGCTAAGAAAATTGTCCACATATCTGTACAGAATGGCACAGAAGAGAAGTTCTTTATGTTCTCGGTCTTCTTCCAGATCTTTCCTTTTTTTTCTTTTGTAGATTTACTTATTCCTATGAGAAACTCAACAGACAATTTGCAGATATACATGGACAACTTTTCGTTTTCTTAGCACAATGCAAGGACAGATGATGGTACAACATTACAGTGACAAGCTTAGCATATTAATACTGAACACACAGTGCATATGTCGTCCCATCTTATTCCTTATGAAATAATCATCTGTAATAAATTAGCCACATCTGACAGAGAAGAAATTCTTCACTGGCTTGGACGAGCATGGGCAGATGTGAACACCCTATTTTGTGGTCTGCCATTTCTTAAATATCAGCGTTCTGTTGCTGAATCTGAGCACATACCTTTGCTTTAGACTGGTGTCTTTTCAATGGTGTGCTTCTCCACGCTCCAATGGTGTGCTTAATATTACATGTGGTAATATTAATTCAAAAAAGCACATTGTACATTCAAGCATCCAATACAGAGGTAAACTGTGTTCCTGAATCAGTCAGTTTAGACAAAGTCCCCAGTTCCCACACCAAGCTACACAATGCAGTTGTTGCTGAAAGTTCAGTTTTCCAAAATAAAAAAATCTATTATCCTTACACTGCCAGCACAATTCTTAACTACAATAACAATCACCTCTTTCATGAAGGAGAAGTGTATCATACAGATATGCCAACTCTGGGAAGAATCCTGCATTAGTACTACAGCAACATTCTTTGCATTCCCGTGTTACCAATCAAGGCAAGTCCCATGAAGCAGATCAAGGGCGATTTAGTTACCTCAGGCAGCTTTAGCTATTCCCATTTTAAGCCAAATCTGAGCAAAAAATAATGAAACATATGGGTCTGACCACACCTTATCTAAAGACATATCATAACTCCTTGGTTCTTCTGAAACCACGATAGCATCTTCTTAAAACTCACACTCACTCCAGAATGATTAACTGTAAATTGTCTTTATTTGTCAAATTCACACTGCATAATAGATAGGATAATTGGGCCCCAGTTGCCTAACTTTTATGGAACAAACCTCTGATAACAACAGATTGATTGACAGCTCCAGCTGTAGAACACAAAGTCTTTTATATTGTAATATTCTAAATGTTAATAGTAGAGGTTAAAAGGCAAAAATAAACAATAATAAAGGACATATCTGAAACAAATGCAATGTCATAAATTTCCCTGGGGTTTCAGTGAGGTGTGATAGCATTGTTCTAAAATGAAACTTGAAGACACTATAAAGTTTCCAGTTTTAGTAACACTCCCCCAGGCTTCCCAGGGATGCCTCATCATTTCCCAGTATCTCAAGAACTACTTTCCAGACACTCACTTAGAAAGTTTTTTCTTTTAATTTTTGTTTAGGGACTTGTGTTTCATCTTACCTTTGACCCCTGCCCCTGACTAGTCCTACTCAATTACACACACTGAAAATGAATATAAACCCCTATCAGACAAAGCCAGCAATTTGTTTAGTTTTAGCTCTTTGTCAGATTATCCAATCTATTCTGACTTTCAAGTTCTCTTTGAGACAGTGTGTCAGGAGAAGGAATCAAAATCATTTTTGTTTACCATATTCCTTTTAGTAAATACAACCTTTTATCATTTTTCTAAAGGCAAATGATTAATAAGTCTAATTTGTGCTATACTTAGAAGCAAGAAAGAAATTAAACTGCCATTCTTTTCCTCACAAAACCATGTTAAGAATATCCATCGAGTACATTACATAAACTCAGAATACACCAGTAATTACATATGTGTATCTACTAAGGTTTGCAGATGTGGAGGCCCCCCTGAACATCAAGATGAAGGCCTGGCATACTGGAAAGCATCCTTTGCTCTGAGAAATACATATGTGTTACTTTTAATATTTTTACCAAGACATGCTGAAGAATTCAAAACTCCCTGTATGCATATTTCCTAGTATTAGAAAATAAAAAGTGAAAAGAAAATTTGCAAATATGGCCACCTTCCATAAATCAAAACTAACCTCGCTTATGAGCCCTGGGAATGGGCTTGATGTGCATATTCAGGACAGAGGGACACTACAGCCTGAGTGCTGTACAACTACAATAGAGAGCAAAGGGAACAGCAGTCTGACTGAAAAACTGAAACTCTTTCTGTAACCCACTCCCATTTCCCGAGTTTAAATGAGATCCAGTCCCTAATCACAACATTTACAGCTGCTGATTTATTATTAGTGCTACTTAAGGTAAGCAGCGGAACAGCCAATGGAACAATGGAAAGTTAAGTTCCCTAAAGCGTAGGGAGAATATTTTGTTACTAACATGCACAACTAATAGCAAAGCTCCAGAAAACCTGAGACACCAACAGATCTTAAGAAACATTTTCTATTAAACAGCCTACCTTTTCCAATGACATATAACTGACAGTCCATCTAAGCTGGCATGAAAAAAAACCACTTGAAAAGGAACCTGGGCCACTGGGTGAGTAAGTCTGGCCTCCCTAGGAATATGATCCCTCATGTGCCCATAAACCTGATCCTGTCCTTCCAGCTTTGGGTGACTCCAGCATCCAATGGAGGCAGTGATTTTAAGTCAGTGTTACAGCTCAAACTGCTTGTAGACAAGGTTACAAGCAATTGCAGGAGCTGTTTGACAAAACCTGCGTGATGGTTGAAAGGCAACCTTGCAAAAAACAGCGCGCTACCATAAATGTCTATGAGCCTTTGAAGGGCACATAACACAAAAGGGGAGTGATAGAAGTTCGGGAAGGAAACAATTCCTGGTTGTGCAATTAGGAAGAGGAAGACACAAAGGAACACACAGGAGGAATGTCAAGTTGCATTTCTGTTTGGCAACAAAGTCGATGGAACAGCCTCCACAGAGTGACGGTGGAATTTGTGTTGCTATAGTCATTTATAATTAAACTGGATGTATCACTGGTGAACGTGACATAAAGAACAAACTTCCAGCAAATGCCAAGGGAAGGACGAGATGGCACATGTGTTTGTCGTTTCTTCTGTCTAAGGCAGATTTCACTTCATTCCTAAATGCTTTCTAGTCTTTCTGCATAACCCTGTTAATCCCACTACCCTGGCAAAATTCCAAGTAATTAGTTTCTGCCTACCTTTTTTTTTTTTTTTGGTGGCTTTGATTTGTTGTAGCATTATCACATCTCTTCTTAAGTGAAATATAATATTGTGCTGCCATGTTCCACTCCAGAAGTAGTTTTTAATACACACAGAAGGGGAATGTGGTGGCTGTTGTAAAAGCTCAGCCAACATGAAAATGTATCACAGCAAATGGAAGAGATCACAGCCAATACAAATCTGCTGCAGAAACTAAGCAGAAAATAGCTCTTCAAATTGGAACTAGACCAGAACTCTGGATTTAACATATCTACAATTGTGAAAATTGACAGAAGATCTTCATAAACACCAACACTCAAATAGGCCTACGATTTATCCCAAAAGGACAGTGGAATCAGCAGCACTTCAAGGGGCAAAAGACCATCTACCAAGCTATCCCTATGACTTCCTGCAAAAAATTATTTCTTGGTGGTTTTTATGGAGATCTTTTCTTTAAGCCCTAACTAACTGATTTGAAATCAGGTAAGATCACTGCAGAAGGCAGTCAGGTTTCATTAAGTCAACTAATTTCCTTTGTAGACAACCCTCATGTCCTGTTTCTTTAGCACATATCTCAGTCTTGGAAATATATGAAAAAGTAAAAACCCCACAGACCACACTTAAAAAGCAACAACAAACACAAAAATGTTAGGTTATTTTCCTCTCTGCTTATGTATTCTGTAAAAACTTGGCAATTTAAGTTCCTAGTTGGTTTGATTTTTTTCCTCCTCTTAAAAATGCACCCACTCTAAAAATTACACAACACTGCTTACTTTTAAAATGTAAATGTTCAAAAAAACCCCACATACCAGAAAAAGGTCTTTCTTTCCTCTGTTTTTCCCAATGAAATAAGTTGCATGTGTACCACATGCAAAAGTAATCCCTCAGAAACTACATACTAGGATCTCAGGAGACATGGAAGAACTAGAGATGACAGTATTTCCTGACATTCATTACAATTATTGCTCATTTTTTGAAGAGGAGCATCAATATTAAAAAAATATGAAAGGGTTGTGGTTTTTTGTTTTGTTTTGTTTTTGACTGCAAAGCAAAAATAAATAAATAACTGCATTAGTTAAATCCATTCTCACATCTTGAGAGGTTATTTATTTTCTCTGAGGGCTGATAAAATTTCCCGATGACATGCTTTCTAATTTTAAAATTGCTCTCACTTCACAGTTCTGAAAAAGCTGATGTCAGGGAGTGAGTGGGTGGGTCTGTTTTAAGTGTGATTCACACATTAGAGTCTCTTATCAGCTCATGCATATTCAGAAGTGCTATCCATGAGCTGAGGGGTTCATGAGGAGTCCAAAGGACCAGAAAGGAAAATGGTCATTTGGAAGAAACTAATTAAGATAGGGAAAAGAGAAAAAGGAAAATTTTTACACTATCTTTTACTCATGTGTCAGGCATGAAAAAGATGTCTTATTCATGCCTCAACCGAATATGTCCCACCTGCAGAGGGGTTCTCCCTGTCCTTAGCCCTGCCTCTTCTCACCATCTTGTGACTCTCCATAATGCAGAAGTAAATCCATGTCTGCCATGATCTCTCCAAAAAAGGAGCCATGCTTGGGTCTGGAATACAAGAACTAATTCCCAGGGCAAGGCTGATTCCTATGGTAGTATTGGTGTAATGATTGTGGCTTTGAGGCATCTTGATTTAACACACTGCCATGCTAACATGCCATCTCCTCTTTACACAGTTTTAAATACTATTTGCTCCTTCAGTGAGTCTGATCAGGATAGGTCCTCCCCAAAGTAAATCCTTCTGGAGAACAAGAAAAGCCATTCCTGAGATGAGATGTAACCAGATGATGATGTCAGCTGCTGAGGTGAAGTGCTGGTGTCAGGCCACTAAAATCCTAACTTAGACTGTTTCTCAGATCATCAGGCTGGCTAGCAGAACTACATCTTTCTTTAAAGTCCTTTGCTAGAGGGAACTGCCTTGTCTCTTCCCCCTCTGCCTGTGACACATTTGCTGGTATGGAAGAGAGTGTTATGGAATGACGAGATGGCAAGCCTGTGCCATCATCTTGGTAGAGAAACAAAATTCACCCGTGACAGCTATACAAGAAAATTCTCTATGATGGCTGCTGTGCTGGACACAGATATGCCCTGAAGCACAATCTGGCTCTCTCACTGCCTTCATGACTAACATAAGCCATGATGAACAGCCTCATTACAAAGTCTCTGCAAATCCTGCTCTAGACTAAGCAGATGAAAAAGGTTCTGTTGACTGCAATGCACGTACCTTGGTTCTCAGAAGGTAGCAGGCACAGCTGAGGTGGGGGAGGTAGGAAGAAGGCTGGGTGGTAGGGAGGGAACGTATATGATGCAGACACACACAACACTGTAATTAAGGGTAATTTCAGAAGCATTTACCTGTGTTTCAGTGTCTGACAACTTTTCACTTGTGAATGCTGCAAACGCCTCAGCTCTACAGACTGATCTTGTTTTTATGTTGCTGGAAGGGGAGGAGCAGAAAAATGAGTCGTTCTCTGAATTAATTACCTCCTCCAATTTGAGCAACATTGACTGAAATACAGTTTAACTCTTGCTCAGGATCTAAGTGTCTCCACTAAAACAGAACTGAAATGGAGCCATGCCTAGTGTCTACATGCACAGAGCTATTATAGAGTTCTGCCTGCAGAGTGTAACCACGGACAAATGATGCCCTATAGGAAACTCAATGTTTTTGAAGGACTACACTGGAAACCTAAATTCACCTAATATAACCTCTAGCTAGCAGAAACATTACCATAAATGATACCTTTGTTCAGTCACCACCCTAAAAGCCTTAATTCCATTTCCATTTGCTGAAAACCTGAGATTCCCCATCCCTTTTGTTGAAAAGTAGTATAATGGGATTAAAAAGCAAGCCTTAACTCAGAGGACTCAGGTTATATCCCTAATTCTAAGAGTGGGTCAGTTTTGAGTACATTATATCATTTCTTTCCATTCCTGTTTGCTTGCTCCCTAAGGCAGTAGCAGCATCTTCCATCTTTGTCAGTTCTGAAAGCTAGGACTCATAGATATCTGAATAATGAATACTTTGGAGATGTTCAGAGTTAAAAGGTTGGAAGAAAAATTGCATTTTAAGTCTAACAACCGGTACTTGCCTCACTTTTTTATTCACTTATTTTTTAAATTAGCTTAACAATTGTGCTTCAGGTGCTGACCCATGATGTCAGTCTCTGTCATGTCAGACTATGTCAGACTGGTCATAGTCATGAAAACAAAACACTCCATCCCGACTAGGTGGTGGTGATGGGATAAGAAAAAAGGAAATTTAAGATATAAATTATTTTCCCTCATTTATTAACATTACAGTTTATTTTATCCATCATTTTACCTTAAATAAAGAAAATATTTACAGAGCTTATAGCAGAGAATGACTGAAAGCATCGAACAGAACTACACAAACTGCGAACAGGTGACAGACTTTATTTTCTCAAACACTTCTGTCCTAACATTCAGGTTTCCAGATAGTTGAGGTCTAAGCACTGCAATAGCACTGTCATTCTCTTCAGAATTCATTCCCATCCTTCCGCTATCTGTGGCAATTATTCCACAAGGCAACTCAACCAGCTCCACCAACAGAGCTATGCTGAACCTTGTGTTGTTTTAGTCTTTTCAAATGTGAAAAATCCCCCTCTGGCGTGGGAATCTATAGCAGAGGAGTCTGAGATTACTACATTCTTTTGCTCCATTTGACCCCAAATTTGACACTACTTAATACCATACCTACAGACCTGAAAAACCTGTAGCTCACCTATGTTTACTGTTTTAATGCGCCTAAATATCTTTCTCCAGTTCATTTTCTTTCTTGCTTTCACTGTGCAAAATGAGGATTGTCTGAGAAGGGCAGAGTGTGGCCACTATAAGACAAGAATACCTGCTTCCTGCCAGGGTGGTATGCAGATCTTGTTCACATCTTTGTGCTACTTCCCTTTATTTTTCTTTTGAATATGATTTTCCACTCCTTCCATTTTTTTTTCCCAGAGCAGCCGGGAGCAGTATGTAGCTGAACTAAATTTTCTGCAGCTCACAAATGCTCTCTGTGAACAACCCTTGAAGTAATGACCACTGATAATCCATCTGGGTAGAGCTAAGAACAATGATTACTTCCATCTCAGTATTCAAAGCAGCAAAATCTTTCTATAGCAGAGCTAATCTGTCACTGACAATAGAAGGCACTACAATCAGCTGAGGAAACACTAAACAGATTCTGGTGAACAGTGTGGTAGTATCAATTAACTTTGGGTTGTCATGTATCTACCTCTGAGAAACAGCATTGTCTGTGTCCCATGCTAGTGTCAGACTGATTGAAAGATCCCTTAGCATTACACTTACATCAACAACCCTGATTACATGCTTCCCCCTCACTCACTGTTGCTATCCATCCCTTTAGAATACCTGGTTATCCACACTCCCACAGCACTGTGTCAGTCCCATCCCAGCAGCAAACTGGCCATGACAGTGAGCAGAGCAGCATATAGAGAAGGATGATTCTGATTAGTGCCTGACAGTGAATTGCAAGGAAGGAGAGTTTATTGTAAACAGGATGCAAAATTCAGGATGGGCTCATTCCTATTGAGATAAAACAAGAAATTACATAAATTTTTTACACAACGTGAGCTTATATGTGCAAGAGGAGAAAGAAATAGGAAGGGAAGTATTATTAGTACGTTGTATTCACTTCTATGGATTGATCTGACCACTGTTGGTAGACAAAATATCATAGTAGCTGCTGCTTCTTCACTAAAAAATATTAACAGTTGCAAAAAATCTCCCTGCCATTAATCCTTCCTGTTAGAGCAAACCTAATCCTGCAGAGTTTACCTGTATTTTAATTCTACTCAGTTGCTTTAGAGATAGGTATAAAAATTGAGAGAACTTTTTTAGGAACTTCTGTCAGAGACTGAAAACAAAATTTACCATAACAAATCAAAATCATTGGGTAAAAGTGCCAGATCACCAGGTCTGGGAACCACAGGATCAGCCACACTTGTCCTAAGCCCAAAAACAGATCCACTAGGCAGACAAAGCTAGTCAGCATAACAAAGAGGGGAGGAGCAGGAACTCATACCTAGCAGCCCTTTTCAGAATGTGATTCAGGATGAAGGCCTGACCTTGGTGCTCCAAAACTCTGTGACAGAACTCATTTCTCTTCACAGCCTTTACAGTGATTCCTGCCTTAAAGCCTAATTACTCAAAATTAGATTGTATGAATAACTTCCACAGTGCTTATGGATCAATCTCAGGTCCAACTTTCTCTGCGAGGAAGACTGACAATAACAAACAGTAAATGCTGTTCAGTCTTCCCTGATTGACAGTTATTAATCAGTCCCCATGCCAGCACTTTCCCTTCTGCATACTCTTCTCCCATCTTATGGGTATATCTATATAACAGCCCCAAAAACTTACCAAGTGTTTCCATAAAGGAAACAGGCCACTATCTCCGGGAGGTTGACTCTGCTCTGCTCTGGACATTCCTCCAGCCCTATAGAGTGCTCTAAGAAAGCAGCCCTTCAAAAACAGGCATCCTTGGTGAAACCCTGGGGACACTCAAGCAGTGAACGCAAAGGCAGCAGCTGCCGAGATGGCTGGATGTCGCTGATACAGCAGCGAGCATCACAGCCTCTTGCTGCTCTGTATTGGGAACTGAAACGACCATTTGTAAATCATCTTTAATTGTCATATTAAAGAGCATGGAGTGCAGCAATCATAGAGCTGGTGGTGTTGGAGGCCTGACACCACCATCAGGCACGGATCAGCAGACAGGATAATAGGAGTAAAAGCTGCAGGGTTACATAAGCAGGTGCAGGCAGGCACGTGGGAATGTGAGAAAGGAGGGCGAGTGCATGCCCTCTCCCTGCTCCCTTCTGCAGAGCAACTCGTGTAAACTCAGTGGCAACACAACCTCTTACATCATGCAGTAACTTGGTCCATTGCAAAGACACACAACTCATAGTCCTTGGGGGATTTTTCACAATGAAACACCCAGGATACTTGCAATTTTTCTCTTTTTAAGAACTGGGAAGTGGCTTCCTCAGTTTCTAATAGCTCATGCCTACCTTGATTAGAAATGATTAAGAGACAGGTTGCTGCTAAGGCTCAGCAGGTTCTGACTAGCTATTCACCCTTTTGGTATTATGCTATTTAACCATTTCTTAGATGAAATGGCTCCTAGAAAATCTTGCCAACACAGGGATTTTCTTTCCAGAAGGCATGGGTCTCCAGGAAAAGATACACAAAATTCCAGTCACTCTGGAAGTATCCTTTCAGCAAGTCCCATACTAACTGGAGGAAAAACTTTTTATATTGATCTAGATGCATGGGTTCCGTTGTTTCCCAGTAAACTGCCTGCCTCTGGCTATTTGTGAAACACTGAACAAAGGTTTGGATACTGTTTACAAGAAGTTATAATACATGAGTGTTCAATGACCTTCATACATGTCTCACAACTACTGTTTGCTATTAAAGACTCTACAGCACTTTAAACCAATGTGCCTGCAACTGAGTTCCAGAGGACAAAACCCTTCAAATTCCTTGTTCACCTATCTGATCACTGGACTACTAGGCAGCATGGAAAGCAAGAGCTGAAATCAAGGATCCACCCTGCCTTCACCACAAAGTAGCCAGTCTACCATACTAAGAAGTCATGGGTGCATCATCTCAGTAGGTATAATCATTATGCGAAACAGCAGGCAGCAGGAGAGAGGCACAGAAAAGGGTTCTGCTTCACTGAGGATTCTTATTAGTGCTTAAATACAGAAGATTGGATTTTCTTTCATTATTGCTTCCCATGAGGCCAGGGGCCTTGCAGATCTAGAATGTTTTGTAATCTGACATAAGGGACACCTGTTCATCTGCAGCACATGGATTCATTTGGCAAATGCATTCTGGTTGTATAGAGAGCAGAAAAGCTATGCTTGCAGTTTGAGGGTGGAAGGTAGAAATGGATAACTTCTGCCCTTCAGTCTCCAAAAAGCTGTTTTGATTGCTGTTGCCCTATTTATAGTTTCAAAGAGCTATTATTGCATTTAGAAGTACGAAGCTGAGAACAGTCATAGCCATGTCCACCTCTTCTACAGCAGCACTTTCATGAAGCATTTTTTTGCCAGCATTATGAAAATTGAATTTCCTGATAAATAAATACAGAAACTACATAGCAACTGTATATTATGAAAGCAGCAGCCAAATGCTCGAGAACTTGGTTCATTATGTTTAAGAACAAGTCCAATGCAATACTGATCAGGAGAGAATCAAGCTTATCTTTTCTGATATTCCTGCTGAAGCTTTCCCAGCCGTAGGGAACAGAGCCGATGCACAGTAACAAACACAGTCAGTTCCCTATATCCATGCAATATTTCAATGCTCTGATGAAAATAGTTTCTCTATATGTCAGGGAAACCCTTTCAGAACCTTTGAACACTTGGCTTTACCCCTTCCTCCCCTTTGTAAGTCCTATGTTTGCCCTCATGCTCTCTCACATAAAAGTGGCAAGAAACTGGAGTGTTGATTTGGTTGAAAAACACTCGGCTGTGGTTTTCATCTGAGCCCAAAATGACTTTTTAAGGGTTCAAAAATATTGCTCAGACTTCGGTTCTTATCAATGACATGGTACCAAGTACTTCCTGACTCTCTACACTGGGTAAATTGAGAACGGATGAAATAATAAGGTCACACTCAACAGAATTGTTAACTAAATCTGTCCCAGAGGTAGAGCTGACAGAACCCACAGAGAGATAGGTAAGAATGAGCAAGCTATAAGAAGTGTGGATTGTCCCCACACAGATCTGCAGAACACTGACACCGAAGTGTACAGGTGACAAGTTATGTTTTAGCTTTGTGAATTACTTCACTTTTGATCACATTATCAGGAATATCTCATTGTTTTTAGCTCAAAAAATAACCTGTGGATAACACCACCCACTCTGACAATCTACCAAACAAGAACAGTAGGAAATCTTACACAAATACATGGAGAACGTTTTCTCTTACTTCCAGTCCCTTCTAAAAATCAAGTAAATAGACAGTTCTGACAGACAAGCTTTGGCAAATATAACTTAAGCAGTACTGTACCCACCTGTCTATCCCATCACTTCAATAGAGAGGACCACCCTCAAAAGTAAATAAACAAAATGGAGAGTTTGTCCATGCCTTGTTTGCTGCAGATCACAGTCCTAAACAGCATCTTGGCACAAACCCATCTTCTCTGCGATGTTAGATTGTAATTCCGTTGTGAATTCAGTTCAAGGTCTTACAGCAAATCTAGGGTCTGCAAACACATTCATCAGGCCACTGACCAATTCAATCAATTTGTCTGTGTTCCTTCCTTTCTCAACCACAATTCTTTAGACATGAACTGCCTGTAAAGCCACCAACAATCTCTTTCCATCCAACCAGTTCCCTCTGGACTTGCTGAAGAAGTTTTCTTCTACTGGTGCTGTTCTTTCATGGAGAAGCAACATTTCACCAAGAAATACGATGATATGAATCTACATGAATGGTTTTGCTTTCAAGTATACTCAGTTTTGTGACTGATGCTCTAAGGTGAAGATAAATACAGAGCAAAATGCAAAAGGGAGAAGTAAAAAACAACACTCCAAAAGGAGTAACTACACACGACAAAAAAAAAAAAAGAGAGGCTCAAGATACTCTTCAAGTCACAGTTTTTTAAAAATTTAGAAAATCTATTTGCCGTCTACCTTGATTTTATGTAGGAACTTGGGGGCCGGAGGCAGAATTTACGCTTCGGGGGAAAACAGAATGTTACCCCTCCCATCCGCAGTTTTCTTCAGTTCATTAAATGAAAGAAATTGATTTGGCGAAGGTAATTTTGTAATTAAAAAGCTTATCATGGCTTTCTCTAATGAGCTAAGCAAACAGACAGTAATTCAGTGACAATATTTACACAGTGCACACTGGGGGACGTTTGTTTATAAAACTAAATAATAGAAGAAAATGGGAGGAGGAAAGAAGGGAAAGTAAGCAAAAGAGAAGAGGTCAATTCTAGATCCAAGTTCATCCCAGGACATTGGTCCTCTGGTGGCTTGTTCCTGTTCCCATTGCATCATAGCAGCAAAAAGAAGAAAAGACTGTAAGCGACCTATGCTACCCTCCTGTGTAAGTGGGCTTTTCACAGACTGAATTTACTATGCTCTCATCTCCAGCTGGGACCATAGCCAATTCTCTATTCAGGATTTCAGGGAACAGCTTTATACTCATGCAAGACAAAGAATTACCTTTCCAGGATACATTTCTTCCCTCTAGGGTGCCAGAGGCTTCACGCACACTAACTGAGGGCTCAGCGTGGAAGGGAAGACAAACTCTTGAGAACTGGAGGTAAAACTTGACTTCAAAAAGCTCTTCTATTACATTTGGAATGAAACTCAGAACTCAAACTATTCTTTTTATACCTTCAGAAAGCAAGAAAACACCACAGAGCTTCTGCCTCAAGCAAAGCTTTGTGCATCACAGGATGAAAAAAAATAAGTGACAGAGGAAATCCAGTAGTTCCCTGGAGATTTTTCCTCTCTTGGTCTGTTCTGTTGCACAGAGGTACATCATTCCCATCCCAGGGCAAAGCTTCCTAGAGCAGGCAGGAGTAAGTCTCTTCTCCGCCCCTGCTTCCCTCGTCATTCAAAGTCTGTTCTCTTGTCATCTCTCTCTGCTCCGTGTAAGTGTATGAAACATCTGTCAGTTTAAGAGTGTTGGGAAGTGAGTTCTGGAAAAGTCATTCTGAGTTTTCTGAGTTTCACACACTTGCAAATCTGTTCCCTCTATTCTTGAAAAGAGAACTGGATCAGATACTGCAAGTAATAGGCAAGTGCAAGTCAAGAGAAGAAGACGAGCCCCAAAAAGGGTGAGCAGAAGATCAGTTAGATGTGAGGCAGCAGAGAGACAGGAAAACGCTGCTAAGAAAAAGGTTAATGGTGGGAGCGAACTCACAAAGCTTAAAAGACAGAGAGAGAAAGAACAAAATGGGAACTTCAGTGGACAGAGAAAAAGAACTTGTGGATCTAAAGAATTGTCACATTTCAGCTCAGAAATAGCTGCATTCCAATGCCTAGTGCATGCTTTCAAACCCTTCTTTATGGCTATAATGTAGAGCATGAAACTCATATTAACAAAAAAGAAAATTATTCAGGAGATTTGACTCTAAAACTTCCAGATGAATTCCCTGATAAAGGAAGGGGTAAAGTCATCCCTATACAACATCAGCATATCACTGTGTCTCATGGATATATAAGGGGGGAGATAATGAGCGGGGAGATAGCGAGACCTCCTTCTTTCCTTAAGATTTACTAGGTAGTAAGACAACCTACCTCCATTTCTGAACTGATTCCAACAGGAACCACTAGTACAGCACATGCCCCAGCACCTCCTGAGACTTTGACACCAAAAAAAGCATTTTTAGATTAAAAAAAAAAAAAAAGCCTAATTTCTGTCTGCTGAATCCAGGTCCACACCTACCCTTTTCCAAATAGCCTCTTAAAGACTAACACCAACCCAATTTACTAAGTTAATAAGGGATTGCTGTGGTATAAAAAGGTATCTGCAACTTGCATGGAGTTGCATAGAACTAAGCCAAACGGCTCTCATACTAAATATATCTGATGCTTCCTTACAGCAAGAAAAGAAGTTCCCCATTTCTGCTTTCCTCAGAGATATCTTTTACATATCCCACTTCTTTTTCAATACACGAATGCGAGAATACCTCATAAGAGCATTCAGAGACCATAGGGGAGACTGAAATTCTTCAGGAACTGAGCTCCCAGCTGCAGAGCTGGACATAGCCTACTCATATGTCTCAGAGCACACTGTTATGATGGTGGCTTGGACCAAAGGATGAAATCTCTAAAATGGCTTGCAGAGAAAAAGGGCAAAGCAAGACAGACAAAATCACAACACAGCTGAGCACTGTAATAATCCTTAATTCCTTCTCTTGGAAAGGATACTTCTGCTACTTCTCTGATACCACACCCTGCTGCTGGCTGTCCCTGAATGTTCTCTGAGAGGAGACCACGATTACTCAGTCATTAATACCAGATATTCACACAGCCTAACAGTACTAATTTGATCAGGCATAAGCCTACAGCTGCACTTCTGTTAAATTAACCAGAGAATATTATAGAGCATTTAAGGCCTTTGTCATACCAGTTGGGGTTGAATGCACCTGACATAGCATACAATCAGAGGTGCAAAAACAGACAGTCCAAGATCCAGCACAAAGTCTACGAGTACACACCAAAATCCTTTGGACAAATCTGAGAAAGCAGAATAAATTTATTGGTGCCACGTGGCCCAGCTTTTCTGTTTTTATCTGAGATGTCCTAAAGCTGTGTCATTGAAACATGGTCATTATGCACAGCAGGGAGAATCTCTTTCAGTGCACAGGCACAGAGACAGAACTTAAGATAAGCCCAGAGCTGCCCTGCTTACCATGACTCAAAGTCAAATGTGTCTAGGAATTGCTGATAATTAAAGACTTAGGAATTTCAGTACCACAGTGTCAATGCTGCAAGCTAATGAGAACCCCATGAGTTAAAGGAATTTGAGGTATTAGTATTACTAATTGATTACCAATGAACTGAATAATTGGTTCCCACATTTCTCTGAAGTTCCTTTTTCAATTATATTTTCCAGCATAAAAATTTTTTTCCTCTTCTTCATTCTTTGTCTTCTCTCATTCTAGTAACTCTTCCCTTAAGTGTTTTTGAGTCCATGAGCAACCCCTTCAGGACAGTGAAGTTAGACAGTGATGATTTGCTGGCAAAAAAACAGACAAGAGCCCAAGAAGCTGCCTAGGCCAGACCTTACAGCAGAGCTGTGCCACTTCATTAGCTGTAACAGGAACATGAAACTCCCAGTGGCTCTGCAGTAATAAATATGTAATAAATGCTACTTTTATACATAACAGAAGAACCCTGCAAGTTATACTGCTGGGGAATAATTCTGCTTTGTGCTTAGGCAAACTGACTAAACGGAGTGTGGCAGGGCTTTTCCATCTCTTACTTCTGTAACCTAATATTCTCAGCAAAACAACAACTACATTTCCTTTTTTTGTGGATTTTTTGGGGGGGTTGTTTTTTGTTTCAGTTTATAATTTATTTTTTTTGATAATGATGAATTTGTAATTGACTTGCTTATGGGAGAGTGGGTGTACCTGCCTACATGGCTCCCAGAGGACAGAACTGGAGCTGCTCTAGCAGGTAGCACTGCTCATATGCTTAGACTATGAAGGCAGAGCAGAGGGTCTCCTTCAACTCAGGTAGAGACAACCTTTGGGTTTTGGAAGAACAGGACCAGGCTTATGTTTGATACCATTATTCTGTATTGAAGGGACTTTTTTTCTGTTAGGGTAGCAACTGTTGGGAACTCACCCTGGATTTCTTTTGATCTGAAAATAATTGTACCTGAGGCAACATTACATAGAGAAAATTAATAGATAATGACTTAAACATCTGAGGGCCCAGCTGAAGAGAAGGCACACTAAAAGAGCTGTTGAGAACAGCAGAACTGAAAAATGATCCACGTCTCCCACCTTACTGGCAACTCAGGGTGGTTTTTTTTCTTTTTTTTTTTTTTTTTTTTTAAACCGTGGGAAGTGAGCTTGTCGTGATGAGGCAAGAGTGAGGTGGCTGTGAGATTTCTCCAAGGAGTCTTTAACTACCCTCTGGGTATTTTAGCGCCTGCACACGTGAAACACTTCAGTATTAGCTTAACTCTCTTTCTTCAGTTAAAAGCATTAAATTGCAGATACCAAGTGTTTTTCTCCTCTCATTCTCTTTCAAATTCCTGAAAGCTAAAGTAATTTTGTCATGACTCACATTATAAAAAGAACAAGTGATGTGACTGCTCCCACTTATCATGCACATGTACATAACAAATATTCTCTGTCCTCTCTACCTTGACTTGCTGGTGCCTACAGTCCTATCATCACAGCCATCTGTTTAAGCATTAATGCCAAGCTCTGCTCCATGAAACAATTTCTTCTTTTTTTCCCTCATTTTTTATCTCTTCCCCCCTCCCCTTCCCTGGGGGTTGGAAATCTCCCCCCACTACATTATTCTTCTATCACTCCCATTAAATTAACTAGAAATTGTACAGGGCAATAAAAAGAAGAATTAGGCTATAGCATGAGTAAAAATCCTAACTTTTGACAGAATATACCCAATCTCAGATCACAAAGACTGGACACAAGAGAATTTGAAAACAGGCACCCTTCAAGATTTTATCCACAACCACTTATCTCCCAAAATATATATGGGCAATCTTACTAGAGTTATTCATGGTTATCATTAATTTAGGGACATAATCTGATCACTGTTATCACCTTTTTATTCAGCAAATTTGTTAGGGATGGAAGCATGATTAATTTTCTAAATGAAAAGTGCACTCTGAGAAAACCAGTGAGGCTTTACATTAAGTTCACAAGTCTTCTCAACTAAGAGATTAGTTGGGTTTTCTTCATATTCAATGTAATGTCAGTTTCTGGAATATAGGCTTTGCTTTTGGAACATGATCCCACCTCAGCCCCTTTCAGCTCTCAGCTCACAGTGTTACCATTGCTGCGGTTACAAAGACATCCAAAGTACCATCTGAAATAAAAAAGATTGTGTGAAATCACATGAAAGGCTAGAGCTTTAATTTTCACTTGAGATTACCTTTCAAAAATTGCAAAAAGAATGGAATTTAATCATGTAGAAGAGGTGTCATATTTAGGAAAAATAACATACTAAATTTCCAAATTCAATAAAACAGATCAAAAAGGTTTACAAGGTAGAAAAAGTTCTTCAACAAAACCTGTAAAAAGTACAGAATTTTTGCAACTGTCTCTGTAACTTTTGCTCCTTTTGGACTATGAACAAAACCCTTTACATATATATGGAAACAGATAAATCAATAAAGAACCGGAGAAGATTTTGGTGACAAGTTTTTTGAGTGATACTGGTTCATCTGCAGTAAAGATGAGCCTCCAATCTTCTGAATCCTTGTTACCAAATTCAGATTCAAGGACCTTTGGATTTGTTCCCATTTTCAATATAAAAGCCAAAAGGAAACGCTGCTGAAAGCTTGTGCACATCTGTGCATTTATCATAACCAAATCTCAAACTTCAGCCTTTCCAGTCTTTCTGAGGGATGGGTAAATGGTTAAAATGCCATTTCATAGCTCGACCCTTTTCTTGGAATAAACACCTAGATGGAGCCAGAGGATTCCTCACTACTACAGAGTTGTGATGCACATGTGGAAAGACACTGCTCTGCCTCATCACCCACTCTTTCTTATGGCCAACAAGTTGCACAGTCTCTGCAGGAGGCAGCATCTCTCTAACTCACTTTTACAAAGCCTTTTGTCATCAGTACCGTGTATAAAATACTAAGTAATAATGGTTATGGTTAGATTAATAATTCACTGAGAATAAAAATCCATGCAATTTTGGCCCTTCTTTATTCTCCATGGACTGAACCACATTTCTGTGAATGGATTTGTTACTCAGAAACATCCGCCAAATATTTCACTTGAGCACATTTCCGCCTCCAGAACACTCGTGAGCTGCTCACTTCACTTATCTGCTATTCACAGTGTGCAAGTGGTAGCACAATATTGTTTCCAGTTCCTGACAGGAGGAAAAAAAAATCTTTTCAAATGGGGGAGTGATAAGCAGCAAATGCTGAATCATTGTTCAAAAATAGCTTTCTGAGATAGATGACTGCATGAATACATGCTCATGTTAAAGTCTATGAAACCTATAAAACAGAGAAATGTTTTTACAAGAGAGGAATAATCTGACCCCACATATAACTGTTGTCACATTCAGTACTTCATTTTTAAAAGTACTTACAAATGGCTTTCTGTATTAAGCAGCAATTGGATATCCATGAGTTAAGATTTCTAAACTTTCAAGCCGTGATACTATGCTGAAGAATTCATTGCTGTTTTTCAAGTGGAAAGAACAGACACATCCAAGGAAACTCAGTACTTTTTAAGCAGATTACGTACCTTCACTACTGGCAATCATCACCACTTCCTTTTCCCATTTTGCATGCTGTATACATAAGTGAGTAACTTAATCTTTCTCCCAAAGCTGTGATGCTAAAAATCCACCCACATTTTTCCACTACCTGATAACTAATCACTGCAAAGTTCTCTTTGATTACAGTGCAAAGCACAGTAATAGCCATGAAGAGAGATGGCCAAAAATTTGTTGGCATCAACCTCAATAGTTGAAAGCTGGTTATGCTATTTCTGTGCCAGAAGGAGAGCTGCTATGCTATATAATTTAGTGAGTGGACAACAGCATTCTGATGCTATGGTTGAGTTGTAGTGTGTGATGCTTGCGCAGTGACATCTGGGTGGCTGATTGATGGAGATTTTGCAACACTGAGTTTGCCAGAGTGTGGCTGTGCCATGACTTTGCCATAGGTGACTTAATTTTTTTAAGATGAGGGGTAGACAAGAAGCTGTTTGAGCTGACAGAAGTCAGAAATGAGATAGATAAAGTACCACTCTAGCCATCTATAGTAACAACATCTGTTCCTTCTGACTCCTCATTTTTATTTTGAACAGTGAGGAATAAATACAAAAAAAAAAACCAATGCTGTAAATAATGTCACAGGAAATAAGCCAAAAATCAAGACAATGAAAAGTACCAAACTTCCCATGTCCCTATGAACCTAGCTACCCTAACCCCCTTGCATTTCAAAATCCTCCCTCTTGTTTGCCAATACAGTGCTTGCCCCCTGCTTCTTTTTAAAGTTAAGGGCTGACTGTAAGTTCCAGGGCTGAAGGGGACTTCTATTCAATGCTCACTTCAAAGGGACTGTGCTAGGTGCACACGAATGACATGTCTTCACTTCTATTTCTACACGCAGTGTGCCCTGATGAATAATCGAGGCAGCTATTACAGAGACGCAAGAAATGCCGATCACAGTTTGTCTCTGAGTCAGTTGACATTTTTATTTTATATATAAAGCAAATTAGGGTGGAAGACACAGACAGAGAGCAAGAGATGAGGGTTTGTGCCAACCCCTTCACATCTCATTTAGTCTATGCTACAGAGAACTTAGTCTTTGCAATCCTGCCTACTAATAAGGAGCATGTATCCCTCCTCTGAGAAATTAATAAATCTTGAGACAGCTTAAAGGAAAGACAAAAAAATTTTACTGCTTTTAATGTGGACATTTGTGCCTCTGTATGTGTGATGGGTTTAGGGAGAGGGAGGTGAAAGACTTGCAACACTGATGAGGGGAGGGACATGGTGGGGGGGCATGTCAGATTCTTCCATAGGTTAAGAGTCATTTCAATATCTATTAAAATCTGGTAATTGCATTGGATACAAACAATGAGAGTGAAGAACAACTTAATAACAACTCTGCCACAGTGCTTTCAAAGCTCTGTTATCCTTGTGGTGGTCCCCTACTACGCTCCCACTGTGCTTGGGATGTGACCTGCAGCATTCACATATACTCCAATCCCATACCAAGGCAAGCAACCTTCTCTTTCATTAATTCATAGTTTTGCCAAGATTCAAATACCCAGCTCAAAACAATTAGGCACAAAAATCTAATGAAAGAATCTTCGTGAAAATCACAGTTTACAAATTTGGTAATTAAGTGGACAACTATTTCAGTCAAATGTGTAATCTTTCACAGTAACAACAGCAAAGAAGCATTAGATATTGCTGGGCTCACACACCATGCCATATTTTGTCCTCAAATTTGTACCTATATAGGGGTAGGAGATCAGATTGGTGGAAGATGGCTTGCATGTTCCCAAAGGAGGAACTGAGCCATCCTCTTCCACATAAACTGCAGACACCATGAATGCTCTTCATAATTTCCATCTCCTATGACTCTGTTCAGACTAATAGATACAGAGACTCAGAGTAAAACAGACTTGATAGGACAGAAGTCTTTGATTAGAACGTTGGACAAAAAAATACAACAAAAAAAAAAAAGAAAAAAAGAAAAAAATGAAGAGTCTTATTGTGATATAGAGCTGTTCATTGAAGAGGCCTGCTGAGAGATACTTCTTATAAGTTTAAAGGAAAATCTTGCTAATAGAAATTATATTGGTTGAGTTGAGATTAAAGCTATGTTTTAAGTGTTGGCCTAGCATATGTAGAAGGTTCTTGCTGTTCAATCTGCATTTGAGCTAGCAAAGGTAAACCTAGTGTTTTGAGAACTGTGACATTTCCCTTTCCAAGGTCTAAAGTCCCAAGAGTAGTACTTATGGCAGGTCTTTATACTGATCCGCACGGTAATACCTGAGCAGAAAAGATCTAGATGAGACAAAACCTTGAATGGGCAGTAACTGAGCTATGTGTGGGAAAGCCCACCCTCAGTGTGTATTTTGGAAGAGGTCAAATTCCAAATTGAGCATACTCCCAAACCTCAGAGAGACACTTCAGCTCACCGGGAAGCGAGTGCAAAGAAGTACAGGCCAACTACTTGCCAACTTGGTGAAGATACAAACGAAACTCCTTTTCAGATCTAATCTTTTTGAACACGAGTCTCACAAGTGCTTGAAAAGCCTGATAAGAAAAGAAATCCAGAAATTTCACAGGTGGGAGAACTGAAGCGCAACATATCCACAGCAGAGCCTGGAAAAGAACTTGGAAAAAGCAGCCAT
This sequence comes from Lophotriccus pileatus, assembly GCA_035583135.1. NCBI lineage: Eukaryota > Metazoa > Chordata > Aves > Passeriformes > Tyrannidae > Lophotriccus > Lophotriccus pileatus. The sequence continues at coordinate 42,116,213 of JAWWES010000168.1, read as the reverse complement.
AACCTTTTGTACATTCCTTGACATAACTGCAGTATTTTCACTTATCTCTGGGTCCATTTGCTGTCTCAGAGTCACTGTCCACACAGCCTTATAGTTAAGCTAAAGCCTAGTTTTCTACTACAGTGTTTCAATAAACACCTAGGTAGATCCTGGTAAAGGGAGAGACCACCATGCACAGCCAGGGTGAGTGAGGATCCTGGGAAATACTTCAGAACCTGAGTTTTACATTTTTGACTGATCCTGGTTGAGGGATGCCCTGTTAGAATAAATATATTTATTATTTTTTAGAGAAAAGGACTGTTTCTTACTAATCAACCTGTGCCAGACCCAAGTTTCATCAACACAAGAGCTACCTGCAGGCTAACTTGCAATTTAGTACGTGATTACCCATTGCCAGTAAATCCTCAGTCTTCACAGTCCAGGCAGGCAGTGCTGAAAAATCACTTACTGTATTTAGTGGAGGAGGAAGGGAAGTAGGAGAAGGAAGGGGGAGAAGAAAAGAGCAATATATTCAAGAGGAATGAAATTGAAGGTAAAAAAATGGAAGAAATAGAAAAGTAGAAAAGGGAGACAAGAAGTAACAGCAAGAAGCAGCTGAAACAGGAGTGAAGAAATGGAAACAGGGCAACTGCAAAAGGATAGAAGTTTTAGATAGCTGGAAAATAAACTTCAGGGTTTTTGTCCTAAAGTGAACTTTTTGTGCAACATGGCTGAGGCAAAATTCACTCACAACTCTTCCCTCTCCCTACTAAAACTAGCCCTAGATTTCTCATCCAAACTGCCAAAACTGAAATTCTAAAGCCAAACTGCAGTAGATTGGAAATGTTGTCAGCATAAGAGCTTGAGCACACCACCCTTGTCCCTTCCTATTCTATACAGGCATTGGAGTGACAATTTCCCCGGTGAAAAGGTAGGTCTCTATGGAAAAGGCCACAACCCCTCACAAGCCAGCCTACTTCTTTGGAGCTGCAGCCAAAGCCAGGCTGCTGGTCAGCCACAAAACATTTGGTGCTAGAAACCTGCAGTCCAGCACCAATTCCTCTCCTTTCTAGTACAGGTAAAGGTGTCAGAGGGGTTACTCTGTGTTACCCTTGTCAGCGGGGTACCATTAGCAAGCACCTGCCTCTTGAACTGTCTTGGCTGCTCTTATCACAGTCTGAAGAAATTATTATACAATGCAGAACACCAGAACTGCAAACTGCTCTTTGGTATCTGTCTTCTCTCTGCCTCTTTTTGTCTCACAGCTTCACTTCCCAAATGACCAAGTTCTTTCCTTCTGTTTTTAACCCCTGTTTTTCCTTTCTGCTTTGCTTTATTAGTGTCTTTCATCTGCAACTAAAACTCTATATTACTGGATCATCTAAAAATAATATTTATTATAATTTTTCTATGTGCCGCCTTCTGCAGTCTCAATATTCTGGAAGGGAAATTGTTTTCACTCATAAAGAACATGAATTCCTTGTTCAGGAAGGATAGCCCACATTTCCCTTTCTCCCTAGTAATTCACTCTCATTATGGGATCTCTTTACTGCTTTGCAGGTAAGTTACCCTTAGGTTCTCAGTTTTTTTATACAGAGCACTAACTTTGGTTTTGCAGTGTATGACAACAAATATTAGAAGCACTTAAAGCTTACTCAACCTTTGTAGAAGGGTCACTATGGGACACGGAGACTGGGACCCAAACCATGCCTGCTGTGACACTAAAGGGATCAAATTAGCCCTGTCTGTACATAGAAGGGATATCGTGTTTCAATGTTCTGCTTCCCATCAAGATATGAGATCACAGGTAAATCAGAATTGCAGCCTGTCACTGTCAAAAGCATGGTTTTTAGTAACTAATAAACCACAATTCTGGCATCACTTCATTGAATCAGCTAAAAGGCAAATGTATTTATTATGTGGGTTCACCCCTTTGGAATCATAATGGCCATGTGAAAATTCCAATGTTTAGGACAAATGTGTCTTAACAGTCACTATTAATAGTTGTGAAATAAGATACATCATTTTTCCTCCTTCTTTGAGAAATCAAGGGATGACCCCTAGTGACATAAATGCTTTGAAACAGGTCATGCAAATCTGCAGCAATAATGATAAACCAGGAAAGCCAAACCATATCATGACTATCTTAATCTACAGATAGGGTTAGTACTGGCTCCTGAAGATTTATTCATCCACAGACTTGCAGGAAATTACTGATGAGAGGTATATAAAATTTGATTAATTGCAAAAGTCATGGCCATTTGTTGGTGTATGTTGGGTTTGGTTTTTTTGGTTTGCATTTGCTTGGTTTTTTAGGAGGAAAGTTGGGTTTGGTTTTTTTCTTTATTTTTTTCCCAACTGTAATGTATAAGATGGACTTTTGGAAAGTCATGGTCCCATCCAGGTCTCCAAAAAGTGCATGTGTGTCATGGGAGCTGAAGCAGAATTTTCATTAACTATTGGGAGTAACTCAGACCCTATGACACACAGCTAAGCACAACAACTTTTGTCAGGTTAGGATCGAGGTAACATTTGTGCCAGCAAGATATTTCAAAACTGTCACCAAATTTGACCAGAGCCCTTCTCTGTTATGTGAAATTGGATCCCAAGGTAATAAAGTACACTGAGAAAATTTAAGGTACCTTCTAGTTCCCTGCAAGATGCAGTAAGAAGCCTTTTTATATTTTTGAGATCTCAGCATTTCTAATCTCAGGACTGTGTGCATCAGAAGAAAAAGACCCCAAAACTGCAGTACAAAATCACTGAAAATAAAATTGCATGTAATTAAGGAATATCAGCTTTATTTTTTTGTTTGTTTGTTTTGTTTTGTTTTGTTTTGTTTTTTTGGTGTTTTTGTGTGCGTGCGTGTGTGTGTTTTTGGTCAAAAAGTGTACTTAAGCTCTAATTTTCTCCTAGCCAGATCATATATCTTCAAGAAAATATTTGCTTTGTTGAGTTCCATATTTGCACTTTTATGTACTCTGACATGAATGAACATGAGTTAAGAGGTCAACTGATAAGTCACATGATTATTTTTCTCTTACCTACATTATCAATTTAAAAATGCCTTTTCATGAATGATTTAAGTGGTTAAATAATCTATAGGCTATTTGCTTTACACTGAATCGGAATACAGACATTTCATTCTTTTGTATTTTCTTTTGTTAAACTAATGAGTTAAACATATCCCAGAAGCATAATGCTACATTTATGTCACTGACTGCAAAGCTGAAGCTTGGCTGTATTTTTTTTGGTAGCTTGTTAAGTAAGAATACTGGGCAGAGACACTGTCTTTCTATTTCTCTCCTATCAGTTGTTTGGTTTACAGGTTGGGGTAAAGGAATTTTTCTGGATGGGAAGATGTTGAGAGTTTTTCTAATTTTTTCAGCAGTAAGTGGTTTTTTTTCAGTTTAATTTGCTGGTTATAAAATGCTCCTATTTCATTTGTATGCCAGTTTGGGGGTCTGTAAAAGATTCAGATTCATTATCTTGTTTTATCAAGCATGTAATAAATAAGCCCAACTAATTTGAAACTTTCCATTTGTTCACATTGTTTATTTCTGTATCTGTACTTATCACAGTTTTTCCTCACTCTCCTTTTTTCCTGTTTGCTGTACTCTTATTGCTGTTTTCTTATATTTGATGGGAAGTTCCTCAGGGTGTAAGTCATGCTGTCATATACATTCATACTACGTGATGCTGAGAGAGGAGTTTGGGAGTGATCAAAAATGGACCTGATAAGCAAGTAGTAAATTGAATTTTTTTTTTCATCTCCTGTCCTATTTTCTCTGTATTGGTATGCATCTGAGCACAATTCACTTAGATGTGGTTCAAACAGCAACTGGAATGTTGCATATGGATACCCGAGGGTTCCACTGAGATCCAAGAGTCTCCATAAAGGTAAGTTTTCCTGTCATCTGCTCATTATGGCACTGGGAGAAGAAAAATACAAAATAATTTTCAGGGCAATTTATTATAGCTATCTATCTGTGGTAATGCCTGAATATCTAGTAGCTGCCTTCCAGGAGACCACAAGAGCAAGAAAGCCATCTACGTGGGACAAAGAAGAAAAAAAGAAAAATTCAGATTCAACCTATAAACTTCTAATACATTTAAAATCATTTTCTGTTTCTTTACTTGACCTCTGGCTTAGTCAGACCTCAAGCTATTGTGTAGAATTTTATAACTTCAACCACAGATGAGGTTTTTTTGCAATTGTTCCAAAGACAGCTCAATTATATACATCCAAGAGTCAAAGAAAGACAAAACCAAATCAAATTCACAAGGAGCAAGTAACAATAATCCAAACTTTCTTCCGAAAGTAAATAGGAGACATGGATACGGATGTTACTGTCAGATGATGTGCAAAACCCAGAGAGATTATGCAGAAGAGTACATACATGTATATATCTTTCCTAGTGCAATTTCATGCTGGAAGCAAGTCAGTCAGTCTGTCTGCTCAATGGAGATCTGGGGCTCAAGGTCATGGGTGAAATTGCTCTCCTTTCACTGAAACTTCTGTTTACAATGAGCCCTCCCAGCATTTCTCCCTGAATTCATTTCAGAAAGCAAAAAGTTCAAACTCCATCAATTTCTTTCTGTATTTTTCCCCCTCCAGTTGAAACTCATTGCTTTTAAAGCACCAAGGCAGGCTGAAAAGTTTGCCCTAGTGACCATCTTGCAAGGCTGGCAGAGTGCAGACCTCATTGAGAAACAGCAGCATCAAGTCAAGCAGGATATTCTCCCCTCAGCCACATTACAGTAAATGGATTTTCCCATGACCTTCAAGATGCCACTTCAGTTCCTTCCAAAGAGACTTAAGCAGCCTCTCTGCTATTAAGATGTTCCTTCATTTGTCAACAGAAAGCTGCTCAATTGCTACCCTGAACAAATTTACATAGAAATTACCAATGATACTCTGCAAACAGTTAGGAGGATGACAGCAGAGACACCCAGCAGAAACACTCCAGTATACACAGTCTACAAACAGAGCCAGTGCTCAGACAAAGATATAGAGGGAAATGTTACGGGGAAAATGCACTGGACTAGCAGAACTGTTAACGTGAGTGCATTCAGCACTGTGAGATGTGTTAGGGCTCTGAGTATACTAGTTCCTCCAAAACTTTCCCACAGAAGGAAGATGTTACTAGCACTTCCTTCCTACCTGTCAAGCACTTCCAAGATGCCTTTGCAGCTTTCCAAGTTGCCATGCACCTGAATATTATTGTGAAGCCTGAAGATGAGAGGGAAAATTGCTACCCCATCCTGATAAAAGGATGTCTGACTTTTCAGACTAGCACTGGGAACTTTATCCTCCTGTCCCTGACAGAGAAGTCTTGCTGCCACCCTCAAAGCTCCTCCTTGAAGAGAGCACTCTTTCCTAGTCATACTCCCCATGCTCTCTGTCTACTCTCAGTCTTTGCAGAGCCCTTTCCCTTCCCCACCCCTAGAAACACGACCGAGGAAAAGCAGGCACCCGATTTGCTCAAAACTGCCATTTTTTCTTTATTTTTTTTTTTTTTTTAAATCTCCTTTCTAGGGTTCTTGATCTGATCCCAATGGGCTTTTATTTGCATAATTGTAGACCTGTGAAGTCTGTATTTAACCCTTTTGTCAAGCAGTAGTTGTGGTAGTATCCAGCCTCCAAAGCCCTGTAGGAGGGCTCAGACAACCACTGATAAAATACAAGTTTGGCCTGGTTGCTTCTTGACGAGGAGCCTGGCTGAGAACCTAGAGCATTTCTTTCAATGGCAGCATTTTTGGCGGCCCTTCGATGTAGCAATTCTTCTACAGCAATCAACAGCCTCAGCACAAGGTCTTAGCCCTACAAATTTTTTTTTTTTTAAAGCAAGCCAGAGACTTAAAAGCAATCATGTCTGAGCAACACTAACAATACTGGGTTCTGTCTACACAAAGAGGGACACTCCAGGAGGCAAATAAAGCAGTGGGCGTTAAAAGGTACCAAGAGGGAAGCCTACATTTCTTCAGACACCACACTGCAGCAGACTGTTAGATCAGTTAAGGGTAAAAAAAAGAGGAATTCAGCAGCAAAAATAGCTCTGGAAAATGTTTTCTCCTATGTAGGTATGTACATAAATGGAGGTACATTTGTGTGAGTGCACACACAAGAGAAAAAAAAAGAGGGGGATTCAACAGGGCATAGGGTAACTAATGCTTACTATATGATCTTGACATGAAATGACTGCACAGAGTTGAAGAAAAATCCCATCTCAAATAATGATCAAAGCCATCATAGAAGAATGAGTAGCTTCCACTTCTTAAAGCAAACAGGCAGATAATATTTATTCCACAGTATAGACAAAGCTCTGCCTTCTGTCAAGGGGAAAGGAATAAATTGTTTTCCCATAATGGTGTTTTCTTTTCAATCAATTTCCCTTCAAGCTTGATTTAAGAGAAGGCCATGTCAGAACCTCAGGCGAGTGGAAGAAACCTAAGATACTCACCCATCAAAGGTGAAAACGATAATGCAGTCAAACTTATAGAGTTCCATCTAACACACCAGTGCTGCACAGAGGCACTCCTTTCCTGCCTCCTCTTCAAAAAAACTACTTGCAGCAACAATGCAACAAAGGGCCAGCAACAATGAGGAAGAGAGTTCAGAGCACAAGGAACAACAGCAATGGATATACGTTGGAGTTCATGTTGCTTTAGTTAGGGATAGAAGTACTAAGGAAACTGTTGTTACAGGTCATTTTGCTACATACACAGGCATATGCTGTATATGCTATAGATTAATTTTTTTCTTTTAGTGAGACCTTTGTAGATATTACCTTGTTATTAATATGCATGCATGTAAGAAAGAAGAACAGTTACATTTGATGAAGACCCTGAATTCTAGGAAATGCTATAAGGGGACAGAATGAAGACTTAGACTCCCATAGCATTGCAGGCACTTAGGTACTTACAGAGCTAGGTCATCAGGGAACACTTTTATATTCAAATATACTGCCTTGTTAAAAATTGTATATATTTTCTGGGGTTACAAACAGCTCCTTGAGTTGGAAAAATCATAGTAGTTTCCACTTCAGAATTAAATTGATGTCATAGAAGCTTTCCCATCTATTGCTTTTAAATGCAAATTGTAGAAAGACTGCTTCCAGGAGGACAGGAATTCAAAAAGAAAACACTTGGTATTTTTTAATCTCGGAAAAATTTTGGTAATTCGACCCACATATAGTAGGAAAACTCAGAACAGTTCCAATAGTATTGGAACCAAAATACATAGTCTCAAAAGTTCAACTAAACTTTTAACAGGCACAGATCTGAAAGACAGAGGACCCCTTATTTTTCTTCTCATAAAGTTCCTCACAGGATGCAACTCCCAGTTAAATAAATCATCTCTTCAAAAGCCATGGGATTTTTACTGTAAGATTTTAGGGAGGGGGTGTTGATTTAAACAACACAACTCCATCCCATTTTCTTCCCAACAGACATTTAATTCAAACCAATGCTGCCCCAAGACAGGAGCACGCTGCATGTTTGAGTACAATGATTTCCTCATGGCAGCACAGTAAATAAACAGCTAGCAAATGATTTGGGTGTTCAATGGACTTTGCAAGCAAGATCTTAACAGCAGTGTTAGTTATGCAAAAGCTAATGAACACTTTCTACAATTGACATTCCCATTTCCTGGCCCTAATTCTCTCATTATTTATCCACAGGCATAACGGGCATGTACTGGCTTTAGTATTACTGACAACAAAAACCAGAAACACAAAGAACACCACATTCATTTGATGACAGCCCCAGAATCATAGCTGCTGATTAAGTTGGGGAAGGGGGCTGCTGGAGAAGATGGAGTTAACACCCAGCACAGCCCAGCTAGGACTAGCAATGAGAACTTGCTCCCTGGTGTCAAGTACTTATCCAGGCACATGTGTATCTGTGCATGCACCTGCACAAGGACATTCTTACAGGAATCTTTTAATGATTAAGATTTTCTCCACAAATGTAGGCCAACATTTTCAAAAATAGATGTCCAAAGTTAGGCATACCAAAATCCATATTTAAGCATCTACAGAAGTGTCCTCATTCTCAGAAGTGCTGAAATTGCCAAGAGCTGTAAAATGCTCAAATCTTGAAAACCAGGACACATCTTTAGGTGCTTGAAAACAGATTCAAGAGCCTAAGTTTAGGCATCTGTATTCTTGACTGTAAACTTATATTACCATGCAAGACCTGCTGTAATCCATCTCACACACATGACATTGTCAAAAACGTACTGTACTAATTGTCCCAGATTTTCAATTGCAGCTGCAAAGTGCACCACCCAGCTCAAAGCAGGATCACAAATGTAGCCACTGTCTTTCTTCACCTATATCCTGGTAGTGTTATGGCACCAAATTACAGTGACTACCAAAAGGACACAGTGAACAATGGTGGCAGCAGACCTGGCCCATATTCCCTTTATCTACCCTCTGTCTTCAGCAGAAGAAAGGATGGACTAATTAGTGCAACTGTAAGGTTGCACTAATCAAATTAAAAAAGAGTGCTCGTTTTGGCTGGGATAAAGTTAATACAGGGATGCTTTAGATGTCACTGGGCAGTGCTTACACACAGCCAAGGCCTTTTCTGCTCCTCACACCATCCCACCAGTGAGTAGGCTGAGGGTGCACAGGAAGTCGGGAGGAGACACATCCAGAGCAGCTGATCCAAACTGACCAAAGGAATATTCCATACCAGATATCATCATGCTCAGCATATAAAGCTGGGGGAAGAAGAAGGCAGGGCGGATATTCAGAGTTACAGTGTTTGTCTTCCCAAGTCACCATTGTGAGTGATGGAGCTCTGCCTTCCTGGGGTTGGCTGAACACCTGCCTGCCCATGGGAAGTAGCAAAGAAATTCTTTGTTTTGCTTTGTTTGTGTGTGGCTAAATCTGTGTTTAAATCTGTGCAATGCAAGAGAAATAGGCCCCATGCTGTATCAATGTCAATCACACTTATTAAACATGAGAATAGGGTATATATGTTTGCTTAAATGTTACCAAGTAGAATTCAGTTATGTCTTTTGAAATTGATGTCAGATCCTACAGCTTAGGGTAATTAAAAGGAAATACACACAACTCTGTAGTATGCTGGTGCCTCAGAGGGGAAATAGCTTCCCCCTCTGCTACACGTGGTAGAAACAAAATAAAAGATTAGGTAATATTGAAAGGAAAAATCAGACTAAGGAAAGGTTCATCAGTGAAATAGCCAGTACAGAGATTATTTTATTTTAATGCATTGATACCATTTCTCTGCCTCCTCAGAACCCAAAATCCTGATATTATCTCTGTCAAATAACCTGTAACAAAATTCTTCATTTGAATCAAGGTCTTCAAGGTACTTCCCTTCTTCATTTTTGAGCAGCATTCTAAAATATTTGCTGCATCCTGTAGCTTCAGTGCTTAGACAGCAGCAAAGACAACATATTCTACAAACTGCCTGCACCTGTACACAACTATACTGTCCCACACAGCCGGAAAGCACTCTGATGAATGGGCATACTAGAACCACACAAAATTATCTTGAATGTGAGGCAATTCATCATATGTGGCAATATATTACTAAAACTGCAATGAAAGCAACCATACTTCCATTGCTTATTTCATCCAAATGGTTCCCTATGTGTCTACCATGTTTACCTTTTTAATGTACGCCTAAAGCAGTCAAGTTCTCAGATGTCCTAAAAAGTGGTATTCCATTAATAATAAAGCTGTTATTATTTTGAGCAAGTGAGAATCTGATCACAAATTCCTTCACTTAATAGTAAACTATGATCACTTCTGGGACAGCTACAACCACCATTCAATGAAACACAAACAATATTATCTGAGAGTTTATAGCTGGAAATAAAGTAAAAGACCTCTTTCCAAAGACACAATAAGGGAAAATTAACATAGGAAATAAATCCAACCTGGCCAAGGCATTTAAATATATTGTTTCAACATTATGTCCCAGAGTACAATACATCTACTAGGTCACCCACAACTATGAGCACAGTTTAGCTTTGCCTCCTACAGAGCAACCAGGCTTGACTCCTACCAGGGGCCACAGTCACTCCCTCTGCCCCACCCATCCCCTCTGGTGAGTCCACATTCCTCTCTGAGCTACCCACATAAACCCTGCATATTTCAATGGGACTGTCTCTGCTGCAGCAGAGTGTAGTCTACACACCCTTGAATCCAATGCACAGAGGGACTTGGTTACTCAGCTCTAACTTCTTCCTAGAGGCTCAAAAGCTGCGAATAGGCTAAGCTTATTTCTTCAAGCACAGAACCAGTTATATGTCTTCCAGACTACCCTGCTTACTCACCAACCTGGCCAAACACAAGGCAATTCCAAATGCATGTTTGTCAGCAAAAGACCCTGCAAACTTACCCTTAGTGCATGTGAGCCAAAAATGCTCCACTGCGAAGATGGTATCACTGAGCTCTTTGTAGCAAAAATTCCTTTGCATTTGCTACATAGCCCAATGATGTGTGAACTAGAAATAAACTCCCCATATATAATAAATGAGAAGTGGTTTCTTAAACTACTTTTTGTCCAGAAACTTCCCTTTTCACTAGTGTTGCTACAATTCTCTTTTTCCCAATGGCTCACTCAGGGAAAAAGAGCATATCGGAAAGATTGCAAGGAAATACTTGTATGAGTTGAAAATGGTGTTTGACACACACAAAAGAAGACAGGGCAAGGCATGGCATTCATGCCAAATGGCTATTAAAGAGGTAACAACAGAAGAGTGAAAAAAATATGATGATACTGGCGTCTGGTAAGAGTCTAAACAGGAGTCACGCTGAAATGGAAGGAAGGAAAATAAAGATTCTGTGGTGCCTTGGATGACAAGTCATACGATTTGAGCATGAAATGTAAAACAACTAGCATTGTAAAATGTAATAAAAATGTAAAGCAAACAAGATGAGCACAAATAGGAAACAGATGCAGGTTACTACCTTGGCAGCCACTTCAATGAACTGCACTCAAGGAAATTCAAAGGAAAAATGTCACTACAGACAGTGCAAGAGATTAACAGAATTATGAAAAAAGCTTCTAGCTGGAGTACTGGGTTTAATCAGCAAAGTGAGATCTGTTGTTGGTTGGGTTAGATAAAGAACTGGATGAGTGACAGTTGCCTAGTCACCTCCCTCCTCTGAGCTGGAGCTCAGACCGAGTTGCAGGCCAAAGGATGGAAAGCATCATAGCTACAAATTTTAGTGTGTGGCTCCTCTCAATCATCTAAAGGAGTTGCTCTCTCTACCTCACAATGTAGGAGGCAAAAGCTGCCTCTGAATCTTGATAGCTCTGCATGGCACAACTTCCCAGAATGCTACCATTCACATAGCAATGCCAGCTCCAGGTGTTTCACAGGAAGTATTTGCATTCGAAACGCTAAGCCCAGTTTTGCAGGTTTCCACACAGGAGAACACCAGTGAAAGTTGTATACAAACATTTCTGTAAGACTAATTCCTCAATGGCAGAAGTGGTAGATGTAATGGGGACCACAGGAAAACATTAGGGAAAAAAGCCTCAGATTTCTCTGCCATACACATTTCATTTTTATATTTTAATAAAGTTAAATAAACTTAAAAAACTTACAATGCCAAGCAAGGTATCTGCTGGTCCCTAAGGACTACACCATCAACTTTAAACCTTGAGTTCATGAAGCTCATTTTCTCCTTTCATTAGCTCTTATTGTCCTATCTGTGCTGCTGAAGGTATCTCTGCTATTCTTAGAGAGATGGCAGCTTGCAGCCATCTCCATCCCTGTGGAGTTGTGCTCTTCATCATGACCCTGTTATCCTGACATTCTACCTTTGCTATTGCACCAAAAAGTGCCAACTCCCTCTTCACAGAGGCAGACAGCTACAGTAAGAAGAGATATGTGCCATGTGCTCTATTATTCAGTAATTGTATCATTATTCAAAAAAAAAAAAAAAGAAGACAGGAAGAAGAGACCCTTTGTCTCATATCAATGTCAGCAAATGCACACACTATTGTTAGCAGATGAAAGATAGTGAATATTGAAAAGAAGCGGCTTGAAATTTTGGTTAAGTTTTGCATGAAATATGGTTTGTTAATATCCAACATTCGATTCTGCTTCATAGCCTGTGCCACTGGGAATATTTGGTTCCTGAAAAATGCTGAAGAGAAGCACGGACACTTAGCAGTATTACCAAAAATGTGCTTTGGAGTTACTGGTAATAGATGCTTTTCTACAAAAATGGTTTTGGTAGGTAACTACTAAATATCTGGCCTAAATATTTACTATTTTCTTACTTGATTGTTTGTTTATATACTATAAGTATTGCATGTTATATTTCTTATAGGGTTTTCCAACCAACTTTTATCACTGAGAGATTGCTTATTACTTACATGTATTGTTCCATATAACACTTTTAACACACTAAAGATTTCCAACATACCTAAGATTCCATGAAACCATACAACAGTGAGTTCCAGAGGCTCGTTATGTACAGAAAAACAGAGGATTTCCTTAGTTTTCAAACACACAGCTTCTTTGGGAATCCCTTGCAAATATGCACTATTGTGTTGTATTTCAATCTTGCATTAGATAACGTACTGCCTCATTGTGTTTATTAAAGATATGTAATCAATTAAAACCAGTACATCTTTAGGACACTACTTAGAAGAATAAAAGAGTAAATCCACCAGCTCTCAAGAAAAGCCTAGAGCACACTACAGAATAAAGCCAGTGCTGTGATTTCACTATTTAATGATAGAGAACTGTGTTCAATAACAAAGTGTGCTTCGCTTCAGATTATCATCACTTAGGTTATTGAAAGCACACTGTGCTCCATAGCTCCACAGGGAGAAGGGAGGACAGTATTAGAAACTTAATTTTGTTCCTTAACTTAATCCCAACTTGAAGGACTTAAAGATTAAAACTGGAGATGGGCCTTCACTGTTGGGTTTCTCAGCTTTCTAATTATATACCATACTCTATAAAAAATGCACGGCATAAAGAACCAGAGGAACTGGCAGACTGAGGCCGAGTGAAAATGTCTTAATCCTTCTGACCTTTCCCACAATTTTCTTTCTCCCACAGAATACACAACTGACCTTTTCTACCTACTGACAGCACATCTTATGGCAGATTTCCATTATCCAAAGCTCCCTGCAAATTCACTGCACTTTTTACTGGTAATCCAGCTCAGTTCTGCGAAGATATTACAATGCATAGCTCACTGAAACCTTAACTGTTGTTTGAAACCTGTCCCAGAAAGTCAGAATGGCCATGCTTGCATACCTGCCAGCTTTCCAGATGCACACAGAGGCAAAATACCTGCAAGAGAGCCAAACATTGCAGATGTACCCAGCAGAAACAGGGCTGAAGTGTTGCCAGATGCACCAGACATGTTCATCTAGGTGACAAACTTCACTGGGTTAAGGGATGTCTCAGTCATTCGGCTGCCTGCCCAGCACACAGGAGATCTGTCTCTGACTAGTATGTGACATTGAGAAAGTCACTAAACCCCTATGACTCCACTCTTTACCTGTAAAAAAGGAGTGGACTGCATTCCCTTAATTCAGTGTTATGAAACTCTTGTAGACAGTGAATCATTTACACCTACTCTGGTAACAGGGGCCAGATGGAGAAATTTGCAGAATATTTTAGTTGAAGTTTATAATTTAATTATGGAAAGACAATAAAATATTGTGGGGTATGGTATACAGGTTTTATTGGTACAAGTTGGATATGTTTATTATTCATACCTAGAAAAGCCAAGTGATTCATGAAGGTCACATCAACTGACTAGCAGCAAAGTCTTTATACCAAATTTCACCATCCTGGTCTCTGTAAATATCATACTTTTATTTAAAAAACTGAATGCGATACTTTTTATACTTTTTCACATCTTTTTAATTGAAACTATTTTTACACTGCTCCAGCTGTAAAGCCAGACTCTCTTAGTAACGATGTGTCCAACTACAAAGCTCACTGTGGGAGAGAAAACAAAAAATAAAATGATAATTTTATTCCCAAAATAACCTGTATTCTTATGCTTTTTTTTCCTTTCTTTAGATTAGATTCAATACAGACACTTAAAGTCTTTTTTTAGTGGTTATCATATATCCTGATAGGGAGCACCAGAAAGTGAGGAGTTTGACACTTCAGATCCATGGAAATATATATGTCTCTATGGTCAGCAAAGAGAAAGATGCTGGGGTTCACAAAGGAGTCAAAGGCAGTAAGACTCTATAACAAAAGAGAAGTTTTAATCTATAAATCAAGGCAGCAGCTGCAGTGAGGGTGTGGGAGTGATATTTGCTTTTCTCACTCAGACTTGGTTTGGGATTTAAAATCCCAGGGGTTTCCATCTTGCATCCTACTGTGGGTTTACAGGGAAATGAGCACCAAGAGAGAAACCTGAATGCTCAGACACGGAGACCAAGAAAAGGAGAAAAGGATAGCAGAAGAGGACGTGCAAAACCACCACACTGCAAGCGGGAACCAAGCCTCCTTACATGCGTGACCAATGAAGACAGTGTTTTGAAAACAGAAGTGGAATTAAATGGCACCTGAAGAGGCCTGTGATGCACCCTACCAGTATATAACTTCTTGAGGAACAAATTCTAGAGACAGCTAGAGCAGTCCTGAATGCAGCACTCAAAAATCACAAACAGCACAAAATATTAAGTCCAATATTTGTAATCTTAGTGCAAGAATTCCAGTGGTCTGACTATATTTACTCTTTGGGTAAATATATTCTTAGCTACATAAAATTCCCCTGCAGACAATATTCTTTGTTTTCTGTATTTTGCCACTAACCAGTCATAATATTTTGTGCCATTATGACAGAGAAAATACTGTTCATAAAGCTTTGCAAGGACCTTCCATGAAGAAAAAATACATTCCCAGAAACAGTATTCCAGGAAAGTGTTATTTCAGATTTTAAGGCAACCAGAACTAGTGCATGCTTAATGTACATTTAATTTAGAATTCTACTGACACTGTCTAATATTTCATTCTGCACTGAAAGGAATTTACAGTGTAGGGATCATTAAAAATTATCCAATATGTCGGACAGAATGTCTGAGATTGTGAATGAACAGTGATTAAGGATCAAGATCTAAAACCAGGACAAAAAATACTATATAAAATATACTACATATGTATTTTAAATAAATATATAGTTATATGTTGCACACAGAAAGAGAAGGATATTAAAAGAAAATTCATGTAGGGAGAATTCAGAAAGGAACATATGTTTTAAGTCTTACACAAAAGCCTAATTTCCCTGTAGAATTCTAACTTGGTTTGTTTTGTTTTGTAACACACAAAAGCTTGGGAAAGTATGTAAAGGACTGATTATTCATTATTACTTAGCTAGTGGGTTTGGCTCTGAACTTTCCCTCACTTTCCTTCAGACTACCTACCAAATATTGCAAAGCTCCATTTGGTAATGTTAAGCAGGAATAGACATGAAGAAAATCTGTGATTGTCGTAGACTGATTTAGAAAGACAGTTTCAAATCTGTCAAACTGCAAATGCTGACTAAGAAGAGAAATAAAAATCTACAAGCATGAGATGCACAGGAAAGATGGAAGAACCAATACAGAAAGATAAAAATCAAATTAAAAGCACAAAAATTGAGACAGAAGAACATGGAAATCTTCTGGAAAGTGAGAGGCTGCTATGGAATTATTATTTACTCCTTATGATGTTTGTCACAGAACCTCAAAACTGGATCACAAATACAAAGTAACAGTAATTTCTCAGAGGATAGGAATCTCATCACTAAGGACACATAATTAAAACATAGGGAATGTAAAAAGCATTTGAAAGTAAACCTGTAGGGGCCTCACTGATGCTGAGAGTAGCACAAAATAAGTCTTCTATTTCTGAACAGTGTGATTGTAGCAAAAGTAAAAGATTTACGCATGCAGGAAAACGTATACTGCATGAGGGGGTCTTGTGCTTTTAAAGAAGGCATGATTATAGAGGGACGATCTTCCAGTAGTAAAACACACACAGAGGACAGTAGGGCATATCTTACATGCACTTTGAAACATTGCCACTGAATTCACAGACAAGGTGACTTTGCTGAGCAAAGGCCACAGTTTCAGATACATATCATTTGTGTTTTTTTCACAGCCATCTGAATATACCACCAAATTCTGATGCACCACTAAATCTTCAAGAAACTGCTGCTCTGGGATCCTTTGCTCATTTTCCTGCTTTTCACATCTGAACTCCTCCCTCTTCAGCAACACAACGGTGAGATGCTCCCTCAGTCTGCTGCTGTCTGAGTACTTTGGACTCATTTTGCATCATGGAGAGAAGGTCCTTTTCAATGTCTACTACTGACAGCAATTCTCGTTTCCCACTCATCCTTCCTCAGCAGACAAACAAATAACTTGTGTAACACCCCCACTGGAGGTGAAAGAGATGGCCAGTTTGAGCATCCTATTATTTTTTCTAATCTGTAACTGATAATTCTCAGTGTGCCTTAAGTGTCTGTCCCCGAGAGAAGGCTTAAAATAAAGCAAAACTGCAACTGTGAGAAGCTGGATAAATAATTGTTTGGGTTATTTGTTCTTGGGATTTTTGTTGGGTTTTTTTGTGTTTTTTTTGTTGGTTGGTTGGTTGGTTGGTTTTTGTGGTTTTTTTTTCTGGAATATTTAGTTACAACTGACGGAAGTTTGCAGTCATCTACTTCCTCAGTGGTTTGGAACTGCATTGCAGTCATGCTCTTAAACTAAAATCAAGAAAAAATAATGAACTTTTCTTGGTTTTTCAGCACATGCAAACTTCAGATTTCACAAAACTGTAATGATTATATAATTCCCCATGTAGGTGCTCAGAATATGGGTACTTCAGGAAACATCAAGCTGGTATTTTCCACACTGAAGTCTAGGGGAAGAGAGTAAGCATTGGCTGAAAGCCATAACTGTGGCTTTATCACTTGACCATCCTGCCCTCCAGGGAGAGGTTGGAGAAGCAGCAGGCTAGTTTTTACCTTTCTCCTTCCTCTTTAAAAGGATTTGTTTGTACATGTATGAGGGGAAAGAGAGATGAGGGGAATGACTCCTTTCAGGAATGGATCTGAAAATGGGAATTTTCAGCAGCACAGTATGTTGCCAAATACTTTGTTGCTTTCTTTACCATTATGACAAGCAATACTTCATTTGTCCTCGCGCTCCATATTTGCTTTGTAGGGTTCGTCACATACAGGCCTCAATTTGCCACATTGTGGCATAGGAAATCTGAGGTTGTCTCTCCACAGGGCTAATTACAGTGATTCCTATTCCACTCCAGTATCTCTATCAAATGCCTGAAAATACAGACACCAGAGCTCCTAACTAGACTCATCCTTGCTCTGTATTTCCATCCAACAGAGACAAATGCCCTGGAAAAATTGCTACTAGAGCAAGCTAACATTAAAAACAGAGTTTGCATTTCTTCTTTCAAATGAGTTAGTTAGAAACCAGTCAGCTGTTTGTTCGACATTCTGAGCCATAGCCAAGCACCAATCTCTCCCTTGACTTACATTAGCTTTGAGAGTGCAAACTATAAGCAAGCTGGGGCTTAATGAGGCTGCATGTGGGGTCAGTCTGGCAGAACGAAAAAGCACGGTCATTTTTTGAGCTATGCCAGTTTGAAACAGAAACTACAGGGAGGATAACAAGAGCAACAAAGAACTGAGGACCCGCAGAGATATCTCACTGAAAGGATTTCACTGATAGCAACTCCCTCATGGCTTCTTTACTCCAGCTGATTGTAAGATACTATAACCCAAGTACTGGCACTGAGTAGCTAATCCAGATGAGCTTGCATCAGCTTTTGGCATAGCACAGTGGCACATCTGGATAGAAAAGGAAAGACTGAGTCTCTTGTCCAGGAATGTATAAACATATTTGCTTTTAAAGATATTTGCTTCAAATAAAATATGTACTACACAACATGCAAAAGGAACATGATTCAAAAAAACCCCCACCTGAACGTCTCCAAATCCTTTCTAACTATTTCTGAATAACTCAAAATCGAACCTTCTGCTAAAACCCACTTGTGTTAGAGCACAGACTTTCACCATCAGAGCCAAAATGAACATCATTTACTTGTCTCTAAGACATGGAAGATAAACAATTGTAGATATAAAAACACTCCTCCAATTATGGAATCAGTGGACAATACATGCTAGAAGAAATACAGAGTCATGGTAACATCTTCAACCAGTCTCTCCTTCCCTTTCCTCTCCTTCCTAACTCATGCTACAGACAACATTCTAGAGCACATTTCATACTCACTTTGTTACTCTGTTTAACAGCCTCCTTTCATTTTTCTGGCCTTCACACTCTTTGCTCCTGAAGAGCAGGAGGTGCTCAGATATAAAGGTGATGGGCTGATGGAAAATTCTAAAGGCATACAGGATTAATGTCATAGACATATCTCTGGGCCATCCAGAGAAATAATCTTCAATTATTCCAAGGCAAGTTAATGAGCTTTTCAAAGTTTTATATTGCTAACACATTCCCCAAGCTGGAATAACAATCAACAGAAAAACTGAACATCAGACAACTGAATGGTTAAAATCCTGCTTGCGATCTGCTGCAGATGCTTTCACTGGGAATGTTTAAGCATAATAGTTCTGCGTAGGAAGAAAGGAACTGTTGTTATTTTAGTCATCTGCATATATTCTAGTTTTGGTTGGGGTTTTGTTTTTTGTTGGCTTGGTTTTGTTTTTGGCATTTTTTTTAAAGGTACATTTAATGATTATTCAGAAGTGGACTATTATAACCATTAAAAATAATAACATACAGATTGTAATCAGCTCCAGTGTCTCTCAACATGTGTGTGGGTTGGAGATGAGCACCATGGCCAGTAGGCAGGGCCTTTTTTGGTACTGATGGGGGTGTATATTAAAACTTTAAAAGTTACTGTGATTAATTCCCATAAAGTGAGCGTAATTTTCCTCACTGCTTAAGAATTCCAGCTGCTAAGATTCCTGCAAGGGAGTCAACTGTGCTCTTGAGCTTTATGATTAGAGTCATGCCTTTTTTCAACTAGATTGAGACCCCCCCCAACTCACAAGTTGGCTAGGAATTTTCCACACACTGGTTGTCAGAGCAATATCGAGAAAGCTAATTTCATAATAAGACTTCAACTCTGCCTTCCTCAGCAGCTCTTTCCTTTTAGGCTATATATTGGTAGAATTCAAATTATGGGATTTCAGTTCCCTTAGGTACCTTTGAAATACCCTGGCTTTTCATTAAAGCACCAAGAAAATGCCTTCATACAAGGTTTTTCCATTGGCAAATGCTGAGGGAGCAGGAGAGGTGGAAAGATTTTGGCTCCCAATTAGTTTTATTTGGGATGTTCAAGGAACATCTTCCTTTCTTATAATATCATTCATCCCACTAATGTCAAACTAGGAAAGCAGCACCAAGTTTTACAGAGCAGTTGTGGTTTCTCCCCAACAAAGATCCTTTTCTGACTGTAGCTTTTACTCCATTGATTTGCTGACCCTTTTAATACTTCTGGGAGAAGATTGTTCACGAAGAATATTATTCTGGGAAGTACTGAAGAAAACATGAAAGACAATAGTGTGATTGGTCACAGCCAGCATGGCTTCATGAGATGAAAATTCTGCTTATCAAACCTCACTTCCTTTTATGACAAAGTATTCCACTCAGCTGACCAAGGGAAGCCAGCTGAACAAGGGGGGCAGGCACTGATCTCTTCTCTGTGGTGGCCAGGGAATGCCAGGGAACGGCTTGAAGCTGTGTCAGGGGAGTTTTAGGTTGGATATTAGAAAGGGGCTCTTCACCTAGAGGCTGGTTGGGCAGTGGAGCAGGCTCCCAAGGGAAGTGGTCACAGCACCAAGGTTGACAGGGTTCAAGAAGCATTTTGACTTTGCTTTTGGGCACATGGTGTGACTCTTTGGGGTGTTCCTGTGCAGGGCTGAGAGCTGGACTTGATGATCCTTGTGGGTCTCTTCCATTGCAGCATAGTCTCTGATTCTTGGGTTTGTGTACACTTTAAATAACCTGATTATATGCCTTTCATCAGAAGAATAAGAGGAGTCACATCAATCACAGAAAAAGTTTTCTAAACACACAGAGAATGAAAATCAGTTGGATACCTTTACATTTTCCATCCTTTTACTGAGAGAGAGAGTCCATTCTTATAATAATCCTTATAACAGGTATATAACACTTAACTGTATGTTTCATTCACCCCAAAAAATGCATACACACTCTAACTGCCATATTCAAACTGCTCCAGCCAAAACACAAATGTCAAGTACAATCTAAATAGTGTTTCTAAAGAAAGTCTTTGTATTTTCATATAGAAGTGAAATTCTCAATTTAAAATTTTCCTAAATTTTAAGAGTCAGTAAAAAACAGCAACTAAGCATCTGTTCTGTCACATGCAGAAATATACTGAAGGGTATTTTAATTATATAGAGGAGAGAAAAAAAAAGTGCTTGACTGTTTTCAACACTATTTTCTGTTTCAATTAGCAAATTTTAAAAACAGCCTTTGCAGTTCAGTTGTATATACAACAGTTAAAAAGGCTACCTTTGACTCTGCTCTCCAATTTTCTACTAATCTGTGGAATCATTAAAGCTACACCTGTTCTGCTCATCTGTACTACCTTCATCACCCAAAAAATCAGTCTATAAATGCATTTTGCTTCCTAATTTCTTGAACAGGCTGGCCACTATTACATCATTCAACTGACTGGGAAACACAGAGGCAGCACAAATTACTGGTGGTCATGCAGGTTTAAAAAATATCTCTCCTGGTTTCAGTCATGCTTTCTATAATATATCCTTCCCCTTTATTATGTTAATGGCTCACATATAAGTGTTCATACTGCTGAGATTGCCAAGGTTTACACAGAGCCTATTCCATGAGCAGAGTTCTGACCTGTCAAACTCTGTTGCTATCCATCTTTGGTACCTTGGCCTCATGTAGATCAGGATCCTCACACAATCAGTCCATGCAACATAGTAGTGGCAATTTTCTACTACTACAGAAAATTTGTATTTTTTTTTTCTCAAGAAAAATTAACATGCTGAACTGTCACTGTGGTTTTAGTAAGTACATGAATAGGGACTGGGCAGAAAAAGACCAGCGCATTCATTTTTTCATATAAATAAAGGTTTATGTGAACCTTGCTCTGCAGAGGTGAAAGGCTTCCAGACACTGAAATAATCCAGCCTGGTAGGTTTTTTCAGTTTAATTATTTTTGACCGAGATTGGTACTCACCAAACCATCTCATATTGACAGCCCTGGAGATGATGTCCTGTGTTATCTATGGTACAGATACAGTCCAAGGAGCAGCAATGCTTTAGGTCTGATTTATTTTCATTTCAGTCTTAAATGTGTCCTTCAATTTTTAATTGATGATAGTGACATATCTTCCCCACTAGCATCATTTTTTATTTTTCTCTAAAAGACAACAAAGGTGTTTCCTTAAGCCATATAGATTTTACTTCTAAACATGATTAATTCTCCCTAAATACAAACTGTATCTTCATAAATGCTTTATTACTGTGATTGCCAAGAAATCTACAGCTTACTTAATGGGTCACCAAACTGTTAAATATGGAAACTAATCTTTATTTACATTAAATAAAAACATCTGGCTAGTTATATTTTAATAAGGTTTTATTTTGTGAAGAGGGAGATTGCTCAGTGAAACTGAAACAACAGAAATTTAATAAGGAAAGGAAATCAAAAAAAGGAAAAGGAAAATAGGGAACCAATAATTTTAAGATACTGATGTCATATGCTGTTTCATCTATATACATACCACTAGCTACATGGAGAAATGAAGCCACTTCAAGGCAGGAGAATAGCACAACAAGGTCATAACAGGGACAGAAAATTTACAACCAAAATCTGCAGAAGGCAAAAGAGAAGGGAGAAGGAAAGGATAATCTAGTTAGTAGGCCACTAGTAATCTCCTTAAACCTGGGCCTCAGGAAAGACACAAACATAGAGGCTGGTGCACTGCAGCAGCCTACCTCATGAAGCAATAGTTCCCAAAACCCAACCATTGAGATTAACATGCAGGGAGATTCTGCCGTAGGCAGCAAAGGACACAATCAAATTCTAACAGAAAAGGTAACATCCTAATCTCTAAGCTTGATCTAAAGCACGAGGTTTAGTACCAATTCCAATTTCCCTGTTCCTGTTAATAGGAATATCCAAAGTTACAGCAATTATCAACATAAATGTCATCTCTGCATCTCACTAAGCTCTTGGCCTTAACAAAACCTTTTGGCAAATCATGCATTGTAAAACTTAGGTTCAGCTTGTTACCACATCACAGATTTCTTGTGTGTTACATACAAAATCTTCAAAGACAAGGTTGTTAAAAGGAGTTTAAGCACATAACACATCCTTACAAATCTGCTGGATCCAGTTGTTATAAGGAGGATAACTGCACTTTGCTGTACTTTACTTATCTTTACAACATCTCCAAATTACAGACTGTAAAAGCATTTACTACTTGAATTATGACTAGGCAGGTGTATATAAGGGACCATGTAGTTAGTGATGAAATTAGGTAAACTGTCAGACAATGGGTAGTCACTGGCTTCTTCAGCTTGAAAGAATTATTTTTCTAAAGACCATTCTTCTGTTCTTCATTAACTTTTAAATAAGTAAAACATGAAGGCTCTCTCAGAAATTATATTCACTATGATTTTCTTTCTTACAGGGTCCCTCCACTTTTCACAGAATCATAGAATCATTAAGGTGAGAAAAGACCTCTAATATCATCAAATACAATCATTAACCTAACACTGCCAAGTCTACTATTCAACCATTGCTTTAAGCACCACATATATACGCTTTTTCAACACTTTCAGGGACACTGATTTCACCACTTCCCTGGGCATTATGCTCCAAAACTTGACCACCCTCTCTGTGAAGAAATTTTTCCTACAATCCTAAATTTCTAAACCTTCCCTCTGGCAACTTCAGGCTATTTCCTGTTGCACTATCGCTTGTCACCTGGGAAAAGAGACTGACCCACACCTGGCTAAAACCTCCTTTCAAGTAGTTGTAGAGAGCAATGAGGTGTCCCCTGAGCCTCCTTTTCTCCAGCCTAAACAACCCCAGCTCCTTCAGCTGCTCCTCAGAAGACGTGCTCTTGACCCTTCACTAGCTTTGTTGCCCTCTCACTTGAAGACAAGCACTTCCCTGGTCCTGCTGGCCATTCTCTGGCTGATTCAGTCCAGGATGTCATTGGCCTTCTTGGCCATCTGCACACTGCTTGGGCACACTGCTGCTGCATGTTCAGCTGGCTGTCAACTAGCACCTCCAGATCTTCCAGATCTACCATTCGCAGATCCTTTTCTGCCAAGCAGCTTTCCAGTCACTCTGCCCCAAGCCTGTAGCATTGCATGGAGTTGTTATGACCTGAGTGCAGGACCTAGCACTTGGCCTTGTTGAACCTCATATTGTTGGCCTCAGCCCATCGATACAGCCTGTCCAGATCCCACTGTAGAGCCTTCCTGTTCTCAAGCAGATCAACACTCCCACCCAGCTTGGTGTCATCTGCGAACTGAGGGTGTACTTGATCCCCTCATCCACATAATGGATAGAGATATTACACACAACTGACCCCAGTACTGGGTCAGAACACTGCTTGTGACTGGCCACCAGCTGGAATTCACCACCACTCTTTGGGCTAGTCCATCCAACCAGTTTTTTACCCAGTGAAGAGTATGTTCGTCAAAACCCTGAGTAGCCAGTTTCTCCAGGAGAATGTTGTGGGAGAAAGTGTCAAAAGTTTTACTAAGGTCCAGGTAGACAACATCCACAGCCTTTTCCTCACTCATTAGGCAGATCATGCTGTTATAGAAGGATATCAGGTTCGTCAAGGAGGACCTGCCTTTCCTAAACATGTGTTGGATGGTCTTGATCCCCTGGTTGTCATGTGCCACATGATTGTACTCAAGATGATCTGTTCCATAACTTTCCCTGGCACTGAGGTCAGGCTGACAGGCCTGTAATTCCTCAGATCCTCTTTCCAGCCCTTCTTGTAGATGAGTGTCACATTGGCTAACCTCCAGTCTTCTGGGACCTTCCTGCTTAAGCAGGACTGCTGATAAATGATGAAGTGTGGCTTCTGTGAGCTCCCTCAGTATCCTTGGGTGGGTTCCATGTGGCCCATAAACTTGTGCCGCATTAAAGTGAAGCAACAGGTAATTGTTTCTGCTTGAATTATGGGGACTTCATTTTGCTCCTTGCGGAACAAGTCTTCCTAGCTCATGGGAAGGAGTACCCTGAGGATAACTGGTCTGACTATAAAAGACTGAGGCAAAGAAGGCATTAAGCACCTCATCCTTTTCCTCATCTTTTGTGGTAATGTTTGCCACCAAATCCAAAACATGATGGAGATTCTTTATTCTGTGATTGATAGCAGCAAATCTTCTGCCCTGCTGACTTGTCAAGAGAAGAAAGACACCATCACTATGGGAAAGACACCATCACTACAACACAGGATCCTTGAACTGCCTACTGAGCTTTGCCTTGGATAAAACCTACAGCAGAGCTGTCAAGGAGGCCTACCAGGGAACGAACCTGTACACAACCCCTCCATAGCGAGCTCCTTTCCTTACACTTTAGCCCACTCCTCACCCTTAGTTAGTTCTCACTTTGTTTCTCCAAAGCTCTTATCAGGTCAAAATTGAAAGGCATTCCCTACTGTAGCTGCTTTGACACACACTTTTCCATAAAATCTTAAAGTAATTTTTGCACCTTAGAAAACCTATATTATAAATGTTAGAAAAAAGGCATGACTTTTGTATTAGATGTCAGCAAGACACCTATTACTAAAACACTAACAAGGTCTGCTGAGGCCCTACTGAGCACAAGCAGACCATAGACTGGAGGTAAGGAAGGAAAGAGATGATGACTCAGGGTGTCAAACTGCTCTCTTTTAGAATTTCTTTTCTTGGTATCTTTGACAAAGTCCTAAACCCCAGTGACAGACAGAAAGATTCAAGACCAAAATCCATTCACAATTCTGCATCTTAAAACAGGGACAGAGAATGCTCCCATTTAAGATCCAAATTTAGCCCCCCCCACTCGGACCTTTGTGTCATCTTGTGCACTTCTTATGAAAAAATATTTACATGGGAATTGCCAACTCAACAAGCAAAGGGAGAAGAAAATTTTATCTCAAATGAAGAAAGCCTGCTGCATGTTGGCATTTAATTTTTTTTTCTTTTCTAACAAATCATTCTGTAGCATGAGTCAGATAATATGGAGTGGGAGGATCACACTCCAGCAGACTGTGGTAGAGCAGGTGGAGCTGTGGAGACAGCTTGGACATATGCAGCATGCATGTTCTCTCTTGAAGGACTTAGAGAAACAAGTGCTACAAAACTGCTTTTGCAAGGATATCTTGCTGCTAAACTTGTATTTTAAAAATGCTGGGATTCCTGAGCTGTTTTCCTGCGACTGCACCAATTAATGTATTTCTGCATTTTTGGTGTTTTGTTTTTTTTTTTTGGTGGGGGGGCGTTTTCTAAGATGAGAATAAAAGCCACAGATTTCTCTCACAGGCTAGCTGGGAAATTCATTCTGAGAGCAGATGACAGCTTTTGCAATGGAAAATGCAAAATACTTATGCTACTTCCTGGACACAGAGCAGACTCAACAGCATAGAGGACATTCCACAAGAGGGATTTCATATACTCAAATTGGCTTATTTTCCTTGGCCCCTAATTACTGATTTTATTCTAGTTCTTCTGCTATTACCTTACAAGTTAAAGTAGTATCTTGTGACACATACAAGCAAACTGACACATAAAATCTAGACAAAGGTTTTCACCAGACCCTATATTTCTCCAAACACATCAAGAAGCTTTTAATACTGCTGAAAGTCCCTGGATTTAATAATCAGATTTATTCCATTTCCAGGATTATAGATAGCTTGGGTCTGTTTGTTTCCCCTCTGAATTAAATTGGCATGAATAAACAATAATGACACTGATGCCAGAGAAGTCACATCTGTGTGAAAGAAAACATGAGGTTCATGCTGAGGAGACCAGCCCTTGCATTAATGTAGCCCCTCAGTAGCTCAGGAAATAATTTAAAATAAATAAATGATGTGAACAAGACACAGTAAACTCAAATTTGAATAATGATATCTTTGGGTTTCCTGCTCTTTGGAATATTATTTATATGAACAAACAGTAGCCCCAGGTGTTCTCAAAAAAACCCAGCAAGCTCCCTAAAGGTTTGTTAGCTGACTGCTTGCCTGTGGGCCACTGGATCTATTACAGTCTTGCTGTAGCTTCCTGCTGAAGAAACCCTTCCTGAATGTCTCGAAACTGGCAACAGGCTAGTCAGCGAGCATGCCAGGAAAATGCTGTGGAGACCCCAGTGAGACATGTACTTAATGTGCCTTGCATGGGATGCCAGACTTTTGACATCTCAGATCACATCACATTTGTAATGTGTGTTAGAAGCTTTTAATCAAGGTGGAGGGAAGCATCCTCTCTCCTTCCGTGGCAGACAGCACAGGCTGGGTGCACAGTGCTGCACAAGTGCAGTACCAAGGGATGAGGGAAGATCCTTGAGGGGAAAAGCAATGATGAAATTGGCATGATTGTTAGTGGCTTCTTGTAGGAGACTGAGCTAGCAATTTGGAAAAATAAGCTTGTTAGAGGAAAACAGGAATGGCACCAATCTGCTGTAACGAGCAGGCAGTAGAACAGTGCCTTGATGTCATGTTCCATTCTGGGTTTGAGCTACACACTGCAAAGGTTGTGGCCTTTCTGGGTGTAAATGAACACAGCCTAATGATTTTTCCTCTCTTTTTAGTCTCCCAAGCAGACTAAATGAGTATTAATTTACAGTGGGAACAACAAAAGACAAAACCAATGCAGCAAAATTCTGGGCAGACTAGAAGGAGGTTTCCATTAACTATGCCATATAGACTTTAATCTGTGTAAAGACTCTAATTCTGGGTGAAGGAGATAAAAGACTGGATACTATAACCAATTGTTTCAGTCTTGAGGTCGGCAGTAACTCCCATGAGGGAGGGAGCTTCTAGTTTCCTCCAGACTATGGGCATTTTTAAAAATAATCACAACACTCCAGAGTACCACCTAGCTATGAAAACATTGTCCACGGAGTAAATTCTTGAGATGATGAAACATTCCGTTTACAGATGGGAACAAAGTGATGCAGAAGGATTAAATTATTTGCCCAATATTATGAAGTAAATAAGTGATAAAATACAGAAAAGAATCAGGTGTCCTGATGCTCACTTTTCTACATAAATCACTAGATCATAATTTCTTCTGCAAGATCATCATTTCCTCCTTTCATATGCCATCTTGCTGCCAGATAAAGATTATTCTGCATGCTGCATGGAATAACATTTTTCCAAGTCTAATTCAAAACCTGCCAAGCCATGGAGTTGCTCTTCTATTCCCTTGGAAAATGATTCCAAAGCTTGACAGGACAAGGACATATCTCCATGACAAGAAGTTTTCCATAACACTTGCCCTTAAATTTTTCTATTCTCTACTTGTAGTCATCTAAATATCTTGTCTCTTTCCATGGTATTTATGATCCTCAAACACTAGCAGAGTTATATTTCCTCTTCTCTCTCCTAGATATCACTTAATCAAGCAAGATAACACTGGCTATTTCAGTATTAACTCTAAAAGCTGTTCCTTAAATTCTCAAAACAGTTTTCATTTTGCTCCCTAAAGTTTCTCCACTTTTCCAATATTAAACATTTATTTCAGTCTTTTCATAGGGTGTTCTTTGACCTTGACCAGTACTTCTGTCCTTCCTGCTGATGGGACAGACTGCAGCAGTACACAGGATGATGGGAGAGCTGGAGTGCGAAATCAATTGTGTCACAAGACCTCTAGGGTTGAGAGATTACTGGCAAGCTCCTGGAGGAATGTTTCTATCCATCCATTGGAACTGGAAGGAGTGCCAGATCCAGCATTAACATTGGGCTGATTTACCCAAAGGTGAGAGGCAGAACTTACGGCTTCCTTCCTGTTCTTTTTTACCATTTTAGCCCACAGAAGTCAGAAGAAACAGACACAAAATTCCAACATTAAATAATAACAGTTAAATTTTTTTTTTCAGTGCCTGGCTAAATCAGCAAAAGACAAACACCAGTACCTGAAACCCTTGCGGTTTCTGCTGCGGTCAGAATGAAGCCTCACAAAAATGGCCATCTCAGCAGAAATGTAGAACCATGGGCTGCCACATTAACATAAATTACAGCAGCCAGAAATTATTGCTGCCTCTAATCTCCAAACACTCAGGAGCTGAACTGCGCTAGCGGAATGACCTGTCCTCCATGATGCATTAGTATTTGCACTCACTCTCACTCTCATGCACACACAAAGCCTGTCCTTTGGAAGCACAGAGATTTATGTTTCCTGAAATAAAAAAAACCAACACACTAACTGCTCCTGCCTCGTCCCCTTCCTCCTCTCTAATCAAATTATCAACCCTTAGCTTTTTGAGGACAGTGGAACTTCTATTTTGGGTGAAGATCAAGAAACAAATCTCCAATTGGCATCTTGTTCTTAACACCCCAGAAGATGCAATAACTTCCTTTCCCCCAACATTTCTAAATCAAAAGTCATGGGAAATAGTTAACAGCTTGAACAAGAAGATATAAAGAACTGTATAACTGTTTGTATAACTGTGCTTATACAAAATCACAGAAAAAAACAATCTGCTGATCTTCTCTTTGAATTTATGCCACCCATCCCCTCTATCCCATGTTTTGTGTAACTTATCTATACCTCTTAAAAGCATTACAGCTAAGCCTGTGAACAAGTCTGACTAAAATTTAACTAGGAGAAAATACTTTGTACCAGTTCTTATTTCTACTAATTTTAACTTAACAACTGAGTTCTTGTTTGCATGTAAAGTGCTTTTAGTTGCTTTCAACTAAATTGATGAAAACCAGGTTTAAAGCAAAGTGAGTGCACTGGCTTAACAAGGCTTATAGGAAACATTAACCTAAATTAAACGGTTACAACTGCTGGCAGAGGAAAGACTGAAGGTTTACTGTTGAGTAATACTGGCAAAGGTATGCCTAAAATAATATTAAGTAGAAGTTAAATATAAGTGGAACTGGTAGATTTAACTGCCACGCAGGTACTTGAAAGGTACACATAACAGAGACTTCAAAACAAGTTTCCACTTCAGACAAAAGGATAATATAACACTCTTTCAGGTTTTGAGCAATTTGAATTTTAAAAAAAAATCCAAACAGCAAAGGAAACACAATACAATACGCCATAGCTGGGCAACTCTCTCAAAAACATGCAAGAGCAGAACAAGCTCTCCAGGTGGAGAGAGTGACAGAAGTTCAGGTCCAGCTGACCTGACGTGTGGTGTGGCTGTGGGACATACGGCATTTCAGGGAAGGATATACACAGAGAGAATTGGTGCTCTGAGTATGGAGAAGAACCTCTATGTTCATACCTATTTTGTTTGTGAATGGAGGGCTTTATATGTTCCTTTAAAATAACAAAAATCCATCACAGTTATCCAACTCCATCCAATTAATTTCCTCTTCCTAACCAGAATAAAGTACTATCCCCCAAATTTAGACCAACTGTTGCAGTGAAAAGGAGTACAGCTTTTAATAAGAAGGTAGCAGCAATAAATAATCTAGCATCTACTACTACAGTAAAAGCACACTGCTGACAATGACTGAGCGTTACTACTCTGAAATCATCCTACATAAAATGACAGATTAAATCAGATCTAGGTCTATGCATAGTACAGTCTCTTCCATGGATTGAAATAGTATGTTTTAAAAACCAGACAACAGCAACCAGAACTCTCCACAATGCTACCAAGACTCCACATTACCCTTCACTCTTTAGGACCAAACAGCTGTCATAAATACAGAAAGCATGTTAACATTAAGGATCATTGCTATTAAAAATCTGCCAAGTAAAATATCTGGAATACAGTAGTTATTAATAATCATTCTCAGGACATATATATTTAGGACTCAACTTTAGCAAAGTGCTGCAAAAGCCTCTTAATGGCTATTTGATGCAGATGATCTATGCTGCAGAGTGAGAAGCCCCAAAAAGCTCGCTTTCAGAGAAATCTTTGCATCTACTCTAGAAGGCCTTTTTAAAGACCAACAACAAGGGATTAAATCTGCAATGGAAATGGATGATTTTCAACTCTAAATCCGTGTAAAAGTCTCACACCCTTCCATTTCAAACTCACCACGTTTCCACTAAAATAATCAGCTGTGAAACACTGAATTATGCCTACATTTAAAGTTCATTTTGTTAGGCTTTGGAGCTATATCCTCTTGAAACAAACAGACACAGTCTTAACGTCCCTCAGAGGCACTGCTTATAGGTTATTTGCAGCCTCATACATATGCTTGGAAAATATTTAAAAGGATACCTATCTATGAAACACACTCCTTTAAAACACTGTCAGCAAATATTTCAAGCAGCACCCAGTTCTCCCCTCATTTACACCTCTCCTTCCATCCCAAGAGACAGCATTCTCAACATTCAGGCCTACCAGGTTATGCCAAAAACATAACCGCTGTCCTTGTGTCATCCATGTCAAAGATACAGATCTTTTTTCTCCCTCTTGCTCTTCACATCTAAGTCCCCAAGTCTAGAAAGGTTGTCCACTGTTTTTATGCCTCAACTGAGAAATCAAAAAACGCTCTCAGCCTTTCCAACTTTACGTTTTTATTTGACAACAGTATACAGCAACAACGATCTATGTGGCACGGTTACAGCAGAATATTCTTGGGTGTATTATCACATTGCTGCAATTGAACAGGATACCATAAAAGAGATTTAAGCTAAGTGTTACCCTGCCTTTGCAATGAAGAGTGTGCAAACAGTTAATTAAAGCAACTCACCTAACACAGTATAGTGTGATACAGCATCCAAATTTTTCACCAGCTGAATTTTAAGGTGACACACTCACTCTGCAGAAAAAGATCATCCAACTCAGGGTGTTGTCCTGGAATAGCTATTTCATTACCATCACTCAAGTACATGTTCCCTATTTCAACAAGCACACACTTTAATTGCTCTTTTGCTTCCTCCCAACCCTTTATGAGTTCACTGGACAGTGCACAGACCCATACTGCCCTGCTACAAAAAGAGAGAAGGAAGATGGAGATACAGAATCCCTGATATGTTTTGGAATGCTTCACTCAAGATTAGACCATAGGGCTGAGCTAAGGGTCATGATGTAGCTCTTGAAACTTACATGACAACCATAAAATACTCCTATAAAGTAAGCACCAATAACACTTTCTGAATTCAAAGATGAAGTGCCCCCACCTAGTCACAAGCACTGAAGTCAACAAGATGATTTTGTTTGTTAATTTCTCTCCATTTAAAGAAAAAAAACCAAAACAAACTAAAAACAAATGCCAGAAGCTCCAATAAGTAAACAAACAAGAGAGATCATACAAACTCATCACAAAAGGAAACACTTGATTTTTTTGTGAGAAACATTCAAGAAGCAAAGCTAAGCTAATCAAGCTATGCCAACTGCAGGCAGTCTGGGATGCCCAAGGGGCCTCCCTGCCCTGATGATTATACATTTGGGCTGCATTGCCATAACTCTGGCTTATGGTGATCTCTTTTCTTACCCCCCCCCCAAAAAAAAAAAAAAGAAAGAAAAGAAAAATCAAAGTCAGCTGTGGCTCGACAGGTCTGCAGTAAAGCCCAGCCATGTAGAAAATAGAGCAGCAGCTGCACTACAGGAACAAAAAGAGTGAGCAAACTCCATCATCAGGCACAATTATCTCACTGGATGAAAAAGAAGAAAAAAAGATAAAATAAATATACCCAGCCCCATCCCCCAAATGTCTGACACAAACACAAGGAATTTGGGTTTCTGATGCAGGATATCTGCATAGTATCCATTATCTTCCATTATCTTCCTTACAGAGTTATGGTTTTCAAATATTTGGCTCCCATCAGACTTTAGTACTTCAGAAGGAAGGAGCAAAGAGCATGCACAAGGCAAGTAAGTCTAACCTAGGTGACTGCCTTTCAATCATATTCCATGCACAAAGCTCCCGGAGGAGTCATCCTGCTAAGCGTGGGAGAGGGTCACTCCCACATCCTGTCAAGGCATAACAACTACATGGAAAGCTCAGGTAAGGTATCATAGCATCAGCATACAGCACTCAAATCATCTCACAGAGACAGGTCCAAATCATACCTGCATATTTTTTCAGAGTGTTTGGAAAGTTTAATACACACACAGGAGCTTGGTCCTCTCTTTTCAGTGAGTCAAAATAAAGCCTCCAATCAATGACATTGCTAACACACATATCTACCCGTGAATCAATTGCAAAATTTTAGATATTAAATTCTCACCTCAAGTGTTTCTCTGAATATATAAATTAGCTCTCTCCCTAACAAAGAGAGCTCATACAGCCTTTATCCCATAAGATAGTGGACATGAGGCAGAGATCTCAGAAATCTATCTGGCTAATGAATTTTGAGGCACTAGTATACACATGCTGTTCAGAGATGCAAGTATCTTCTCTGCCCAGAACTTACTGCAGCTAAATCCCTGCTTGGGTAATGGTAATCAATTCTCTAGAACAACTCTACTAAATCCTTAGGAGAAGAAGGATTTTCCTATGATGCCTGTACGATTTCTCACAGCATCATCAGTTAATGGCAAGAAATTCTGATTCCTCAAATACAACCAGACACCGATTTCCATCAGATGCCACATCACCATAATTTCCCCTGTCCAATTCTCACATCATGCTCTGCTCACTTTTTTCTGCCTATTTTAATGCACAAAATTGCTGGCTGCATAGACTGAGGCATCTCAAAAGGTCAAACCCGGTGTTTATGGGACACGTCCACAAACTTCATGGTTGGAATGAATGCTGTGTAACATTCAAGTATCTTTCTATTTATGCATATTTATGGCTTCTTAAAAAAAAATCCTCAATGCCTTAAGGAGCTATTTATAGACAGAATTTACAGGAAATCATGTTAACTAAAGTGTTTCAGTATGTGAGTAATGTAAATATACATCCTCTAAGTGGTTATTAGACCAATGGACAGTGAACACCAGTGAAGACCTCTGGAATTCTGGCACTCCACCAATGACCTGCTCTTCAGCAAAAGATTTTTCACTTGTCTCCAGCTTTGGCCTTTTGGGACTGTCAGTCCTTTGTGTGTATAGGAGGAGTGAAAAACTGCAGAGCCAGCTATACAGAGCAGAGGAAAAAGGTGGGTGTCTTGACAACAGAAAAGTACTGAGGTACTCTTTGCTATAGCCCTGCACTGCGGAGAAATCAACTTACCCATAGCAGCAGCAGCCAAGTGCAGCCAACATTCACTTCTAGTGAATCTGCTATCATTCGAGAGATGATCACAGCATAAAACAGCACAGCTAAATCCTGTAGCTGCTGCAAAAGTAGGCACCCAAGCTTAAAACAAAACAAAACAAACCTCACAAGAGAAATAGAGTAATCTATGGATTTGTCATTTAATCCCCTCAAGTCTTTTACATTTAAGGCAATTCCATCACCTTTGACAATTCTTATTGCAATATGCTGAAAGTACATTGGAATTATGAATAAAAAGATATATAAAAGCATATAGAAACTCTTGAAGAAATATGCTGATACATCACCAAAACATTAGAACACCACATTGGAGTCAAAAGATACCTTCAGTTTTATAAGCACCTCCAGATTTCTCAGACAAGCTGAAAGCACAGCTGGACATTGCCCTATTGTAGTGACATCAAGAGAGGAAGGAATACTCTTTGGCATTGCACAGCCTTCCCTCCACAGAACCCCACTGAAGAGGGTGGGTGGATGCTGTGCCAACACATACACATACCAACAAATCCTCTGGAAGCGCTGACAGCCAGTCTCCACAGGGCCTGCAGGAAGCCTGAATTGCCCTCCTGTGGCCTCTCTCTTTCACACTCCAGTACACTTCAACTGAAGCAAAAGCCCATGTTAGCTGCAGATCAGCAAGCTGCAGACTCACCAGAGCAACAGGTAGAGGAATAAATAATGGAAGCCAACACGTTTGAGAGCAACTGGGAAGTGAAAAAGATTCACACCAGACAAAGACAAATAGCAACATGATAAAAAAAGTAGCTGAGATGAATGCAAGTGTCACTCATCTGCAAGATGAACAACTGCATCAGAGAACCCAGGGTTGTCTGCACTGCTTCGACATGAACTGCAATGCACATCTCCAAGTGACCTTAAAAATGGTACCACTAAGAACTCTTCTCAATAGGAAGATGTTACTACTGTTCCTTCCAGTTTCACATGGATACTTTAATCCACATCTCTGGCAAAACTCCATCCTTAAAGTCACCTTGTGAGACCACAAGTTTACTCAAGAACACAGAAATAAAGCTTGTGAATGTATTGTGGGAGTTCTTGAAAGAATGAATGAATGAATGAATGGTATGTGCACAGGCCCAAGTTTGAAGAGAAACAGAAATAGAGGAGAACATAATGCAGTGGCTTATTTTCTCAGATTCTGAAACTTTGCATCACTTCAGAGGCCATCTGTGGGATATGCTGGACCTCCACCTACACAGTAGATTTCATGTAGAAATCTGTCACTAATATACTCATACTGACCACCACTGGCATAAAAGAAACTACACACATGTCAATACTGTATGAACACTTCTCTGGAAGGTCAGAATAATACTTCAGCCTGTGTTGAAGCTCTTACTACACCTCTTATCAGGAACTAGATGGGTGTTTGCATAATAGATTTTCCAGAAGAAAATCCAACATAGGCATAAGTTGTTTAATTCACATTAAAATATAATAACACAGGCAGAAATGTTAACCTGCTTTACCTTTTCTCCACCAATGGAATGAAAAGAAATTCCAAGGTCATCACTCATCATCATTATAGCTGCACAAAAACAGTATGAGCAAGAGCTATAGACACGAATTATGTTTTTATGACTGTATCGTCCAATTCCTGTAGTTTTCATAGGCATACCATGTGATTTGGTTATTTTTGCAGCCTTTTTGCATTTGCAGATGTTCTAGCAAATGGTATTTATTAGAGGACTATTCCAATGCTGAAAACATGCACATTTCAAATGGCATATTGCATAGATAATTCAAATATGGATGGGCTCAATGAAATGGAGAAAAGGTGAAAAAAAGGACAGATTCACCAAGAAATATTTGCAAAATAAGTTCCTGAAGAGTGTGATTTAACCAAAAAATGTCAATTTGTCTAGGCCAAAAAAAAAAGAGGGATTATGCAAATGTATTGTTTATTCTGAACGATTTTTAAACTTCAATATTAGTTTTAAGACCTTGATATGTAGGTTGACCCTAATCATATGGAATATCTGTATACAGTCCTCTCATGTCTGCATTTTTTATCATCTTGTTACATATGGTCAGAACTTGCTTAGATGACCCTAAAATGTCTATAACACACAGACAAAGGATGCCTACACTCATAAGCATTGTCGTGGGTTTGTCCAGGTGACAATTTTTCCCACACCCCCCAACCAAATTGGTTCAAGCTGTGAGAGAAGGTTT
>JAWWES010000168.1:42053691-42080570 GCA_035583135.1 Lophotriccus pileatus | reverse complement strand
AATTGCAAAAGGCGTTACCAAAACTTTTGATTGGTTTTGTCCCGGAAATCAACCTGGACAAACCATCTTACAGTCCCTCAGGGAGGGGGGACCCTGCTAACCCACGACAAGCATGAACCACAATACTGCCTGTTCACGTGACATTTCCAATTCATGGATCTAAAAATATTTGACAATAAACCTTGTAAACACCCTATGAAGCATTACAAGCATTAGTCTTTACTTTCACACCTGCAGCAGCCTGACCCGTGATCAGAACTTGGTATCCAGTCCGGAAATTCTGACTATTTTGACTATTATCTCATGTTATCTCTCAGCCTTCATGACAGTAGCCACACCCCCAACTCTGTAGTTCCCACTTTCAAATATTCTCCCAATTTCTTCTCACAGCAGCACAAGAAAAGTCAATCTAACACTGAGGGAAATATAACAAAACCATCTATGCTGGAGATAGCCACTAGCAATTTCCAATTATTCCCAGATAGCTTGGCATCTCTTCATAGTGTCATTTAATGTTATCAGATAATAGCTAGTTATTTCTCAGACAAACAGGTGGAATCTAATCCTGTTCTCCTACCTGGGTTTGTAAGATTTTTCTTGTGAGTTATCTTCTGAGCATTATCTCTGGAGATTTTCCTCTCCAGTGGAACTGGCTAAAAGATATTAGGTAAGTTCAGAATTCACCAGGGCACCTGACATTTTCTTCACATAATGTTCTCTTGCATAATAGGTGGGATATTATGCAGAATAACATGCTTATGCTGTGAACATCAGCCTGAAAGGGACACATTTCCTTGGAGTGGGCAATGTGGAACTAGTTAGAAACACTGGTAAAACAGAACAACTGATGGACATTAACCAAAGCTGCACACAATCAAGGAAAGAAATTACCACGTTAATCAATGTGAATTTTTAGCTCCAAAATTTACACATGGGAAAAGAAAACAGAATACCTTAGGAGTCTTGATTTAAATTCTTACACTGCTTTGACACCAGATATGATCTTACTCAACAACCAAAACAAGCTGGCAAGCTGCAGCTTCTTATAGGACACGTGTCCACATCTCTCTCCCCAAGCACAGCATAAATAGCTCCCCATCACAGGCACTTTAGTAGACTGTTTATGGTCTTTAAAAAATGAAAGGAATGACCTTCCCTCCATTCAAAGGGCACAAGGCCAGAGCAGCGAAAAGGGGGCAACTGACATTACTATTGGTTCACAAAAGATTTGTGTTGGGGATTATTCTAGGGTATTTGTTACCAGGTGTCTTAGTCTAATTCCCGTCCCAACATCCTCCATTTAAAAAGATAAGATAAATATAAAACAATTGGAGAAGCATCTGAGGATTCATCATATTCTGTAAACATCTCATTTGCAGCATAGAGTTTGTATTTATCTTCTTTTCATCCACCCTGATGTGAGCTGCTTTTGTAGTTCTCCACAGACTTAATGCTAACATCTCAGGGAAAACAAAACCACTTCAGAAGTTATTTCAGAATGTACAGATATAATGCAGAGACATTGTTCTCAACCTTTACTTTAGTTTCAGAGGCAAAACAGAAAGTACATTAAGACTAGTCTGCATAAAACTTCTCACGAAGCCAGATTTTGGTGTGAACTAGGGAAAAGACTTTCTTTGAACTCTGTACTGCTTGCATTTGCATTTTGAAACTGAATTTCCCCTTGAAACTCCCAATATGTTTCTCTTACCTTCAGGGAACAATAAGGGAGCCCTCCTGTGGATAATGCATCAAATTTAAATTCCCATGACCGACAAGGAAAGACTGTGTAACCTAGGGGATAAAATGGCTCTATTTTAGAGCAAAGCAAGTGAGGTGGTAATCCACTGGAGGCTCTAGTTTAATTTAAATGGCTATTAACTTTGTTCCATGGGGGCAGTTATAGCCTATTTCGTACTACTTTTCTGAAGCAAAAGAAATCGCACCAAATAAAACATCCAGGTTACAAAAGATAACTTAACAAGACAAAAAAAAATGTAATGGCTTTATATATATATTATGAATGCTAAAATATAATTATTTATGCTTCCAGCTCTTGGATACATGATGTTTAACTTTAGGGACAATATTCACATGAGGGCATCAATAGTGTTTATATTAGTAAAGTTAGGTAGTTGCTCAGTCAGGATTCTCCGTGTTCCTTAGTACATCCCTGCTTCCTTTACATAAGGCATGAGAAAGAGCTTAACACCCTCTTCCTCCCTCCTGAAACAGAAAAATATTCAGAAAGGGAGAACACCAAGACCTGAGACCAAGTTAACTCTATTGCCTGCCTTCAGTTCTTATATTTGACTCATTCAGTTTTAAACAGCATCTCTACTCTCATAAATAGCAAAATGGCCACATTCACCATTGCAATACGCTGTTGTTCATCGTCTGCCACTGTCTTCAAATAGTTATTTTTAGGAAACCAAACAAAAGTAAACCAAGTATTTGGCCCTGCTGGGATCTCAGCACTGAAAAAAACAATCTAAGTTCTACCTCAACCACTCCCAGAAAAAAATGGAAATATGCTTTAAAAGTTTTGCATAGTCTTGCATTTATAGGCTGTAGGTGTTGAATTCCATCATAGCTAATAGAACTTACAATTCCTCAGCACCCTACTGAATGGA
The DNA here is from genome assembly GCA_035583135.1 of Lophotriccus pileatus. Lineage (NCBI taxonomy): Eukaryota > Metazoa > Chordata > Aves > Passeriformes > Tyrannidae > Lophotriccus > Lophotriccus pileatus. The sequence continues at coordinate 42,077,937 of JAWWES010000168.1, read as the reverse complement.
AACTGTGCTCTGATGTTCATAGCCCCTGAGTGTGTCCCAAGTCTCCAGACTTAATGCTTAGCTATCCTATGAGCTCAATTCCCTTATGTAATGTGTTGGCACAATTCTACCAATGTCAGTTTATTTCTAATAGCTCGTGCCAGCACATCTTTCCAAAGAAGTGTGAGCTAATGAAAAGCATAAATCAGGTCCATTACCTCTCTGTAACAGAATGAATCTATGCAGCAGTCTCAATCTAGTTTCAAATATTTCTACTATTCCCTTTAAGTATCTGTTCTTTGGAATCTGTTATGTCCATTCAAGTGCTCACATGACAGCACTCAAAGATAACTCCTGGTATACTTAGATACTCAACCTTTCATAATCCCTCAAGAGATATTTAGAAAATCAATTATATGCAGAAATGTGCCTACAACATAACTTCACACCTGCTACAGAGCCTCACATCCCCACTGATATGCCTTGTGACAAAGGCTTTTGCAATCTCTAAACACACTGTAATAGCACTATCAGAGGAGTAAAATAGTTTCCTAAACACCACAGATTCAGCAATGCTGATGGCAGGGGTGGAACTGGCAGTATAACAATTTACATCCAGAAGTATCAAAGGTTGATAGGACAACTTATCTAGATGGTCAGCTTCATTAGGGACTAATAAAGCCACAGTCCAGTACATAACTTCTGCCAGATTTCTGTTCCTCTTCACAGCAGCTACTCAAGGGAGGCACTAACCTCCATGCTTTTACCAGAACTTTAGCACCTCTGTGACCTTGTGCTATCACTGCTAGGCACCAGCCCATCACACTCCCTCTAGCCTGAGTAGCCAAAGTCCTGTTTGAGTAACACCTTCTTCAAGCAGCACAGAGTGCTTAAATTAATCATAGAGAACACTTCTGGACTGGAGAACGAAAGACAATGTGCTTATCTTTTTTCTGCTCTTTAAACTTCCTCTTGGTCTCTCAGATTAACCCCTGAGTTTATTTCACTTTTGAAATGGTTGCATACAAAATGCCAATCAGAGAGAATGAACAACATACAGCTATAGGGACTCCTACTGTAGGGACACTACTGGAGGAACTGTACAGGCAGGTCACTTTACTAGCAGGCAAGACAAAAAGCAGCACTGTAAGTTAACAGAGCAAAACAGGTTTTTTTTTTACAATCACTGTGGCAAGGAACTGAAGAATATTCCATGCAACTGAAATTGCAGGGAAAATTTAAGAATCACTTGTAGTCCAGTTTGTTCAGAACACAAACTAATGCTCTGGTCTGTCTAAACGTACTACACAGCTCCTGTGGTCTGCCAGTAATCAAGGCTTGACTTCTGCCTTCTGCTGAAGGAATTTTCTCAAGGATTTTTATAAAAGTAGGAGTAAAATTCAACAGCCTTTGCTATCATGAGTCTTCTCTATAAACAAAGGACATTCAACCTACCGATATTTTTTGTTTTGATCTGCTCTTAGAAACATTGCACATGATGGAGGATTTCTGCACCTCAGGTGACAAACCAATGGAGAAAACAGGAAAACATGCCTATTTCTCAGTTCGTCTAACATCATATAAAGGCCTGGTTTCCAAATCCACAGATGTGAGCAGAAGGATTTCCATTTCATTCAACTAAATTAGAATCAAATCTATGATACAAGTCAGGGACAAAATATCTGCAAACCCAAACGCAAGCAGCGGTCTTAGAATTTCATATGTACAGAGCAAGGAAGTAATAATATCACAGACTCAATACCTACATCACAGTTTAAGCATAGCAATTGTGAAAAATGGTGCATTTTCAGGAATAATAATTTTCTGGAATGAAAAAAAAGTATTCACAAATGCTAAGTGTACAATGAGGGATCAGACAACACTCACTGCCTAGATTAGTACATCTGCATGGAACATTAGTCTGATCAATAGCAAGAAATAACTTCCATCAAAAGAACAGCAGTATCATGAATATGGCAAGAAACAGGGCAACACTTAACACTTCAGATTAGTAATAACTCCCATGCAGGTGAAGAAATATCTTCTGTGAAAAGATCAGAAAAAACCCCCCAAAAACAACACAAAACCAAGACACACAACTACTTGAAGACATGTAAAACCAGAAACTACACTAGGATGCAAGCCAAGAAAGGAAATACCTTCCTTTAGGGAGAGGAGCTCTATTAAACATTAGGAAAGTAAATCACTGAGAAGCAAGATAACCACATATTCTGATTACCTGGATCCAGAAAATAAATGTGGGTATCTTACAATGACTGATTTCTCATGATTTTCAAACATTTAATCTGTTTTGTCATAAACCAAAAATTACAAAAACCTCCACCTCTCTTACGAGTTTTATTGAAGAAGCTTCCATAGAACAGGATTGCCAAAACTTTAGAAGTTCTTTCAATATCAAAAAGAAAAACATTCAAGTTTTATGATAACATTTGATTCCAGACACATTGGAGCAACTGTGACTCATCAATTCCTGATCTAACATAGCATAAGACAGGAGGAAAGACTGAGGTAAAAGGGCATAACACCAAACCAGTTTCAGAGATCTTTGTAACTGGAAGCAGATTTCAGTGACTCATTTTCATAATACCTTCAGCTCCCACCTTTTACTGGAGTATGAGCCAGGGTCACTGCGATCCTGGAGATGAGATAGTAATACACATGATAAAAAGGAGAGGAAAAACAAAATAACAAGAAGATTCATGACTGAATTTGGAGTCTTCACAGGGTTTAATACATCTCCTTAGAGATCTTAATTGCACATCAATCTTCGTCAGCTGAAGAACGAGAGGTGAACGTGCAATTCTTCAGCTTGGCACAGAGGGCAAACTGGAGTTAGAAGAAAAGGAGAAAAGAAGGGCATGCTCAATTGAAACTGGATTTTCTCTCCTCTTACCATGAGAAGACAAGAAGCTTTTCCTTAGTGCTTGCCAACATAGGGAAATTACTTTGGAACAACTAAGAATGTGACTTAACAGCATTCTGTCTGTAATTCCCTTATTCTATACCTTGAGTTCTTTTTGGCAGTTAAGCTTAATCCACTTCTAACCCACACAAAGGCATGTTCAGTGCATGGTGCCCACGCAAGGAATTAGAAGAGAATAAGTATGCTAAGCTAAGAAGACCTTAGCACAAAGTTCTTCATCAACCTTCATTGCCAATGTCACTCTTGTGACACTCCTATCGCCACAGCAGGAAAAAGCTCTCCACTCCTATAAATAAAAGACAGACAAGGATTACCTTCTGCTGGTATTAGAGCCAGCCACATCCAAGCTATCTAGCCATATTCAGAGTGGCATATCCAAGATAAATCAAGAACAGTGTAACATCCAGTCTATGCTATGTTTAGATGAACTGGACACCATCCTCTTTAATGGCTTTAAGCTTGTCTGGTTTATGTGGCTCTAGACAGAATATGTACATTTCTTACTGTATGTCCTGGTTTCAGCTGCAATGGAATTGTCTTCCTAGCATCTGCTATAGTGCAGGTTTTGGATTTAGTATGAGAATCATCTTGGTAACTCACTGATGGCTTTAGTCCTTGCTAAATAATATTTATACTAAGTCAAGGACTTTTCAGCTACTCATGCCCTGCTAGGGAAAAAGCTGGAGAAGCGAAAATTAGGAGGGGATGCAGCCAAGACAGCTGACTCCAGCTGACCAAAAGGATATGCCATACCATGTGGCCTCATGGTCATCATATAAACTGGGGGGAAAGCTGACCGGGGACACTGCTCAGGAACTGGCTGGGAATTGGTTGGCAAGTGGTGAGCAATTGCATTGTGCATCACTTGGTTTGTGCATTCTAATGCTTTAATTATAATAATAATAATCTCCCTTTTATGTCCCATTAAACTGCCTTTGTCTCAACCCATAAGTTCTCCCTTTTACTCTTCCAGTTTTCTCCCACACCCCACTCACAGGCTGAGTGGTGCTCAGCTGCCCTCTGTGGTTAACCTGTGACACTGTATGAACAACTTATCTCTGTGATGATAAGAAGAAAAAATTTTGTTACAGTCTAGACTTATCAGATCTAGATTGGAGATTTATGCAATCGATAGACATTGTATTAGTAACTATCATCTTGTCTGTATTTCATCCCATAAATTCAAAATTAGTCAAGTCACTAGAGTTGAGATAGATGTCTCAAACACCAGTTCTTAGTCCCTCCTGTTCTCAGAGTTCATGTTCCTGAAAAAACACCAACACAGAAATACGCAGTAACATAATTCCCATTCACACCAACAATATTTTTTTCTAAGGGCAGCTTAGAGTCAAGCAGGGAAAAAAAAACCAACCAAACAACAACAACAAACAAACCACAACCTATTGATGAGCACTCCCTGTTTCTAATGCAGAAGAGTCATACATTAAACTACATTCCTTATAGCACTATAGACTTACATCCCCCTTAAGGTTTGGGAATATCCAAAATTTCTTCACATACTTGAATGAAGACTGTCAGGATTAAAATGATGGACTGTCCCCTGATGGGCATGCAGTGATACACCTTCAGACCTTATTAAACCATCTTCCCCTAAACTACTCATGAGACTATCAGAACACTTCAGAAAAATGTAGCTTAGATTTCCCAATTGACTTCAAGGTAAGATATGCACAAAGCAAGAGATGAGTGGTATCAACCCATTGCACTTTATGAACTATTCTTTTTTCCTTACTATTTCTCTTACATTTAAATTTTTAGTAGTAAAGAATGGAGAAGTCTCTCCTGCTTCTAAAAAATAATAATAATTAAATTCTCTTTTTCTATACATAAGAAAAGTGGTACAGAATCTATGCACTCTTGGGGGGAAGAAAAGGCGATGTTATTTTTTAAAACCAAATCCACATTTTGAACTAAGAAGCACATTCCACATTTCAGAGTCTGGCATCTCAGCCGTAACATCAAACCTGCACTAGCAAGAAGATGAAAAAGAAAAAGCACAATTGTCTGCCCTGGAACTCTGCTGCCCTTAGGCATGAGCCAGAAATAATCCCAGAGGCAGGATGCAAATGAAATGTGTCATCAGTGCACAGGCCTTAATGCATTTTACCTTAAACATTTACATTAACAGATGGTCCCCAGCAGTCCCATAAAGTTGCTCTGAAATTCATTTCCATCTCACTCCAGGCCCCATTTGTCATTGGTCAAACAGAAGAATGTCACAAGGGGGTTGAATCAGAACAGAGGAATGGGACAAACTGTATGAAATGATTGGTGTCACCTACACATATGCATTTGACCTCAGTTATAAAGGGAGAAGAAACTGAAGGGAAGACAAAAGGAAGGAATAAGGTGGTGATCAGGTGGCCTAGTACTTCTAGGAGTGAAAAAAAACCAAACAACAACCCAACAAAAAACCCAAACAAGAAAACCACACTGCTTCTTCTGGGGAGGAGACAAATTTTAAATTTACTTAATTTAAATTCTAAATTTACTTTTTTAAGTGGAGATAAAGCTGGGTGCTATGGAAGTGGCCTCATTTATGGTAAGGTGACTGACTGGCTCATTCAGATCAGGAATAGCATAATGTAGCCAGACTGCTCAGCCTGCACTTGTGGGAGATGTGAAACCCTCAGATCAGTCCACTGCTCATGGATGCGATTCTGGTTTTGCTGAGCCTCTAAATTGTCAGGTCTCTCCCAGAAAGTGATATTGGTTTAACCAGGGAAAGAAAAGAAATAAGCCCTGCCATGGTAGGTTGAAAGATAACAGCTCTTAAGCCACAGCTCATCTGTGGCTTGAGTGCTCTATAGGAAGGATATAAATTTTAATTAATTTGTGTCATTTTTTCCTTGGCCAAGTGACAGAAAGAAATTTTCAGAACAGAGATACTTGCCAAAACAAAAATCTTGGGTGAAAGAGGAAAAAACACAGATCAGTCTAACTGAACTCAGAGAGGGATAAGAACAGAAATGGATAAATACTGGCACAAGGTGATACTTCTTTACTCAGGGGCTGAAGAATAAAAGCAACAGAGTTTGATCTATATTCTCTCACCAGACTCTTCCACAGATGCCACAGGTGCTCAGACTGTCCCAGATGTATAATACACTGAGTCATCTCAGAACATTTCCCTGAAGCACAGAAATATTGACTCCATTTTACAAACATGAAATTGAAGCACATCAGAAATAAAGAAGACTGTCACTCCACAAAGAATGTCCATAGTCAAAAAGAAAAATTAACTGAATCACTTGAATCACTTGAATATCTTAATCATTCCGTTCTGCCCAGACCATGCAACTGCTCTTTCTCCCTGTGCAAGCAGGAGAGAGGCACTGGGATGAACTAGCAGTATGGCTTACGCTGCTTTGTTGTGACGGTAAGAAAAAGCACAGACAATCCATTTCTTTCATCTGCAAGATAAGTTTAGGAAAAGAAAAGCTTCCTTTACTTCTCTAAATTCCTTCAGGGCATAGAATATACAGCACTTCACATTGTTTCCACGGATTTTATACTGTAAATTTGAATACAAGACTTACATTTGAAAACGAATGACAGTGCTCTACAGTAAAGCTCAATCTTCATAAAAAAATCCCATTGTGTCAGATTACTGAACTATACTGTTCTGTTTAAATCAAAGGAAGTTTGCCTACTCCTGCAATCTATATTGAGTCTTTCAGTCTGAGTCAAAATGTGAGGCAGTTGTGAGAAATACTGTCTTCCATTCACTAGTAATGTTACCATTTCACACAGCTTCTCTGGTGGCAGTTCACTACAGCCCAATGACTTCACCCCAGGTGCTTTGAAATATTTTCCTAAGCAAAATTTAAAAACATATTCATAAAAATGTATTTGTTTGTTTGTTTTTTACATCTCACACTTCAGAGGACATTAATGAATTCTGCCATGCTCCCTATATTTAAAAGATTAGTTAGAAACCCAAGCTTCATAAAATACAGAAACAGAAAAAGGTCCCGTAGTTGCATTCATGACAGTCACGCAATCTTTTCTTTCTCTAGAGTTCAACAGCATCTTTCCTAGAGAAAACCTCTGCCTCTAAAATGAGTCACCACTATTCATGACAACCCCCAATTTCTAATTTTCCCATTATCTGCCTAGCTGAAACTCCTGCTGGTACCTGGCAAAGCAAGTCACACTAAAATGGAGAACATCTCCGTCTCCCTCCTTGCAAACTTAGGACAATTCCAAGTGTCCTAAGGACTGTGTCAAGAGGGGAAGAACAGCCTTGTAGAGATGGTCAGATAGATAAGAGCCAGCTCTATCTTTAACTGTGTTGTAAACTTGTCAGAAATTATCAGTTCCACTGAACAAAAACTGGCCATGACCTTATTTTAAACATTTTCAAGTTCAAGTAATCAGTTAATTATGAGGAGTCTTTGTCAGAAGTCTCTCTCATTTAGGCTTTGACCGAGAAATATGTTTTATTTCACACTTTTAGCCTGTACCTAATGAGTAAATAGGGAATCTAACAGGGAGACTGGTTCTTCAAAGATAATATAACAAAAGAGATCTAAATAACAACAATAAGAGTGACCACCCTACCATTTTGGGAGTCAGTGGCCAAAACATTACACTGCAACAATAGCAGCTAAAATGCAAGCCTGACTGTTGCTGCATTCCTTCTCCACTAAACTCAGTGAACACCTGACAGGGTTGCAGTAGGACAGGTTTTTAGGCTCCACCTTATCCTGGAGGCAGCCCTCAGAACTTCTCTGATCTCAAGGCCAGCATGGTCACTGCGAAATTCAGCCAGCCTGCCTGCAGAAACCACCTCTGGTTTCACATCAGGTTTCCCCCTTTCCTCCTTTCTGCTCCTTACCCTCTCAAACAAGCTGAGGAAAGACTGTGACCTCATAGCTGCAATACTGGCTACTTTATATTTGTTATTATAATTCTATTTCTGTCTTCTATTTTTAAAAATCACAGTATATCCTACAAGTTTTGCAAATGGCATTTCTTAAATACACCTGCCAGTCATCTTCAGGCAGCCAGATTTTTCCACTAATTACCAGCTAGGATGCCACAGTACTCATCCACTTCTTGTAGCCTGCACTGGATGATTTGTACAGGCATCACAGTGTGTGCTGCAGTGTCCAGGTAGTGGCACCAGGCAGACAGACGTATAGGGGTTTTGTACACTTCTAGAAAATGCACGAACACACAACTGTTTTAAGCTGCTTTTGTATATAGATCCTGAGGGAGCGCGGGTGACTTCTACAGGAACAGCGATCTTCACAGCTCTTCTGGGGGCAAAGGGCTTCATAAGAAGGAACAGGTAAATTGTCTCCATTGGCAGGTGCTGGGCTTTGTAATGGTGGCTGCAGCATATCCCCCATGTAATCCTTCCCTGAGCCATCCCCATGTGCTACTGCCACAGGGAATTCAAGTCCTGGAACAAAACAAATGTTTGAGTACAAGCCTGATCTTTGCAGAATGTTTGTGCATGCCTTGCTCTCATTTTCATGGCATTTTGACTCAACTGTAAATGAAAGAAATCTAAACTCTGCGCTACTAGATGAGATCACGATAGTGAGTATTTCATTTTCACCAAGGCAAGTTTTTACTCAGGAATATTTTCTGTTCTTTCAGTAAGTGGCAATTTAAGCAAACTTGCATTTATAGCACTGATTCTGTAGAGGGAGGGAGAGAGTGCCCAGTGAGATAGGACTCTAAGTGATGGGTCCCAAGGGAGCTAAAACACAGATGTCATAAAAACCCATTTCAGAAACCGTATACAAAGGCACAGCTGTGCAATGGGAAGCAAAACAGGTGGCACCGGCATCAGAGGTTGGCAGAGCATGGAAATAAACACACTGCCTCACATTACAGTACAATATTGCCACAAGATACCTTCAAAAAGGAACCTTTAAAAAAAGGCCTCAAGAAAAGACCTCTTTCTCCACTGCCTCTGGAGAAGTTGGTAAGGTTAAGCATCCCTCTTCAAACAAAGCATCCCCAGAGCACAGAGTGCATTTGTCCATGATCTGTGAATTTACACAAGCTACCAAAGACTTGTGAAGTCAGCTGGAGTTAAGAGCCCGTCAGCAATATACTAAATCAGTCCTACACTCACCCTGGAGTGCTCTACTTGGAAGCAGCTGTTTTTCTGCTGCTTTTGTTCAGTTTTGCACCCTCAGGTTGAACAGGCCAGTTATCCCTCTCACTCTGTGTCAGGTCAAGAGACAGCAACTGAAGCAGCACAGGACCTGAATCATCTCACTGCCACTTTCTGGTCTGTTCACAAAAGCAGGCTGTTTCCTTTCCTTCTAATCTGTTACACTGTAGACAAATTCTCTCCATACAACTGATTTTGAAGAGCTGACCAGCTCTCTCCTCAGTGGTTACACCAGATTTAAGGGCAACATGGTCCTATTAGGATGCAAGGTCATGTAATTTACTGCTATAAATCAACTGCCTTGGTCAGAGCAACTCCATCTGAGGCAGTGGGGAGCTCACCAGTTCACTAACATCTGACCCCTTGCAATACTTTAAAAGTATGTTCTGAAAAGTAACACAAATAAAAATGACAGTGTGGAGGTATCTTTTTATTCTGTGATGCCCAATCAAATTGTCTGAATAGACACTCAAAAATCTGATGTACCCATCCCCACCTTACTGTCTCATGTCACCATCCACAAGACACATCCTGCTTTGAGAACATAGCTGGCACTACTGGTGCAGTTATGATAAACAATCAGAGTGGGAGACCCACTCTGTCCCCTACATTTTTCAGTGGTACTAAATCTAATCTTTCTGAGAAGGATACAAATATCACATGAATAGGTAGCTTGGGACCGTGTTGGTGGCATCTGTGCTTGTTTTCACGTGATTTTTTTTTTACTCTAAAAATTCAAAAAAACTAGAGAGTAACAGCATATGTTTATGTCTGACTGTTCATCTATAGAAAGAAGATATTTGTATGCCCATCCACTTCTCAAAATCACCGAGGAAGATGTCAAGTTGATCATAATGGAGACACTAGTAAAGTGCAAAGTTAACTTAAGAACATTAAAGCAGCATGTCAAAAACAGGAAGTGTATGCAATTACTTTTGATATCACACATTTTGAACATTTCAAACTTTCCTCTGATACTTGTCTGTATTTGGACAAGTATCATTTGAAGCATACAGTAGGAATATAAAGGACTTATTGTGATTAGAAAATTGTTCAATGCTATTACACTTCCAAATCTTTTGATGAAGGGGATCTTCTTCCACATTGTTTGCAATGAGTTTGAGTTATCCCAGTGGTACAAGATGCAGCTCACAGAGCTTAGAGGCACAAAAGTTCAAGGCAGAGCACTTACAGAGAAAACAATAACATAGGTGATTGAAACAAATCAGATTTTTAGAGTTCAGGACAACCATAGGGATCACAGCAGAAGCAGCTTTAAAAAAAAAACAACAAAAAACTCTTCTCCTGTCCTGTGGGTCAACTCTAGTGACAGAGTGTCTCCAGCTGGAACTTGGCTTGCCTGACTGCTGGAACTCTTGCCAGCCCAGCTTCACTGTGATCCCTCGTTAGACCCACATAGACACTGCAAGGTTTTGTTTGTTCTCAGACATCAAGCATGTGAAACAAACAAAGAATTAACAAAAAATTACTAATAATGGACTCTACTAAAATTTTCCTTTAGCAGCTTGAGCAGGGGGGAAATACAAAACACAGCTTGATGCCGAGCAGCCCCACACTCAGACCATCAAAAGACCACAGAGGCTGGGAAAGGTAACTTTGCAAAGAAAGCATGGGCTTGGGGCAGTACCCCAGTATTGAGCCCAGCTCTTTAAGAGAGTCTTTGAAATGTCAGAAAAAGACATTCAAACACTTTTGCAACAAATTTAATTCTTCAGTTTTATTTATCTAGGAAGATAACTATGGGTGTGCTAAAAGTCACTGAGCACAAAATGCATTTAGCATCAATGGGAAACCAAATTCCTCATAGTCACTGCAGAGGTAACAAGACAAGTGAATCAAGATTCTTATCTTAGTGCATAAGTTCAAACTTCTCCCATGTGAAAACACTGCCCTGCATTTTCAGGAGAAAGTATGGACAAATAAATGATACTGGATAATAGCTAATTCTTTCCAGCTGACTGTGGCTTTGGCTCACTCCTGTTAAAAATAGTTTTTACCCATTAAGCCAACTGTGGTCACAACTCTATCTGCATACAAAGATGTCTGGTTCTACTAATTTTTACATCTCGAAGCACTGCATCTCACTGCACCTATCAGACTAAGCCCTGGCTACTGATTAATCCTTAGCAGAAACTGCTACAGTCCTGTTTGGCCATAAGCCGATGATATCAGATTCTCCAATTCCTTTATTATTTTTTTTGTTTTTTTCATTTTTTCTTTTTTTAAATCATAAATTAGTTAAGTGCCTGGCAGGCCCAAAGCCCTCCCTGTTCCTACTTTCCCCACAACCTCTCCCTTTGATTAACATGCCAGAGCACCAAAATGGCTCTTTGTAAATCTAATTGAAACAAATGCTATTGACCCAGACACATTTGCAAGTAAATCTGGTTGGACCTCAATCAGAGAGCATGTGTTTGACACCAAATTATGTTTAAGCGCTGCAGCAAGAAAAATGGAAACCGTGCTCTGGCAGATAGAGAGACAAAGGGAGGACTTAATTAAAGGACTGAAGCATATGCCAGCAAGCCCAGTAAATGAGATTCAGAGCTGAAAAGAAGTGAGGGGCTGCCTCTTATTATAGGAATCTAGCACTAAGAAGATTTCTTGCCCTCCAAGAATGCTTGGGCACAGAAAATGATCCTCCACTGCTGTGAAAAGGGCAACAACCAGAGACAGAGGCTAAGGGGAAAGTTAACTACATTGGAGGAGACTTGAAAATGTCATATTGTCTTGTGATTAGGGGGGTTTTAGTCCAAAGATGAAGATGAAGAACAGCTTGCAACTGCTGTTCAAGAAATTTTCTTCAGAAAAACCACAGCAACGCTACAAGTGAGTGTAATGCAGCTACTAGCCGTATCCTCACCCAGATAATAATCAGCCATATATTACAGAAAAAACCCACATGAATTCCAGAAAAAAAAACCTGCAGTAGACAGCCAAATCTCTTGTACTATAGCCTCATATAGCACAGGGGACAAGGAGGTCCTGAGGGGGAAGGTAAAATACCTCCTCATCTGAGGAGAACCAAAACATGTAACAATCATTGTTTGCTACAATCCAACAGAAATAAAAACGCTGTGTCCTGCAACAACCTTGAGGCCAGAAGAATATAGGACAATCCTTAGGGAAAAAACCAACCAACCAACCAACCAAACAACCAAACCAACAATAAAAAAGAAAAGCCCCAAAACAAACAAACAAAAACCACAAAACCAACCAAACAAACCAACCCCCCCAAAACAAACAAACAAAAAAACCCCACCCTTTTTCATTCCCACTACAAATGGTTTGATACAGCTCATCACTTTTATTTATCTATGCTCATTTGGGTGTGATATTTGTTAAAATAACTATGCGAATATAAACTCTAGTTTAAACATTATTCTGTGTGTTGGCACGGTAACAATGGCAAACACCATGAACTCTGACCCTCTTCTAAAACTACTATGCTCTGCATTTGAAGTCTTCTTCACACCTTTAACTCTTTATCCACTTTCTATCGTGGTGATACTTCACTGCTCGTAATAAGTAGATTAAGTGAAACTGGAAAATTATTTCCAATACACTCTTGAGAACAGCAAACTAACCTCTCCCTTAAGGGTTAAATAAACTTGGTGAATGCACTACCAAACGTCCTAGGTTGGCATGTCCCAAAGAACTTTTCAGACATAAATCCTCTGATCAAGCCCTCCCAGAAATCTGTGCATTCTCTGCCACTGTCAGCTGGGTTCCCACTGAAGCAGGGCAGGCGGTCTCACAGATCAGTGGGCGAGTTGTGCCTCTGATGTATTTGACTGTCACGTTCATAAACACAACAAGCTATGCCAGCAGCGATAGCAAGGCGGTGGAGGAGGGGGGGGTTCAATACAGTTCACAAACTGCAGCGCACAACATTCATCAGCACAAACAAACCCAGTCCACAGCTCTCCAACCTCGGCTTTCACAGCAGGGACAGACTGCTGCCAATGCTGCCCTGTATCTCCTCAAACCCTGTATCTCCTGAGCAGGTAGTATTCTTCTGTCACTGTGGCCTACTGGAACATGTGGATACAGCCTATAACAAACCTCGAGTATTCAGGACACCTTTAGAAGCACCTCAGAGAGATACCCTGCCTCTTTCTTGAGGGGAATTGAGTGTCAAGCATTTCTCTGAAAAGAGACAATTACACAAGCTAAATCAAATGCCTTGGACAATTATATATCAGGTAAAAGTAAGCAAGAATCCCTATCAAGTAAGAATCCTGATACCTGAACATAGCAAAGAACGTAGAAAGGAATGATTTTCAGGTAAAGGTTTTTCCACTGTGGCACTAAAGTACCAAGCAGAAGTGTGAGGTTAACTGCTTTGCTCACTGTTGTGAAAAATATGCAAACAGCATTGAACTAATCACATAAGGAAGTGCTTATTAGGCGATGATCTCCATCCGCATACCATCTCCTGCTAGCATACAAGTGCATATACAGAAATGTGCTTTTTAAAACAAAGCAGTAAAAAATTTTACTGTGATTCTTCAACACTGAACAATTTTTTAAAATGCATATTTGGTTGAAACATCTTCTCTCACTGAAATGCTATTCCTGAGATGAAATTGGAATATTTAATAGTTCACTGAATTGTGTAAAAGACATGAAGAACAGTATTCTATACTGAAATTTTAACACAGAAACTCAGGAAAGTAAAATGTTATTATTTAACCTATAATTTGGAACGGTGGAAGATTGCTCTGGCCAAGAAATCACAGATAACTTCAGCCACCTCTGGAGACAGGACTCTTTGTTTCATGCTTGATAAAGAATTACACCATCAGTCCGTGCCATCCTTGGCTTGGTGCTGTGTCCTAGGTCAGAGCTGATGGGAAGCAGACTGCCACCTACTGCATTGCTCCGGTCTGTCCAGACATCAGCAAAGATGAGAACCCAATGGATGGCAACTGGGAACTGAGTTATGAAGGGAAAGAAAGTAAAAAAAAAAAAAAAAAAAGAACTGAAAAGAGAAAAGAAAAGAAAACTATGTTTGGTACCTTGACATATACCAACAAGAATAGAAACAATAAAAAAGTCCCTGCTGTGAAAAACTCGTCAAGTAGGGGATGATGCATACCATGCAGACCTCATGCAGTGTCCTCCCTCAAAGATGTTACAATCCTTGTCATCTTTGCTACTGTAATATTCCTCCAGGAGAAGAGAGCTTAGCTGACACCCCGCCAGTCATCCCAATGACTGCTGACAGCCTCAGGGAGCATACGAATGGGAAACTGATGCCTGCGTTCAAAGGCTGCTGTCAAACCCAGATAATAAACCATGCTGCAAGGCAGCACTGCCTAAGCATGTGTATACCTACAGGATCCATACATACACACATGCATTTACATATCCTCAGCAGTATCCACAATGATGAGAGGGAGACAGAGTTGAGTCTGCACGATTCAAGCAAGCCTGGGGTGGTGTTGTGAGGCACAATGTGAGCTTATCCACATGACAGCTGCACTAATCCCTTTGATCTACAGTGACTGGGTTGCTTCGTTGCTATATTATATAATAATATAAATTAAGATCAGCTACAGTAAACAATAATATAGCATGAAATACAGTCAGTGTTTGTTCAGTGGACATTACCAAGACAGACCCAGAAATAGCACAGCACCTGGAGAGAGAAAATACTGCCCTAAGGTTTTGACATGAAATTACTGAGCAGGGTCTACTGGATGCTACTCATCCCTTATCCTCAGGGTCTGCTCTTCTTTCCACAATTTTGGACAAGTTGCATAGCAGCAAAAGCTGAGTCTATGCCATTCTCACTTCACCTCAAACCAGAAAGATGCCAGTAACCCTTGGAGATTTGACCACAGTCAAAACTGCAGTATCAGTTCCCCACTTGAATGAACCCAAATGGGCACTTGACTATCTGCCTGCACTTGCAACTTCCCTGCAAGCAAATGCTAAGGACACAGCAAAAACATTACTCTGTGTTCCCAGTGGCTATTTGACTAATAGCAGTAAGAAAACTCAAAGGGAGGAAAATGCAGTATGACATTAAAGCAGTTCAGCTTCTACACATACAACTTTTTAAAAATTTACGGGAGAGGATAGCACTTGTTTAAATTCTTCGCAATATGACATTACTGAAGATGCTTCTTTACCATGTGTCAGTGGCAGGGATGAGGGCTGCTGACTTTGAGGGATGCAGTTAGTTGTCACTGCAATATTAAAAATACTCCTACATTTTTAATTTCATTGTCTTCCTTTTTTTTTTTTTACTGAAGAAAAAGGGTAAAAGACTTAAACCCTTTACAATCCAACACAAAGAGTAATGTTTTATCAAGGAATCCATGGGAGTTCATGTGTTTTGTTACTGTCCAGGGAACTATGGAAGCTGACAACCAAATTACCAATTTATGGGCTACCTAGCCTTAACCCAGCTAAGCAGCAATGTATTTCATGCAGTACAGATCTAATTAAATATTGATTGTTCGGGCTGTAATTTGGTCAGATAGCAGTTTACCAAATATGAAAATCAGTCCACCTCCCCACAGCAAAAAATAAAACAATACTCAGCTTTAAAAAAGGTGACAACAGTCAACACCATTTGATGGAGGGCTTTCCTCCTACTCTCTCTGTTGGACCATCTGGGTTACCCAGGACTTGATTACCTACAATAACAATTCACTTTATCCTTTTCCAGAAGTAAACAACAAAAAACCCACACCATGAGCTAAGGATGCCCTATGATTCACAGGCAAGTAGCTCTGATTCAGTCCAGAATTAAGGAAAGGAGCTAACATTAAAAGTTAAGTGTTTTCAGCATTCCACTGCATCAACACCAATAGCTCTAAAGAATGAGAAAGTATTTTCAAAGAGTATGTGGAGCAGTCACCTTCCCCAGCACTGAGCGTGAGCCATTTCCCACATTAGGACAAGGAATTCTCTAAACCAGGAGAAATCAGACCCCTCCTATCACATTACCTAAGTAAAACAATGTTTGTTTATCAAAAGTCAGCCACATACCAAAGAAAGTCTTACTAAAGAGACTGAAATCAGAAATTTCACATTAAAGATGCTCTAGGCTGAATGATGGGTATGACGTGCCTGCTCTGTCTCAGTATGGCCTTGACAGTCAACACCATCACACGGGCCCATACTTTCAGTTCCTGGTTCATTAGAAGACAAATCCTGAGAAACATGCTGAGACAGCTAATGTCACAGCTAAACACCACTGGCTTTTACAGGAGCACCTTTTTAGAGGAGACCTGCTCACTACATTTCTTTTGATGGCACCCAAGATACAGCTTTCTGGGCTGCAAGCATACATTAATGGGTCACGTGGAGTTTCTCATTCACCAACATACCAATGTCCTTCTCCTCAGAGCTGCTCAGAGCTGCTCTCAATCCATTCTCTGCCCAGCCTTTGTGTTTGGGACACCGAACCAGGTGCAGAACCTTGCACTTGGCTTTGTTAAACTTCATGAGGTTCGCACAGGTCCACCTCTCAAGCCTGTCAAGGTCCCTCTGGATGGCATCCCTTCCCACCAGTGTGTCGACCATACCACACATCTCACTGTTGTCCACAAACTGGCTGAGGGTGCACTGTCCGTGACATCAACAAAGATGTTGAATAGGCCTGGTCCCACTACCAACTTCTGAGGAACACCACTTGTTATTGGTCACCACTTGGACATAGAGCCATTGGCTACACCTCTTTGAGTGCTACCATTCAGCCAATTCCTTATTCATCAGATGGTCCACCCATCAAATCCATGCCTCTCCAGTTCAGAGATAAGGGTGTCATGTGCTTTGCACAAGTCCATATAGATGACATCAGTGGCTCTTCTCTCATCTACTAACACCGTAACCCTGTCATAGAAAGCCATCAAATTTGTCAAGCACAATTGGTGTAAATATTCACCAGAAGAAGAGTGTTTGGGATCCCCTTCCCTTGGCTTCCGGGGCTCACTAGTAAATGTCTGTACACCTCCATAAGAGTTGTCAGAACTGTAAACAAGCACAAAGCATATTGCAGACATATGCAGGCTAAGTGGCTTTCCAACAGTTTGGTTTTGAGGGTGCTAATATTTCCAAAAAAGTTGCTTTCTTTAGAGGAGGCTCTGGATGGCAAAGCAGTCCCTGAATCAAACTGGAGGACAGACATAAACCAGAAAACCCTGAGTAAATGACAAAGTTACAATTTATCTTGTTCAGGGAGCAAGGAAAGGACAAAGAGACTAAGAAACAGTCTCCTCACTATTCTTCTTACAGGAATTGCTCGGCATTCCAGAAAGGGCTGTGACAATGCAGGCTAAATCATAGCTACAACTGGAAGTGGAAGAATGCAAAGCCATTGTAAAGGGAATGTAAACAAACATAAGGAGACCTTGCTGCTTAGCCACGTTACTGATGCTAATGCTGCTGAGCTAACAAACCACGAAGAACAATATTCAGCACCTCTCTAAGGAAAAGAAAACCAGAGTTTCACAGGTGGGGGTTGGCCTCTTTTCCCAGCCAAGTAGCTACAGGGCAAGAGGAAATGGCCTCACTTCCCCAGGGAAGATTTAGGCCAGGCATCAGGAGGAATTTCTTCATAGAAAGAGTGATCAGGCATTGGAATGGGCTTCCCAGGGAGGTGGTGGAGTCATCATCCCTGGAAGTGTTCAAGAAACAACTGGACATGGCACTCAGTGCTATGGTGGTGGCACTTAGTTGATACGGTGATGTCCATTCAAAGTCTGGACTCGATGATCTTGGTGGTCTTTTCCAACATTAGTGATTCTATGATAATCTACAGATGCACAGTATTCAATGGATAGCCTAGCCCCATGCTGCTTTTGAGAGCAGGCGATCTTCCTTTCAACTCTGAGGAGACTCACCTTCACTTCACTCTCCATGTCAAAAATGTAAGTGGGATCACAGCCACTAACAAAAAACTGATCCCTCCCCACAAAGCATACTCAGTATTCTACAGAGCTCTGTCATTGAAGAGCTGACCCTGACCAACACTGCACAGAGGGGATCTCTGACTGCATGATATAGCTATGCCACTAGAAAGAGGTATTACTGTCATATCCATTTACCTTTTCTAGCTCCTGGCAGCACTGGTAGGCTGTCAGGAGGAAGAAATGAGATAATGTTCACCAGCAGACCCTTGCCCGCTGCTGCTCTCTGGACATGACAAGCCCTGTCACTTCTCATATGTGAAAAATCAGAGTAATAATGCCTCTCCCCTCCAGGATGATATAACGGTGTCTGCACAGATAGAAAAGAGCGGCAGCATCTTTGGTGTTCAGTACAGCATGCAATGCACAGATATCTAGAAAAACAACAAATATAAAAAAAAAAAAACCACACAACTTTTTTCTTTTTTCTTTTTTTTTTTTTTAATGCCATCTTTTATCGGACGATTTCATACATGGAAATTGACTCCCTCTGCTATTGAAGAAAAATCTCTAAAAGCTGGTTTCTCACTGGTCCTTTCCACTCATACAGCTCTGCCTGTACAAGTCAGAACTCCCGCACTGGGCTCTTCCTCGTTTTCTCCAACTATGAACCTGGTACAGGGAGCTGGTGCTCACACTGCCTGTAACAGAGACTCTTCTCTACTGCTAGAGTTGAACGGGCCACAGGCAAAGAGTGCTACTCTCACGGGTGCTGATCATTTCCACCAGCTGGAGAAAAGAGAAAGCAATGTGGAAGGCTGAGACACCCAAATCCTCCTGTCAAGAGCTCAACTCTTCCTCCTCCTTGTCAACAGGGCTTTTTGATGTGCAAAGCCATTACCAAATGAATGCCTTCTCATGATTGAAATTCTCTCAAAGACTTCACCACATTAACATCTAACAAGGACTCAGACATTGGGCAGGAAGGCTATCCTTCTACCCAGAGAACAAAGCTACAGAGGACCATCTCTTACAACATGCTCCCAATCCATCAAGCAACTTCCACCTCGACCAGCTAAGAGTCCTATGAGTATTGATGAATACCATCTCTTTGAAAATTTGTCAACAGTATCTCACAAATAATAATAATAGTGTTGAAATAACTACAAAGAGAAGACCACCAGCAGTTGCCTCAAGAAGATGCAGAGTGTGTTTAGCCAAAATTATCTTAGGTGTTTATTTTCTACTTCTTGCCACTGTTGGATATGAAGAATCTTGTTCCTTGCTACACTCCAGTAGTTCGAACAGGTCAGTTCAAGCAGTGCCCAAAAGAGGTACTGTGATGTCCTGAATACATTGTGCAAAATCTATGAATGGCTCTGACACTTGCAGGAAAACAACTGTACTAAGGGAGCTTCAGCTTCCCCTAAAATGCATTTGCACACACGTACCTTTATGTATGTGTACATATATTTCCGGGAAAAAATATATAGGCACACCAATGTAACAAAAAAGTTGGTCTAGTAAGTCTGTTTAATAACCCAACACAAACAATGGTAGTTTATCAAAGGAGAATTCAATTCCTGTCTTGATCCGGAATTCACATCAGAGCTAAAAAACTTCTTCAACAACAAAAACCCCCAAACTCTAACAAAATCTTTAGCTGAAGGAAATATTTTCTCATCATGTACCACAGTATGCAAAGACAAGGCACAAAAAAATTCACCTGTACTGTTGCCTCTTCCTCTGCTATACTTCTGTTCAAATACATTGTATACAAATGATCACCCCCAAGGGTGATATTTAATTTTACTCATTTCAGAATTAGCACCATCACTATCTATATGCAAGAATTCATAAAACCTGCAGTCCAGAAGTTTGTCTTCAACTGGGTTCTTAAACTGGCAACTGCATAGACACACACAAAGAGACAGACAGCTTAAACTAACAGGAAACAAATTAGAAGGACAAAAGGACTGGTCCACAGAGAGTGGTCACCAGGCAGGCATCATCAAAGAGAAGAGAGAGGAAGAGGAACAGAAAAAAAAAGAAGGGAGAGAGAGGAAAGAAAGAAGAAAAGTGCATTTTTATGACAACATTACAAACCCTCTGATTGCTCTAATTACACCTAAAGGAAAAAAAAAAATTGCCTGCTGGTATAAAGTGCATGAATAATTAACTGGAAAGGAAGGAAGGCAGCAAAATTGCAAGCAACCCAAACAATCTTAAGTTATGCGTAGGTTCTCTGGAAAGCAGAAAAGCATGTAATTTCTTGTGTGTTGTGGTATTTTTTCCATTTTTCCTCCCTTCTTGTATCTCAAGTGAGCTGAGATGATTTTTCTACTCCTCCCCCAGCATTCTTGGCCAGTGGGAAGCTACCTCACCTTGGATGCTCATACTTCTTACTGTGACTTAGCACTTTGAATGGTAGCTGTCTCATTCTGTAGACTGTTTGGATGAGAGCAAGAGGATTGACAGAAAATGTGTACAGTAATATCTGAGACTTCAGTAGCCACTAAAAGCATACTTGGATTCTTTAAATGTAGCGGTGCCCCTTCTGCCAGTTCTTTTTAACAGAAAGGGCTTGGGCCTCAATGTCTTAACCCACCTCGAACCTTCATAATGATTTCTAAAAACAGGTACCGTGATGCATTAAAGAAAAATAAGGCATTCTTTTTGGTTTTTCCCTAAATTGTCCTTTAATTTTGAAAAAGTAATTCTCTACGTTCTTTTCATAAAATATAAAGTGGAACTGAAGTGTTAGGCTTTGGAATTTATTGTAAAAATACACACCCACCTAACTAACTAGTCACATAGGAAAAGGTACAAAATGGTTTGATCTTGTACAATAGCATACACAGCAGACAGGTGAGTCAAGGTGCCATCTCTGGAATTAAAGGAAACAAATGAGCCAAAGATGATCAAATGAATTTCTTAGATAAAGCTTTTATGTTCATTCTAAACAAAAATTAAACAAACATTTTTGAAAATACTAGCAGAATGTTATAAAGGAACTAGAGGGAATAAGGGGTGGGTAAACTCATTAAATTATTAATGACTACAAGAGAACCTCAGATGATGAAGTATTAATCATCATTTCATCTATTTTGCTGAAACATCAACAAAGAAAAAAAAAGTCAATTCCAACAGAAAGAAATTAATAGAACCTATCGAAGGTTGTACCTTTCCATCCTGAAGCGATGTCTTTGCTAATCCATAGGAATGAAAACATTTGTTTGCAATTAGTCAAGGGATCAAAAAGAAACCTTGATTTTATTTTCTGGCATGCCAGAACAATGCTGTTATCAGTCACTTCATGTCTGCAGTGGGCTAAGGGCTAAATAAAGCTGTTTTCAAACCATGGATATTTACCAGAGTAAACAAACATATTTATTACACAGCAGGCAAGGGGAAGGAAAAGAACAAGGAGAAGAAAAAGAAAGAATGAGAAAGAGAGGTCCTTATATCTATTTATTTATTTATTTAATCTCTGGAAGTAAAAGCTTTTTGGAGTGCAGAAATCCAATTGCTACATGCACCATGATGGATTAGCTCTGGTAGAATGAAATAAATAGCCATTCATCTTAGCACTCGCATTGGCACTGGGTGTACCATGTACAGAAATAAAATGAAAAGCCTACAGACAATCCTAACCTGGGGCCACACACACAGTAGGAACATTTGCAAAACAGCTTTGGTACTAGAGCTAACTCTGAAAGCCCTTTTGGAACCTCAAACCAGTTCCATTTGAATCAGCCATTCTATAATTCTCCTCTCTCTGTATGAGTAGTCACACAGAGAAAAGCATGTATGTAGTCATCTATCCTGGAACAACTGAGGCCTTTCTCTCCCCTCAAAGGTTCTCAAGAGGTGTGCCCTTCAAATACCCTTTGTCTACTGCTATAATACAACTTTCATGCTATCACCACCAAATGCTGTACCATTTTATTCTCTCTTTTAAAGTCTCTTCTAAATATGAAGATAGAAATAACCCTCTTGAAACAGCAAGTTAAAGTGTCTAAGTCTCTTCTCACACTCCTACATTTTCTACTGACTCAGTTTTACTGATCAGGGATATATTCCCCTAAGGACAAACAGGACTTCTGCATTTATGGCAAGAGAATTAAGAGAAAAAAAATTAGTCTTGCTGGAATCTGAACGTATGGGTCCAGGATACTTTCCATTTTGATGCTGAGAACCCTGAGCAATGATCCTCAGTCAAATATTTCATTTTCATCTTCACTTGGAGAAGAGAAGGCTTGAGAAAGCGCAGATCTTCCACATCTTATGCCAGGGCTTTTAAAACAATTTTAAGGACACCGTCATCACTAGCAATGAAGCAGGTGCACAAAAGTAGGGATTCAGCTGAACAGAATGTTAAGAGTACGGATATTGAGCAACTCAGCCATGGCAACACATTTTCTCTCTGGACCAGCCAGAACTGACTCGCTACTCACCAAGCTAGACGCTCACTCTCACTTACTGACTCCTGAGAAACACCCCCCTCCTACCTTCTTCCCCAACAGATGTAATTAAACACCTTCAGGACAAAATGGTTTTGTTATTTGTTTTCTTCTTTGTTTGTGTTTTTTTTTTCTCCTAAGCACCTTGTCCTCTATCTCACACTAGTTTTTATTGCTTAAGTGAAAGAAATTTAATGACTTTTCAGCAGTACAGTAATTACAATCCTGGTGGAGTCTGTACAGGCAGGAGGTCACTAACACCTGAGCAAATCTGATTCCAAACAGCATATCTCCATTCACCTGAAACAGATGAGAACTGCAGTTGCCTCAGGGTATTCATTCTGCACTGCCTTGCATGAGTGGCAGCATATGTTCCTCTTCCTCAGGAGTGAATGTTTGTCAGAAATTTCCTTTTCCTAAATCCCCTGTTCTACAGCAGCAGTGGTAGAGCTGCACTTGTCCCATCCTCCTCTCCTCTACTCTGTAAGAGGAGGAACAAAAGAAGCTCAGATGATAAGGTCAAGGGCTGTGGAAAGACAGGGACTTCAGAGAGAAAACCATCCTCCTCCTAAGGCTATAGAAGTGTTACAGAGCCACATCAGGAAGCAGAAAAAGAGACCCTGTTTGACATGCAGAGCAATCAGAGAAAGGAGAAAGCTCTGCCTATAGAAAAAATTGGAAATTAGAAGTAGCAACAGAGAAGCTTCCACTAACTTGTGCACTTGAAAAGAGAAGTCTGTTTTCTATGTCTTTCCACTCCAGACTCCGAAAAAGGTGATGGGGTCGTAGAGCCACAGGTTCTTCAGCAGCCCTCTACAGAAAGAGGAGCCCCAGCCCACACACAACCCATGACTCCAGTCTCCTAACAATGAAAAAATCCAACCATCCACAGTGATGAAATATGGAATATATCCTAAGGTACAGTATGCTAATTCTGTTATTCCTCCTCCTCTGAACAGAGACTTTCTAATCAGAGTGGCATGAATGGTAAGTTGTGAGTAAGATGTAGACAATTACTCGTACATAGAAACTCTGCTTAGAACAGACAGTTCCTGATAAGCTTGATTAATATTATTTTAACTTACAGATATAAATTTAGTTGCTCTGAGGATTTCAGTGTATATCAGCTTCAGTTCACATATTCACCTAGCACTAATTCTATTGGTGCATTTTATCACTGAAACACAGCTCCCATTAAATAAACTTTGTAAACTGTACTATAGATACTTAACAAACTGAACAACCCACCCCACACTCACAGTCCTAAAGATCTGTGTACAAGAAGCTCCAGCAGAAAAATTTCTAAAACTTGCCAGCCTCAGAACTAAGCATGTGCTCAGCTGCTGCATCCTTCTTAAATGCTCTGATTACATGAGCTTTTGCCCAAAGGTGGCTTTAGGCTCTTCCCAGGAGCTAGGATCTGCTAAACAAACATTAGTGAAACTCTCAGGAAAGAAGTAATTGAAAATACCAAATCACCATAATCCAAAATTTTATAAGTCTGTTCTTGGCCCTTCTCTTTTGCTCAGAGGTCCTCTTCAAAGGGAGATCTTTAATGGGCCTCCAGTGGCTGTCCACTCCCTCATGTGACAACAAGTCTGTCATTCACTCAGTAACTTTCAGTGATTATCCAATATTTTCTGAAACCTCTGCAGTTTTGTTTTACACTATCTTGTCTCAATTCAATCCAGAGGTGGATACACTGCTTGACTACAATTCATAAACTGCTTCAGGCCCTTGTTGGGAGTGCCTCACAAGAGGCCTATGCCTGGTGGAGGAAGACTTCTGAGGAAAGAGAGGACTGAAGATAACAGC
>JAWWES010000168.1:42024848-42053051 GCA_035583135.1 Lophotriccus pileatus | reverse complement strand
TGGATAAGTGAATTTTATGCAGGATGGACCTCCAGGGTCCTTAATTTAGGGGGTGTTATAACTCTCACCCCTGATAGGCTCTCCTCCAATAAAGGTGCTAGACAAATGAGAGTTGTTAATAGCATAGACGGCGCCAATGATCAGCACTGTAGGCTAGCACTTCTGACTATCAGGGACCCCCCTCTACCACACTGTAACACCACATCTGTTGTAAAACAGGAGCAACATATCAAGCCATTATGCCGCCACAGAAAAATCCAATGTGATGACCGAAGAGGTCACAGATTTTCCTAAGACCTAAAGCATACCCATGAGCAACACGAAAGACACACAGGGTTGCCTCATTAAAAAGCAGGATGATCTCAGAAATACCAGTGTGCCAGAGAGATGCTAGCAAGCACAAACCGAAGAGAGGCTAGGTTCTGCCAGCTGGCTCTAAAGCAGCTTCTTATGGTAGGACACAACTTTCAGATGATGGCAGTTGGGAGTAGGAAGTGTGGCCTAACAGCTTGACAAGATAAGGCTTTCTGTGGAGATGCCTCCAAGTGTACAGTTCAGACTACTGAGCTGAGAGTAAGAGAATAATTTTATTGTGAGTAGCAGTTGACAAGACTTCAATCCTTGCTTCTGCAAACAAAATGACTGCTCAGTGATACAGGGCAAGCCAGAGTGGCTGCATTTGAAGTCCATGGTTCATTCATATTCTGTGACAGATGAGCAAAATATAGTTAGAATTTGTGACAATCCCTGAAAGAATTTATTTATCATTTGTAAAAGGACAAGCACACTATAACCGTAACCAATGGAGATCATTTAACACATCTATTTCACTCAATACTGATAACTTTAACAATGTATTTTTTGGCCAGCTCCATAACAAAGAAGTGAAAACAACAAAGTAAAGGCGTCAGCCTCTGAAGCAGAATGATTCTTCAACTCTGATTATTCCCTAGTATACATCATCTCAAAAGCAGACCTCCCAACTTCCAGGTGCCTTCAGACTCCTGGAAACATTCAGATGATGGCATTTCAACTCTGAAACACATCCAGCCAAGACAGGGAAACAAAGCATGCAGAGAGGGAGGTAAAATTTGGGCAAAATCAGACCTCCAAGTTTCCACCTTAATTTGCATACACAGTAGTCATACACTAGTCTCTGTATGACAGGACATGATGAAATTAATAGCTAAATAAAGCGACAGAAACAGAGACAACTGACATTGGTGTATCTAATGAAAATGCTTCTTTTTTAAAGACAGAGAAAAAATAAAGGTGTGGAGAAGACCGTTCTCTGTAAAACTGTCCATGAGATGTTTTCTCTGCATATGAAGAGCTTTAAAGTTCTGTAATGTTCATGTGGGTGCACCTTGCCTTCAGATTTGAGGGTAGCCTCATTCAGAAGACAGAATGCATGACCTCCTCCAAATATAACCTCACTTTTATTCTATCTCACTGTCATTACCCATTAATATTAAATGTATGTTGAAGTGATCAGCTGCCTTCTCCTGCCTGAAAAATTAAGAACTGGCTTTTGGCAAACCTGAGAACTTCCATGTAACCCTTAGAGATCAAACTTATTCCACTTTCTGTGCTGCTGTTGGTGAGGAAACAAAACCCTCATGTGATTTGCTTGGTTTGCTGTTTCAAATTTTATGCTTTGAAGCCTCATAAAGACATCTGTATAGAAGCAAAAAGAGGGGTGCTGTAGCTAGAATTTGGTGTTGCTTACACCATAAATCTGGTAGCCTCACATTTTTTATTTGATGCTAGGCAGGCAAGAGGAACAAAGGCAACCAGTGGAGAACACAATTAAACTGTACTCTTGCAAAGTTCCTCTGGACCTCCAGAAAATGCAATGGATGTTTTAGCCTCTCTGTTGCTTCCTCATTCTCACTTGGTAAAGAGATTCCAAATTCATCCCTTACCACACAGTGTTTAGGGTGGCTAATGTTTTTAGCAATTCATCTCTTCAGGTCATGAGAGTCTCTTTGAACTGCAGCCCTGATATTTGGCATATCAATTGATTCCACTACCTAGTATCACCTGCAAACTTAACAAGAGGGATTATTCTATCCTATCACCTCGCTGATTTGTGAATGCATTAAGCAATATCAGCTCCAACACTGATCCCTTGGGAACACCACTCTCTATGGCAAAACACAGGCATTTTCTTCTACTTTACTAAAGAAACAGCTCTACGTGTGGAAAATATGGGGGTTGGAATTAGATGATCCTAGAAAGCCCTTTCCAACCCAACCCATTCAAAAACTCACCAGTTCTGTGATGAAGAGGTAACAAACTGATTGGTTGATGAGTTGAACCTCATCACACCTTTGCAGGAAAAGAAATAGCACTGATCAGATCCACTTTATAAGTTTATTAATTATCAGACACCAATGTCCAGTGTTTCTGGCCACATATTCCTAAAAACCTAATGAAGATTTTTCAAAGAAGTGATGAGGAAATCTGGACTCTGACATAAGCCATTAATTATAGAGTTAATAAAAAGTCCCTACATTATTTATTCCAAGCTCTGCAGCAGAAGTACTACCCTCGCATCCAACAGGAATAGTTTTTGCTTAAAGAGAACACTTGACACCATGATATCCTTATTATTATGAATAGATACTTTGCATTATTTCTGCATTTTTCAAAGGATATTAAAATGTAGCTGGAAACATCAGCAACAAGTCACCCTGTAACACAGAGTTTTAATGCTATTTGCAATCGATAAAGTGCAGCCACTTCTAGGGTTGAAAACAATACTTTAATTACCATATTCACATACAAATCCCCCCTGATATTACATTATACTGCACATCCAATCCAAAACTGTATTAAAACTCTGAAATTTGTATTTAATTAAAGCAGTTTATAGTCAGACAATGAATCTTCACACTAACTGCTTTTGAACAAATGCTGAAAACAACTAGTTGCAGGATGATCTGGTCAGTTACTGCCCTGCTTGTGGATTCTTTTTACTGGAAAGAAAAGGGAAAATTTCATCAAGCAGAAGGCTCAGAGATCTGAAATGAATATGCAGTATCTTTAAAAGAAAAGAAAGTACATCTAATCTGAGACTCCTGTGTTTGGGACAGTGATAGAGCTGGACTGTAGAATGAAGTCTCAGAGCCAAGTGTGAGTTCAGAATACTCTACTATGTGTTAATAAAGAAAATTGCTAGACCAGTGATTTGGTAATTTTTGATGCATACCTTGTATATATATATTACTGTTCATGTTTAGGAAGTGCTGTGGTTTTATTTTATTATGTTTCTGCTCTGAGAAAATTTGAAGTAATAAAACATGACTGATTGACATTGTGTCTCCATGCCATGACACTGTGCCACAGCATCATGCCACCTGTCACCACTGCTGGCTACAGAAGCCTTTCACTAATATTTCCCCCGATTATCCATGGCTCACTGGTCAAAGGCCTCTGCATTCTCAGTTCCACTAGGGATAATCTCCTGTATAATTGTACTGATGGGAAATGACAGATTAGAAGGAAGACCACACAATTTTCAGTCTGAGCTCTAGCAAGGTCTTGCTGGATTGTTCTCAAATCTGCATGCTTCAGGCTTTCCTGGCAGCGCTGTACAAGTCATCTCAACGCTCACACTGCAGGACATGCCTGCAATTTAAGGTTGCTGAGGAATCAGTTGAACCAGAAAAGAACAGTGATCCCAATCTTGTCACTCATTTACAGGGAGAAGTAGATGGAAAAACTATGTGAAGGAAAAGGTTGATATAATAGATTTGTCTCAAAAATTGAAAATTATTTGCCAAATATCAATGCTTTCTAAAACCATGTCATTACTAAAACACTAGATGCAGCAACAAAGAACCATGACCAGGAAGAACATATGTCATCTGTACCTTAGTGAAAAGAGAGATGGATTGATCTTGGGCTTCTGGCCTGCCTCTCAGTTACATGGCAAATGGACTCAGCGAAGTGTCACTCCCTGTTCCACACCTCAGCTTCCCTGGCCACAATGACAAGAGTTATAACAGCTAGCAATTTTCCAGCAGCATTAGAAATTTATATGCACATAAAAGAAAGCTCCTCAAATTGCACTTGCAGAAGAACAATGAACAGTTTTAATCCTGGTGCCTTGCAGAGCACTGACTTGACATATACATCAAGCCCAGGGATGGCTCTAGCCCACAACTCTCTGTTATAAAGAGCTGTACAGAGATGTTCTTGTAACATAGGAGGTAGTGACATGAGCTGGCATGGAACAGCTTACTTTCTTTAAAGCCCTGAAGTGATCAAAAGATCTGGTGGGCACCACAGAGCATCTAAAAGGGGTAAGAGCCTTTGGGAGCAGCTGGGTGCCAGCCACTCTGCAGGCACAGCTTGCAGAGCCAGCAGGCTGTCCTTCTGTGCAGCCCCCATTCTCAGCCCCTCTCTGTCACTTGTCTCACAGCTGGATGGGAAATGCTGGCTGAGACTCACTGGAGACACAATGGCAACATTAAAAAGAAAACAGGGTATTCTGCTCCACAAAAATGTAATTAAACAATCCTCATGCCAGCTATTTTTTCTCTAGCTCGGCATTCATTGCAAAAAAAAAAAAAAAAAAAAAAAAAAAAAAAGCAAAGAACCCACCAATACATTCTTAACACCATATTAACTTTTATGTCCATTAAATTT
The DNA here is from genome assembly GCA_035583135.1 of Lophotriccus pileatus. Taxonomy (NCBI): domain Eukaryota; kingdom Metazoa; phylum Chordata; class Aves; order Passeriformes; family Tyrannidae; genus Lophotriccus; species Lophotriccus pileatus. The sequence goes on along the minus strand of JAWWES010000168.1, from coordinate 42,048,395 downwards.
TACCTGCAGAAAATAAAACAATTTGTCTATTTTCTGTCTTTTCATAATGCATTTTTATGCCTCTAGGTGTCTGCCTGTTTAGGCTCTAGGGGCTGTAAAAAGTATTCTGTACACCATTACCTGAATAAACACCCTATAAATTACAACTGATATTTATCAGCCTCATGGCAATTTCAACACATTAGAAATAGCATAAGACTGTATTTAGGTAGATAAGATATGGGTAAAAGATCAGCATACAGAGATGTCTAAAAAAAAATCCATGTCTGCTATTCTAGACAAAATACATTCACACATTACTTTAATTAACTTTTCCTACATTTGGAATTCCACCAGGATACAAAGCATGCAGGATCATTAAATGCAATCATATTTTCACACAGCCTGATATTTCACTAGAACCATTCAAATCAATTTACCCAACAGAGACATTTGTCCCTGGCCTGTCACTGTGGCCTGTACTGAGCCCTCTGCACTTCTTTATCTTCTGGCAGGGCCATCATAAGGAAATGACACAGATGGTGATGTATGGGAACTCAGCTTATAAATCCTCCATCCCTTCATCAGCCATCAGCCTGAGTGAATTTACTCCAGTCAGCATTGGCAAAGACTCCCTTGCTACTCTCAGGAGCAAGTCAGCTCTAAGATGACATGTTTTTCAAGGTAAAGCTCTTCCTTGCTTTTGGGAAAAAAGGCACTGCAATGGGAAGGAATAACCAAAGACCACATCCCTGAAAAGTAGCGATGTGCCTAAATATCAGCAAGTCTGAATCATCAAAAGAACAAAAAGGAAAAATATTAAATCAAACCAAAACCCAAAAAAACAACTCCAAAAAGCCACCACCTAAAACCAAATCCACGCCTGTTTATACAGTGAACAGTTGCCTGCAGTTCAGGATAACAAGGAAAAAGACTGAGTTATTACAAAAACTCAGAGGAGTAGTGAAAGATGTGCAGTGCATCTCTCTCCTTTTTCATAGCGGCTGCCTGTGGCTTCTTGCAAGGTCTTCTTGAATACCATTGAGGAATGTCACAGGTATCCATTTCACATAGCCAAAAGGATAGTAATTGAAGAGTTGAGCAACCATTTAGATGGCTAATGCTAAAATCCTTGACTGGCACAGTGCATAGCTGACCAGCTGGTTAAGACTAGTAGAGACATTTTTGCATAAAGCATTTGACATGCCAACATTTGACATTTTAGATACATACTAACTCTTGTCCTCCCTGCTATAGCTGAAAGCATCACCACTGCACTGGTTTAATTGATTAGCAGATATCACAACTGCAAAGCTCCACTGCTTCTCTCTTCCTTTTCAGTGAGCAGTGGTGTGGACACCAGAACTACAGCAACATTCTCCATTCCGGGGGCCAGATCTAAGAGGAAGCTTTATCACGCCAGGTCAGTCTGTGGCTGTAAATGGCTGTATGCCTACAACTGCTGTATGTTCTGCATTTCTCTCTGCAGACAAAGTGAAGCCATAGCTCTAGCCCACTCCATGGCACAGCATATATGCTGTTCAGCTGACAACTAGTTTGACTGTCTGTGAACATAGATTTCATATTCCAAGCATTCTGTTATCCACTTTATTTGCATTTGCTAAATCACAAATTATCCAAAAGCTCCTTGATAAGCTAGTATAAAAGAAATGTTCAAATGTTTTACCATGAAAATACAGGATTTTGTTCAACAGTACAGTACAAGCATTTGTTTATGGCAATACAGTGCAGTGATGTGCAGTGTCGAGTTCAGTGCAAGATGTGCATTGTCCCTGAAGCTTCTACCAGAGTAAGCAAGACATCAGGCAAACCTGGTGCATCGCAGAGCCAGGACCAATGATTAGACGAACTATAGATCTAGTCTGAAATATCTGGTACAAATTTTCTGACCCTGGCATGATGAAGAGATATGGGTGCTTTCTAGCCACCGGCATTGTCTTTATTTCAGGCACACAAAGACTTGGAGCAGTGATGATAGGGGGAGTGGTTCAGTTCTGAGACACAGCCAATCTGCTCCAGCCCGGACACCCAGGCTTTAAACTTTACGCAGGATTTTCCAGTCATCAGCCTCACAAAAACAGCTTGCAAGACATTTTCCACATGCAATTTTAGTTCAAAGCACAAAGCATCAATACAACATAGTTCTCTTTGTTCAGCTAAAGGCAAAGCCTTAGGCATTTAAGGGCTAATTTCAGTTTGGAAAAAAGCTTAGGTCAATATTTATGACCTAAGTCTCTTTCCTCTAAAAAGTTCAACTATAGGGCTTTCAAACAGACATCATTCAGCCCACCCTGCTCTGCTGTCCGCCTCTCTCTTCTGCAGCCGTTCCCAGATGTGCATGTGCAGGTACACGTATACACTCATCTCAGTCATTTCATACCATCATGAAAGCAGCAGTCTCTTCTTTCCCATGCACACATCTCATTATCCATCCTTAGTACACATCTTGCAGTAATGCAATTTAGTTCAATGTCACCAAGAGAAAGACATTCCTCTGGGACTGTCATTACCATAAACCACAATCTGCTGCCAATTTATATGTCCTTATCCACCCCTTGTTTTAACTTCTTTATAAAGCATAGCCAAGTGTTTTGCACCCTTGGTGTTGTCACTTGTTTTTACATCTCCAGAAATCTTTCCCTTTTCCTCCCAAAATCATACTTTATATTTTGCCTCCCTCTACATCCCTGTATCTTTCAATCCCAGCATCACTGCACAGTTTTGTTTCCCTGTCAGTGCCCATATCTGTTCATCCTTGGTTGACTGCCACTGTACAAATCTACTTCCCTGGTCTGCTACAAGTAAATCTACCTCTCCAGTCCACATGAAGCTCTGGACAGTAACCTCAGAGGGCCTTCTGCTACTGTCAGGTGAAGCAGGACAACCACAACAGGCCACTAGCACGATCATAGCTGCCCCATATGAATAAACTGTCTCAAAGCATGATCCTACAGAAGCTCAACAGTTGAAAAGAGTTACAGTTCTTTAGGAGAATTTAACATCTCTACAGCAGAGACTGCTTTTACTACTTGCCTGTATAGTCCTTTGACATGAGTATAAGTTAAGGTGTCATAATAGATTACGGAAAGAAGATAGAGTCTTCAAGGGAAGATCTCTGGAAATTACCAATATCTCTATTCTGCTAAAAAAAAAAAAAAAGCATTTAAAAAAAAGAAAAACTATTATAAGGAACTACAGAGATTTTTAGCAGTAGGTTTAATAAGCAAACAGGTTCAAATCAAATGTACCCAATTCAGGACATGGTCTCTGAGCTGGTAGTTAAGTATCTGGACAATGGCTATTACTAATGTAAGACTGCATCATATGTCTATTAGGGTTAAAAATCTTATTTTTCATGAGAACTTCAGAAAAAATATTTGGAAAAGAGCAGCAGTCTCTTGTCAAAGGAGAAATTTCTGGGATTAAACCCAGAAATACACGGCACTTCAACATTGTAAGGAGAGGACTTTTATCTACACCGTAATTGAAGCTTGTTAGAAAGGCTAGGAGAGCAATTTCATGGAATGCAAGGTAGTTTTTGCTTCATGCATACAAAGAGAAAAACCTTTTTAGCTTATGAGAAACAGCTATATAGCTATATTTTTGTAAACTAATATATTTATGTGCTTTAATTATGTTACTTCTTGAGTTTTAATAAGTTCTCTGCTTCACTAAGCTTCCATCCCAAACTAATTTCATGAAGATATTGCCAAAAATCAGACAACCTCTGAAAAGAGGTGCTCCAAACAAACGGCATTCCTTCCAGGATGCTGAAAATGAACCCAAATTGCCCAGGTGGTGCTCACAGTATTGAATCATTCACTGGCGAGCCAGCACTCCACTGCTGTATCAGTCTTTTGAGTGTTCTTACATTTGTGTACATTTCTGCTGTACACTGTTCACATCAGTTCATTGAACTTCAGGGTGGAAAGCCTTTAAAACATGTCTTAATAATACAACAGCATGTCTCCTAAACCCTTGCAGAACTTCTGCCAACAAAAGGGAGGGCACATCCAATTCCAGTGTGACCAAATACATTTTGCCTCCCTGAATTCTTCTGCTTTTAGCCATTGTGTGGAATTTTCCTTCACCTGCTTCTTTAAATTGTCTGAGTGGCACTGCTATATACTGTTGATAATCTGTTATAGTCTATCCCAAAGGTTTGGAGAATTATCCTAGTATGTAGCTGGTCCAAAAAGGACTTTGGAATGAAAATTGCTACAGGAACAGAAGTACCAGTAATCATGTGTTACTGAAAGATTCATGGAGCCTTTCCAACACTTTACTCCTTTTATTTTATGTCTTTGAAAATTAGTACATTGGCTCCATTTTTGCTAAGTTTTAGTGTTCATGTTTTGCAGATGCAAATGATAATAGGAGCTTCCTCCCTAAAAGGAGGAAGAGTCAAGCCCTAGAGTGCATGCAATGACCCTTTACTTTAGTTAGGCAATGAAACTTGGGAATCTCATCCCCTTAGCATGGAAATCTGCACAATGAGAAAGACACCACACAGAACAACAGCCTGGTGTGCCAGGGCAGAACCCAGCTGCTGATTACTAGCTCCCCTTGCACAGAAAGGCCAAAAATGTCACATGGTTCCAACATTAAGATTTAAATACTCCAAGAACGAAAAAATAACACAAGAGAGACTGCTAAGGGGGAAAAGCCAATGCTATAACTCTAGTTGAAACGAGTCATTCCTTGTACCAAGAGATACTATGACAAAGGCATTAAAAAATAAATCACTGTGACTTCTTTTGCTCACCAGTGACATTCATCTGTGTTTAGCTCTTAATTCAAATTGGGCTGAAAAACAAGACTCATCAGTTCTGAATCTTGGATCTCATGTAACAGTAAGGGGAAAGTCACAGAGTTATTAACAGACAAGCAGTAAAAAAAAAAAGGAACTCCATAAAGGTGGTACATTGCAGGCAATAAGAGACCATTTTGCTGCTTTGGTATTTCAACAATGTTGTGGGAAAGCTTATATATTAAAAAAAACCCCATGATTATTGACTTTTGCTAAGACTTATTGTTAGGTCTTTTCCTTTTTCTTGTATACTTGTACTTATTTATCACAGTCTATAAAAACCAATCATGAAGTGCAAAAATGTTAGAATTATTTTATAAAGGGTTATACATCTATACAGTCTATTTCTGCAAACAGCTTCTCAATATCTCAAAAGCATTATATTTAAGAAATGGTATCCTGTTCTTTAGATTGAAGTTACACTGCCTTTTTTGGCATTGGACAACAGCATAAAGACCTTCAGATTCTATAGCATTCACATTCTTTTTCCTGTTCTATGAGCTTGGTTATTCAGCAGATTTTCCCTACTAGACAGGAACACTTCTACACTCCAAAAATGATATCCCTATCACTTTATGTGAACCCCATTTGGGTAGACATAGAGAAATAATCAAAGAAATCAAGAAGTATGCCCACTCAGTTAGGCTCCCTTTTCCTTCAACAGTTCAGTGCTTCCCAACACTTCTTGCTTGCCTTTCTTGTTCAGGACTTTACAGTCTTGGGAACCATTTACACTCATGCTATATGTTGCTTACTTTTATATGTCACCCTGAAACACTACTCCTTTATACCAGTAAGTAGTAGATTAGCTAGCAGACAATTCCTAATCAGTCTTCCTTTTCATTAGCATCCACATCATCTGCTCAACACATGAGGATCCCTTAAGAGACTTCCCTTCTTTTAAATGAAATAGCTGACAAGTGACTTTATTCTGTTTCTTTGAAACGGTATAGGGCCAAAATAGGGGTAAATCAGCTTGTCTCCTGGATTTTTATCCTTTGCCTCTCCCCAGTTCCTTGGGGAAAAAAAAAAAAATCAACTTGTCTTGCAGTTCAGAAGAACTGCTAATGCTGCAGACCTGTATCCATGGAATAAATTCAGAATTAGAGCAAACTTCCATACATCAGATTTCTTTGCATGCCTGTTCAGAGAAGAGACAGGAGCCCCTAACATGCTGATTCTGTTCTGTCTTGGCTTGCTACCAAACTTTCCAAGAGAAGTGACAATCACTTGATCCATTGCAGAGAAGTACATAAAAAAGGGTTCTGAAGAAAAAAATTATCTCAGTTTTCTACAGAAAAAATAAAAAAACAACCCTGGATGTCACCAGGATGCCAAAAGAACACACACTTTGGGACCACATCTACCCTAGAGTCCCTCCAACCCCTTAAGCTGATGCAGGTTTTTACTCTTCCTTTTACTTTTCTTTGCCCTTTTTCCTCAAGAGATGCCCTCAGCTTCCAGAAGAGATAGACTGAATAATCTTTTAGTAGCTGACAAAAACAAGATCTTCCCACAGGCAATCATTCAACAAGAATATCATTTACTCTCTATCTTTTTTATACAGTTTCAAAACCAAAAATGGCCCGGCAGCCCTATATCCTCTTCCTTACCACACTTCAGAGAGGCATGTAAGTGCTATTAGCTCCATTGTGCTAATATGGGCTACAAAAAACAGTGCAAAGGTGGGTTTAATCAACTAACTGAATGCATCATCCTATTTACAAAGGTGTTCATAAGTTTAGTTCATAAGCAACAGACAGTAACAAGCTTAAAAGATATTTATTTTAGAATAAGATGACTCAGGCCTTGGAGGATTCTGATATTCTTCACTTACCATAATGGGAGTTTGACTAGTTCAAATATCCCTATGTGTCAGGGATCTTATCCCCATAAGAGCAAGTCTACAGTGCAACTGAATCTGCTAAATTTCACCAAGGTTTGCTTACCAAGAAGCAACTCTGCCAGACCAACCAAGCACCACAAAGCACCTCTAAAAAAGGGTAGCAGCAGCAGTCTGCAGCTGCTCATGGAAATGCTGGGAGAAAAGGATGTATTCCAAGGCTTACAAGCAAGCCTTAATTTAGTCTTGTGCCAGCACTGTACAGCCCTTACCATAATTATTTATCCCTATTTCCCAAGCATCAAAGAAGGCAAAACTTGCCAGAAAAAACAGTGGCATAATTTGGAAAAGAATTATGCTTCCACAAAATAATCCGTAAAAAAAATACAAAAACTTTTTCAAAAAGTCAGGATTGTGCTATCTAAATATGGGTAAATGCCAGTGCATGTACAATACTGGTCAAGAAAAAGTAACTAAAACAGATGCACAGAAAGTCTACCAGGGGACAGACAAGCCTATCTGATAAGGAGAATATTAAAAGAGCTTGACTTGTTCAGACCACCTACATAAATGTTGAGAGGAGATACATTTACTGTGTACAAATACCCAGGGGTAGAAATAGCTGAGGAATGGAAACGACTATTTAACTAAAGGACAATACTGGTACAAGAACAGATGGTTATAAACTGCCAGTGAATAAATTTAGACTGGAAATTAGACAAAGGTTTCTAATCAGCAGAGCAATGAAGCTTTTAAAAAGCCTTTACAGGGAACAGGGGCAAAAACCTTCTCTAATTGAGGGATAAAGATTCACGTATTTCTGCAAGGTATTATGAAATATTGTTCCCTACCAAAGCACAGCACTAGAGGCAAAGACTCCTGAGGTCCCATGCAGCCTTCTGCTTCTCTGCATTTCCTAATAAAATCTGTTCATTGCAGCTCCAACATATCAAAACACAGTTATGAAATACCTTGACCTCCCAGAACAACTACTTGGAGAATCATTCTGGCTGGACTCTGCTGAGGGGTGAAACAAGACAGCTAGTAAGGGAGGGACTCTGGAGCAGCCCAACTTGGAAAAAGGCCTCAGCTGAATTTTTACATTATCTTACTATGAAAGCCAAAGGCAGGGGGCAAGTGCAGACAGAACATGTCATCTCCTTTACAACTCATAAAACAAAACTGTTGAAAAATTCCAGGGGCTTCTGGGTTCAGAAAAACTTCTCAACATGTTCTTTCATTCCAGACAATCCTCCTGATGACCACCAGTCATTGAAAGATGCACTTTTGAGAGAGGTCTGAATCTAACAATACAATACCTTTATCAAAAGACCACCTATTTTTCTTCCTCCGTTATTTTTTCCACAAAATACAAGGATAGAGCTCAAGATTAACAGCATGGCTAGGAGTATTATTATTGTATATTGTCTTTTATGAGTGGGACACAGTCAAGTCTTCTGCAGGACCATAGATGGTTGTAAATGTTTGATCTTTCCAATATGTGTATGTGACCACAGTATTACAGCACAGCAGGAAAGTAATTTTCATAGACTCTGAGAAGTAGTGTAGAATTACATGGCTTGACCTGTTTGCTTCACTCCTTAGTTATGGTTGCATCATGTTTACTGTATGGGGTAAACAACATTTAATCATTATTTTAACATGAAAAAGCCCAAATAAAACGCCCCTCTCCCCAAAAAAACCCACAAAAAACCCAAACAAACAACCACAACACAACACCCGCCCTCCCTACTCCCACTCCCCACGCAAAAAGCAGGAATTTGCCACAAAGATTGTATCTAGCAACTCCCTCTTGACAGCCATTCCTATAGTCCACATTATCAGGTCAGTTGAAGATACTCCAAACACTTCTAGCAAAAGTGTTTGGAAAGCCGTAGACCCTCAGTAGATATTCTTGGGGATACTCAGTCAAGAAGAGGCCGTGGAGAAGTTATCTGGACAAGAGCATTCCTGAGAAAGTGAGGAAATGTATAAGGTACTTTTGCAGAACATAAACTTGGAACATAAATCCTCAGCTAACTGATGTAAGACAGAGTATGAGGTTTCCAGTTGCAAGCTCTGTCCCACTGGATAAATTAAAAGACCTCCTAAATTTATACAAATAACTCTAAGCTGACTTACTGTTTCATGCATAGTACATGCAGAGGCGATATTCATTACCACTACACACCTCCTTCCACAGACTAAGACCATGTTCCTGTGACCAAATCCTCTGGTGACGGGGGTTTCTCAACTGCACGCCTGATTAAATGCTGCCTCCCAGAATTCTTGGATAGCAGGAATTAAATTTTAATGCCCTTAATCTAGTTGACACTTTTTCATAAGCTTTTCCTCCCCTCCTTCTTCTGTGTTATAAATGACCAATTACCCAATCTGAGGTAATACAGGCTTTGGTCCAGGCTAATGGTGATGTGGTGGGTGAGATCCTACTTGCAGCCGAGTCCCATTAGGAAAGGTTAATCACCTCCAAGCTTACAATCCCATGTTTTAGCTCCAAACAGTAAGGAGGCAGAGAAAGAGGCATCCATCACATTAACCAAATAATACAGCAAATGCCTGGCACTTGATCAACAGTAGGGTGCTCTCCTGACAGGAGGAGGAAGACTGCAAAATTAAGACCAGCAATGGCTCTCCAAGGTTGCTCAGGGACAGACATCCCCACATAAGAAGTAGAGAAGGGAAGCAGCCCCTGCTAACACTTTGGATTTGTATTTCAGAAGAGAGGTCTGAATCAGCCCTTAGAAGGAAATGCATTGCATTGTATGTGGTGTTACCCTTTCAAGGAAGCAAAAATCTTGTCTAAGTGGAGTGTACCTAACCAGCTGAAGGAAACCAGAGAGGAATAGTGTGAATCTATGCAGAATGAAACAAACCTATAGCTACTTAATGTTATTGCATACTTCCAAAACTTCAGGAGCAACTTAGTAGTGCTGTCTTCTCTCTACATTCAGACACTATCCAATCACTGTCCAATGTTCATCAACAAAAAACATTTCTCTCCAGTGAAGTTAGAATGCATATGCAACATAGATCCAAAGGGATTCTTTGCTGCATCCACAAGGCCTAACCCTGAGTGGCTACACCTGCTTCCAGAGATATCTAGAACTAACCTTCATGACAGGAGGCTATTTAATTTCTAAGTCCTTAATCAAAGAAAAAATAACTTCTTTTGTGAACTGATGAAAGAGATTGATGGTGGGAGAAGCAGAGACATTCCTAGAACTTTTGCCTTCTGATTGACTATATACTGACACTAGAAAAACAGATAAAAATTTTTGGTATGGGTTTTTTTGTGGGGTTGTTTTGTGTTTGTTTTTTTTTTTTTTCTTTTGGAGTGTGCATGTGGGTGTTCAGTTTGATGCTTTTTTTAACTGCTGAGTTCTTTGAGGGGTTTCTTTCAGAATTGCCTTATTCATTATTATTGTCCATGACCATTAAATTTTCTTCACTTAAACAGTGAAAATTCTTCCTTCTCATCCAGAGATGCTCCCAGAAAAGTGAAAAGTACTTCAACTGTGAGACACAGGCATTGCCCCTTTACTTCTTTTTTTCCTAACATATATATATATATATATATATATATATATATATATATATTCATGTCTCCAAGTCACCTTACTTTTGGATCTTCTCAGCTTTTAAGGTCCATCAGCATCCTTGCTCAGATGATAAAAATGTTTTCCTGTTCAGCACGAAATATCTTACAAAGTCTATGCAATCATGCTATAAGCTCCCTTGTGCTAATACGGGCTACAAAAAACAGTGCAAATCATGCAATCATGAATAGATCCCATGATGCAAAAAAAACCCTGAAAGAGGTTCCCCTGAAATTGGTAAAATGTATGGTAGGAGATAGAAAACAGGGTTTTTTCAGCTGTGTTTAGTCATGATCAAATTCAGCCTTTTCATAGTTTTGAAGTAAGCTGACACCAGTGAGTGTTCCATTTAGTTTGCAAAGCAGGAGGATGTTTCCATGCAGTCTGAATTTAATCTTACTTAAAAAATTTAGTGCTTTCTTTACCAGGCTTCTCTCTAGTGCTGATCAGTAAATACGAAAGTTTTAGGTTAAATTATTCTGAAACAGAAGACAGAAGAAAGTAGCAAAAGAATCCTCTATTTGGAATCTGAACAGTGAAGCAAACACTTCAGATGGTAACCCTCCACAGCTGCCTTGTGAAGAAAACACGTGCCTGAACTGCCAGCAACTCTAACAGCTAAGTGGCGTATTGTGAAAAAATATGAAAGAAATCCATACAGACAGCTAAAGCAGTGGGCAGAGATTTAAAATTTGATCTGAGTGATCTCTTTGCAAATCTGTAGAGTGTCTGTGAGATCAACATTAGGCACAAGAGAATATGAAATCTAATTCAGGAATATGAAATTGCTTTTTGAAAGAGTTTTGGAAATAGCTTAGAAACTAGTCTTTCAGAAGCTCCTGTCCAAAAATTGTTTTGAAATTCTTTTCTAAATACTTAACCCTTTATTTTACTAGAATAAACTTCATTTTTTCTTCTTTTCGTTAAAGCCTGTCTTAAAGCTTATTAATGAGTGTGTCTTTAGATCAACTGACCAACACTGAGAATGCTTTTTTTAAGAACCAGTGATAAACTTGCACTTTATGTTCATCTAACTTCACATACTTTCCAGTTCTCAAGCTGTGTCTACAAAAATACTTGTCAGGCTATGTGCAGGAGACTCAAAAGGATCTAAGATTATACCTACTTATGATACAGACCAGTGTAGGTCTGTTGAGCTCAAGAACAGATGAATGGATACAGCAAAGATACTAACACACACATTGCAGCAGTCCAGGGGAAGGCCTCCACAACACCCCATGGATACTAACAAAGGGAAATCTTGGTCAGAATTTGCTCCCTACAAATTGCAGGGGACAGTGCTCTATATGTTCTATGAAGAAAGAAAACAGTTCGGTGAAGACCAGCACTAACATCACACTAAGACACAAAGCTTAGGTTTCATCAGAGAGTCCAGCAGAACTCTGCAATGGGAGATTTCCTGGGTCAAAAGGAAGCAGACAGATTTCCTGCCCAGGCCAGAAGGTTCAAAGTATAGGAGGACTGTGGGCCTTGCTATGCCCTGCTTCTTCAGGCAGACAGTCATTTGCCTTAAGAAGTTTTTTCTTTTTCTTTGGTGTGTGAAACAGAAGGTAATTCTCAGGTGGATTCATCAGAGTTATTCAGAAGTCTCCTTGGATATTACTGCAGCTGGTCACTGTGCTTGCTAGTTTATATTGTCCTGGTGAGAGACTGAAATATTAGGATTTCTGGTATCAAGGACTTTCCTATTGCAGTTAGGAAGAGATACTTCCACTATCAGGTTTATAAGTTCTACAGGTGTCTGAGAGCATCTGAGCTCAACCTTTGTTTTCTGAAAGGACTAGCACTACCAGAACATCAAGTCAAAACCTGCAATGGGCAAATGCTAGAGATCATGAAGAGTTGCTCAGGCAAAATTTCCTGGTGGACTTCCACTAAAAAGAAACTCCAGTTTTCAGCATTTCTTGGATAGCATTTACTTACCTGAACAACACAAAAAACCTCTTTCAGCTTTTGACCCTTCTTCTGTGACCAAAAGGCCTATTTAGAGCCAAAACCAGGAGAATTTTTCTATGTTGAAGCATTTCCTCAATAACCTTTCAAGATTTCTTTGCAGTTCTTGAAAATAGCCCCTAAAATAAGCTATAAACTTGTCAAAGTGGAATGGCTTTTATTTTCTCAGACCCTGAGCCAGATTTGAACCAGAGGAAGATATGTAACTAATCCCAAATTAGCTCATCCTCCCCACAAACTTCCTATTGCCTTTTGAAGAAGCAGCTCCCCTTGACAGAAGTAGTCTCACTACCTGCTGTAGTTAGCAGTTCCCAGATTGAAAAGACAGCAGCAACAAATGTTAAAAGAAACTAAGAGTCATTAAAATAAATAAACAAATAAACAAACAAACAAAAAAAACCCACAAGCAAACAAGCGGCAAGGGAAACTTTGTTCCATGCTTAACAGTTTAAAAACTCTGTCCCCAGAGAATTCAAGCCCTTCTGCTCTGATGTGTCCTCCTGCTGTTTTAGTGCAAGCTCTGTCGACTCACAGCTGCTGCTCTGTGCAGGCCCTGGGCTGCCTACAGAAACAAACACACAGAAAAGACGGAGAACATTTTCCCCCACTCAAATAGCAAACCCCAAGTCAGAGAGAAGACAACAACACAGAAGGAAGTCAGAAGTCTGCATTAAACCAGCAATGACAAGGTGAGCCAGGGCAGAAGCTGTACTTATCAATCTATCAACGGTAGAATCAGCTGTTTTCCATACAGAACAGACCCTGCTTTGTGCCACTCTACCTCACCCGTGTCCCTGCTTTCACATCCAAAATGCCTTCAAGTTCCTGGTGCATTGTGACCCAGTATGGTCTCCAATACTCAGTGTAATCTATATGTAGTAAACATGAGTCACTTAATTAGAACAGCAAGAAGAGCTCATTTACTTGCTAACATGCATACTTTTGGGGAGGGCAAAGGAAATGTCACGTTGTATGCAGAAAACATCCTCACAGTATTATTCATAAAGTCTTGATCATATTTTCAACCCTTTATGCCTTGAAGTCATAACTACTATACTAAAATAATTCACCCCTAGATAAGGAGGACTTATAGACAAAAAACCTATCAGTGCAGCCTGGCTTTTATTGTTTGGTATATTTTCATGGCAGCAGGGGGAGGACACTGACTGAGTAGTGATGAGAACCATCACTGAGTAGTGATGAGGGTTAAAAATCCCTCTAGTGTATATCTGATCATACTCAGAAGCATTTCTGAAGCTGTATCTGGGTATTAAAATTTGAGTAAGAAATCCGAGATGAGCTTCAAGCACTGGAACAATTACTAGCAACTTCAAAAACCTTGCTAGAGGTATCCAGATAGGAAGTTTCTCTCGCCCTGGAGAAGATGCATGACATGGCATTCACACATCACATCTCAGAGGGATGAATGGCTGTTGGCAAAATCTGCTGCTCACATCCAGAATGTGTCCTGAGCTAAGTGAGTAAGAAACAATCCTTATACAATCACGTTCGCAACATAGTTAGATCCCAAAGTTCCAAAGTTGACTGAAATGTAACAGCTATGAAAATTGTAAGAAGTCCATTAGGAGTCCTGATGAAATGTATTTGGGTATTTGAAATGGAAAACTGTTACTGACTTGCCCTGGAGTTGAAGTTGTTCCACGTCAATCTGAACCAGTTATAAGGTGTTAAAAAGTGGCAAGGGTCTCAGCCTCATTTAGGCATGTAAGGATTTTTTACGTCTTCTCTACTAATCACCTACACACCACTTATGGGGATTTGAGACTAGAAATTATAAATCAAGGATCCACTCTCAGTCAGCAGAAAACCAGGAAAGTGCAAGATTGAGCTTTTGAAAAATGCTAAGAACAAAAGCGAGAGGACAAGTGAGGTCAGACTGTTCTTTATGGAAGCATGAGAAAATGAGAGGCAGAGCTGTGAAGACGCTGAGCACACACCTACAACACACTAAGATATGAGCGATAATCCAGAAGCTAAAATGGCAGGCTCCAAGGACATGGAATGGATGAAAACAACTGTTTCTGTAAAGGCAGTATCTGTTCTGCAGAAAAAATGGAAGTTCTCTGTCCTTGGCTTAAAAAATAACTAATGAGTCACTTCTATGACTTTCCACACTGACAGGAAACTCACTTTAGTGATCCAGGCTAATACCCCAGCCAGTTTGTGAAAAGTGACTTTCCTTCTTTTTTTTCCCAGAAGTCCCTTTGCAACTTGTGGCAGAAGCTCAGTGGACTTCAGGCTTTTCAAAGACCAGCTTCCCATCTTTCCTCCTTGCAAAGACAGTATGCCCAGTATTTCTCTACTCCAAATCTAATTGAAAGCAGAAGAAATAAAACACACAATAGCTCCCAAAACCACAGCTTCCACAAATAGGAAAGGATATGGTAGGAGAATAAGACCAGAACTGCTAGTTCTTTTAAATTACAAGATCAGATAATTTAAGTTTCCAGTGCTGAAGCCCCAGAACATTTTGCACAAGACCCAAATGAATAAATAAATGTGGAACTAGGCAGACCCCTGCAACATGCAGATGTCTTCCTGACTCAGCAGGCTATCAACAAGGAACAACTACAGACAAGACAACACAGTCTCAGCTCTTCTGTCTGCTATTTAGTATGGCTGCTCTGAAACTCTGGCATCTTGAAGTAGGCTCCGTAAGGTGACCTAAAACCTCTTAAATCATAGCAAAGCCTCAGGACTCAGTAAATATCAAGGAAGATGTAAACTGCAGAGGACTATACAAAACCTTAGGTGGTTTTGGAAAACCTCTTTTTGAGATCAATTTAGAAAGAAGAAAATGGTAATTGGAAGACAGAGATTATTTCTAACTTCATTTCAGATTTTCATAGTCCAAATACCCACCAAGGGCCTGGGAAAAGTCAAAAAGCAAAATCCACCTGGGGTCTGTGGGAACACAGCACCATCTTGTGGAGTGAATGGAAGTATAAGAAACAAAAAATAAGGATTTCAGCACTTCAGACATCTGCAGCTTGGCTTTTTGACAGCCTGCTCTTCTAGAAGGTTAACAAATCTATCGAATTTGTGCTTTACAAAAAAAAGTTCACTGCAGATCTATAAAGAACAAATGAACAACAAACAACTCCCTATTTTTATCTCTCAAACTCATCACCGTTAACATAAACACTGGGGGCCTCTTCATAAATAGAGTGTGGGCAGACAACCATCTGTACTGAGTGCTATTTGCCAGCAGGCCTGGCACAGCTGTGAGCACCCTATTCTCACAAGTCTGAATCTCCTGTGCTTTAGGTGGGCAAAGAAAACAAGTCTCTAAATACTAAACTTGCCAGGACTAACGACCTATAGTTCCATATATTTAGTACTGGAAAAGAAAAAAGCCCTTTTCCATTTAGAAAAAGAAGGAAACAGAGAAAAGCTGCTAATCTACCCTTTCAACTATTTGCTGCCAAATGTGGAGGTATGTTTGCAGAGCATCTGAGAAGGAAAAGCTTAAGTTACCCAGCTGGTTCACATTTTACTGGTCACAAATAAGGATGTCCAGGCACCACTGAAAGTATGAAGACTTGATTAGTTTGTATTTCACTGACAGGAAGAAATTAATTTCTTCAACAGAAAGCATTGAAGTGTCCTGGCTTCTAAAGGAGGTAGGCAAATACAGGGGTCTCTGTGCCAGAGGATATAGTTGCTCTTACTTACAGCTCCACCTAAAGTATCGTGCTATACCTAGCTCCACTTTAGCAAATACTTCAAAGATTTTTCTTAGTTTATCCTGCTCTCCAGGAAGAAAGTTTTTTAAAACAGAAAGCACTATGATATATTGTCCATGCATTTTGAATATCTCCCATAATGAGCTGAGCACAGGTCTCTCAAGTGTGATATTTGGGCTAAGTATGTTCTCTGGTGTGCCTAAATTAAGTTTAAATGACTTCAACTATCAATATTCCACGCACATGTGCTACCAGTAGCAATTCCACAGCCAGGCGGGGATCTCTCTGATCTCTCTGAGGATACTTTGCTTAAGACAAAGCACAAATTCATGTTTCAAGTGTCCATCAGAAGTATCTCTTTCAGTAAGGTGAGGTAAGGGATTAAAACCTCTAACCTCTTCAGCTGTGACAAGTGCAGAGTAAATTCACTACTGGTAACAAGTAAAAAAAAATGGAGAAAAAAAGAAAAAGAAAACAAACTGGTGATTTGGTTTTTGGGGGGTTTGGTTGTTTGTTTATGGTTGTTCGGGTTTTTTCTGACAGTACAAATACCTAATTCCTATGATTTGTGCTTAACAACAGGAAGTATAGACAATTCTGTCTAACCTCAATTCCCAGCATTCAAATAACTATAAGATGAATACACAGGATGTTCTTCATGCTACAGCACTATATGCTTCAGCATCAGGTACCATGTAGGATTAATATGGTGCCCTACCTAGTTTAACATACCATGCAAATGTGCACAATTCAGCAATAGTTCAGACAGGTATTTCAGGTATCTATGCATAGCAACTCATCTACCAGATATATATTGTGCACAGCTGACAGTATGGTTACAAGAGATCAAAATCATTCTCCAATGGGTAACCTTTCATGTTTTCTGAAGTCAAATATTACACCCATTGACCTCAAGATATATACTGGTATTTCTCTCTCTCACAGACACGTACACTCCCTTGACCAGAGTTTCTCCTATCCCGTGTCACATAGCTGAGCACCTGTGACCCTTTGCCAGCAGTCAGATTCACAGTCACTGCTTCTGAGAACTTCTGGTCAATCACAGAGAGCAGGGGCTTGAAAGCCAGGTCTGCTCAGTTCATTCTGCACTGGTAACACAACCAATCCGGTGTTACAGCAGCAAAGCAGAAAAATGAGTCTTTGCTGATGTCAGCAGTAGCGCTGCCTTCTGTAACGTGCAGTTGGCTTGGATCCATAATTTAAACCCCAGGGCACAGGCACTTCTCATGACAGTCTGCATTTCCAAGTGAAAGACATCTGACTGCTGAAGTCCCCAGCAGTAAAAAGAAATACTGATATTAGCCATCTCTTCTGCATTTTGTGGTCTTCAATTATAAAACTATCTTTGACAGATGAACTCCTTAACACACAGATGTTTCTAAGGGACCTACAAACTGTATGATGGATGGCTTGTGATATTGCTATCTATCTTCATCATTTGCCTGAGATCAGAGGGCAGAATTGTAACAGACAGAAGGTCATTTAGTGAATCTGAAAAAAAAAAAAAAGGAAGAAAACAAATATGACAGATAGTTATGGGAAGCCAGCAAACCTAACACCAGTTTTGCTGTGGTCAAGCAATGCAATTAGGTTTCAGATCAGAGACAAGAGGAAAAATAGAGCTCCAACCACACTTCCTTCAAAGTAAACATGCCAGAGTCTCTCCGGAAGAAAAATAGGCTTATATTTGGCAGTTGTATTACTAGAGCAGAGTCTAGTCAAGACACTCTGGTCTAGAGGTCACTTATGTTATCTGAGACAGTTACTCAACAGATGGGAGCACAACTACTCTCAGGATGACGCTTAGAGACACCTGAACAAAAGCACACTACGAAGATCAAACTGTTTTCTTAGGGATGGAGTAATTTTCTACTCTCTTTCTCCATCCTGCTCAAGATCACCCTCTCAAACACCCTGCTGGCAACAGAAGCATCCTGAAAGGCATCTCCCACGCCAGGGAGGCCACCACAAGTCCATGCTGCTTATATCCAACACAGAAGTCTGGGAAGAGCCTCATGAAAATCACAGCACAGCAGCTGATTCAGTAATAAACCTAGGCAGAAAAGGATGAGCTAACTTTTAAACTAAGATTAATTTTCTTCTTTGTCAGGTTTTTAGGTGTTCTCTGTTAATATTCAAAATAAATTCATCCTTTTGATGCAGCCAATTAATCCTGAACTTTGTTTTAAAAATAATGAAATCAGCCACATCCTGCTTCCTTATTCCTTCTTTTTTTTTTTATGTTCAAAGTTATTTTAAATTTTTCACTGAAATAGGCAACGTTTTGCTTGCCCTAAATGTCCAGTTTTCACTGATTAAACTACCATCCATTAAAAATTTTCACCAGCACTGTATGCACCCAGGAGATTGAAATGACAATCACAGATTTGAAAGCTTTTTCTTCTGTGGATAGCTGTTAGCTAAGTGGGGTTTCAGTTAACACTTACACCCCAATGGAATTTATGTTATGTGATTATACTTGGGATTTTTAATGAAAAGCCCGTTTCCTTCCACCATCAGAGAAATTCTTTTGTGGCACAAAATCTCTAAGGACAGCAAGAGGCAACTGAAGTCCCAGACTCCTCTCCTGGTGTTTTCACAGGCCTTGGATGTCAATACACAACGAAACACCTCCACAAAGATAATGAAATCCAAAACATGCTCCCCTGCACAAAGCTTGTTGCACACGTACCCAAGCAGCCAGTTGCAATCTGCTCCTCAGGGATCATTGTTAAGATAACTTTAATCAAGGTTTTTAAGGTTTTCCCAATGTTCTTCAGCTGAGATTATTATACCAGCTCCTGAGTAACAAGATTGCAACATAATAAAGGTATATTCCTATATACAGCTAAACTCAGGTGGAGATCAATAGGTAGCCTTCTGTCAATGACAGGAAATAATTAGTACATTAGGTAGCCTGGATAGTGAACAAAGAATCTCTTTCAGGACCTCTGACTCCTCCTGCCTTTGTTTTTCTGTTAACAATTTCCATTGCAAAAAACAGAATAAGCATAAAAGGTCTGTCTCTCTCCCTACTGATCCCAGCCTGTCCCTTAAGTAGCCCCAGATTTAAAGGTTCAAGAGCCAGCAAGAAGAAAAAGTTTAAAAACTGTAGCACTGAGTCTCTCTGCACACTGGCATTCTCTCCGCTACCCACACCCCATAAATATTTTATTACTTAGATTTGTCTACATAATGACTGTAATCTTAAAGGTAGCTTTCAGTCTAAGGTATAAAAACATATATATGCATCTTAAATACAAAACAATTAGGCATACTTGATATGTGGACTCTGCCAATCCCATTCCAGGTTTTCATCTGCCAATACTGGCATAAATCTCAAGTTTCCTCACTGAAATTAAAATAACTACTTTGTTTTTATAAATGCTACCGCAAAGATTAGTCCATAAAATACAAGAGACTTTAACCTTCGTCTATTTATTCTCACCCATTAATATAGGCTCCTCTTTGCAAACCATTTTCCATGTAGACAGCAGAATCACTTTGAGGACCCAACAGGAATCAGAAGGCAATATGGTGTGTGCTACAGCAAACAGCTCTATGTTGTCTGGAAAACACTAAGTGAACCCTACCCCATCTCATCAACACCATCACACTCCACTTATCACATATCAGTCTTAAAAGTACAGATATCTAACTCAGCTGGGTGAGGCGAAGGTGGGAGAGCACACAAAACCCAGTTGGGACAAAAAATGGATTAAAAATTATTGCAAGTCAGAGCTTCCACGCAGGACAATAGACCTGGCATGGGATTCACTTTTTCATAGTCCACACTGCCAGTTACAACAGACTCATAGAAGATTGGAGGCAATGATCAAAGTCAGCTTTCACCTGAACTGATGACTGGGGTATCCTGTTGCAGATCAACAGCAACAGCAGAAAGACCAGCTGGATTTTGCAAGTTTTTTTTTCTCTTCCCTGCAAAAGTACAGGTATTATCTGCATACCCTGTGACACTCAAAATACCTCATGCTGATGAAACCATAGTTAGTGTGAGACTATTGGAAGTATTTGGACAATACAATTGAGGACAGAAGTTTCATACCATTACGTGGGGGAAAAAAAAATCCACTTAAAATAAAGGTCCTCAAGCTCAGGATGATTTTTAACCATAAAATCCAACTCTACATACATTTGTCATCATCTTCTAAATTTAGTACTGTACCAATCTCCTGTGGAGAAGCTGCTCCAAGAAGAAAAGAATCTTTAAAAAGTAAAACTGACAGTTGAAGATTGTTTCAGTGTTTTTCTGAGTTTTTACATTTTATGTTTACTGTTTCTTAAATATAAACATGTGCGGGATATTACAAAGAAAAATCCAAATTTAAAATTAATCAAATCCTTGTTACACTTGAAAATTTAGAACAACTAATTTATTATCTTACATTTAGTTGAAAAATGTGCTTAGAGATCATCACTGAAAAATGGAGCTTGGTGTAACAGAACAAACAGAGATTCCTATTCTGCTGTACAATATTTCTGCTACTGCCATCAGCTTACATCAATGCCTTATCAGTGCTTACACCCTGGGTGTGCCATTACAGAAGGAATAGTTTCAGAGGCCAGCTCTTTCATGGGACAAAATACCTAGGACAGAGTACTACTCACTCAGCTAGTTTTAAGATGCACAGTGATAATTATTGCCGTGACTACTAAAAGGTATCACATTAAAAAAAAATATACTGTCAGAGAGAACAGAGATCACAAGCAAGAAAATTATGGCAAGAGCTTTCTGTGACATGCTTATGAAAATGGCATAGTTGCTGAGTAGTGTCAGAAAGAGAATTAACTGCTTAAACTGCTCAGAGGTTGATAACAGAGGCTGTAATCACTCCCACCTGTAAAAAGTCCCTCTCCTTCCATGCTATTGAAGTCTGTAGCATGGCTGGACCATTGCTTATGTGCTGACAACAGACAGGTGTGCACAGATATCACTGACTGATTGCAGCTCTCATTCTAAATGCTCCTTCTGCCAAGCTGTTGAAGGAATCAAAATTAAATTACTCACTAGAGACCTAGCTGCATTTTGGGAATCACAAAAGGATAAAGTTGGCTAGCTTTCACAATTAAACACTTAAATGACATTGGCTACCTTGACATTAAACATTTTTTTGTCAGGGCACCTTGAGAAGCTGAAAGGGGCAGATGAAGCAATTCTAGGAAGCGCCTGTCACTCAAATTCCCTCTTTCTCACCAAAAACAGGGACACACAAATTTCTCCCTCTGACGCTGACAGCACTGCCTATTCCGGATGACTCCCAAAGGGAAAAAGGGGCAAAAAAGCTCTTGATCTGCAGTCTGATCTGATGTTTTACAGCTGTTATTTAGGGGCAGGGAAATGCCTTTCAGTACACTGAAAAGCAATGAGCATTCTTAAACCACTGAAGGGCTAAGGCAATTTTGTTGTGGGCTATTACTAAGATCAGAAAAGTGCATGGTGTTTTAATAAGAAGTAGCAGCAGATCCTTGCCCTAAAGAAGTTACAGTTCTTGGAGCTGCACCACAAAGTGGTAAGAAGGTTGAATGCAGGGTTTATAACCCAAATCACAATGGTACAATATATATCATGTACTAAAGCATAGAGTTGCATTTCCCTTCCTTTTTATCCCAGTTCTCAGAGGATAAGGTCTTTCACAGTCAGAAGACACCAAAGGCTTAGGTTAGGAACTGGAAATGAGCCATCAGCCAGAAAACACAAGTTATAACATGTAAAATAGCACTAAGTAAGCACGAGCAAAGCATGAGGAGTGAAGTAAGAAGTAGGCAGAGTGCCTGACCTGCTGTAATGAAGCATGATTCACTCAAGATAAATCAGAGGTGACTCTTGCTGCATGTAGGGCGGATGTCTCTGTAGTATCAAAGGCAAATCCCTAAGCGTGCTGATATTTAAACAGCTGACTGGTTTAGCCATGCATGACTAATGAAGTCTATGCAGATTTATTTTCTACATACTAGCAACCTCTTGCTCTCTGACTCAGTAAGTGAGTAAGCTGGGCACATTAGAAACGAATGGGTGATAATTAAACATGAACAATGAAGATGGTTCTCTAAGTAAATCAGGCTGAGTATGCTGGTATTGACATTAAAGGAGGTCATGAAGTCTGGACAAAAAATGACCCAGATGACGAAAAACACAAAATACTAAGGGAGAAGAAATAGGGTTGATGTCCTGACTGGAGGTCTGAATCCTGCCACAGAGAACATGAGCTGTAACTGCTCAGTGGCAGAAAGTAAGTTTGGAGTGCAAACAGCTCATGAACACAGCAGAATAAAGCATAAAGTAAGGGTTACTCATTTAGCCATTTCCCCTTCTAGCAGTCTCTTCTAATGACTATTCTGCCATGCTATTTAAGCAGGCATGAGGGAAACTACTTCTGCAACTGCCTTTTTGTAACCTAGTTTACAGACTATGCTCCAGAAGCATCAATACACTTAGGTACTCATTCACTTACTTAGTACGGTGCAAAAAGGAAGGGCATTAATGGAAGCGGGATGGGTCTGTTCAGACACCCTTGGCGTTTCACCTAGAGCACACGTGATAAAGAGGCCGGCTTCCATCTTCCTGAATTGATCAAAAATACTTTGTGCTTTACTCTAAAGTATTTGGTTTAGACATTTTTGCTAATTTTTATATCCTTCCTTTTAAGTCGGGGGAAAAAATATTTTGGCTAGAAAGCATCACTCACTATGATTACAGAATTGAAGTTATCAAAAGCTCTTCTAGTGACAGTGCTAAATTAATGAACAAAGGAGCAAAATCACCAGGATTTCCTTTCCCTTTAATCCTTCCTGTCGTGGGTTTGCAAAAGTTCCCCCATTACTGGGGGATTGTAAGTAGTTTGTCCAGGTGAATTTCCGGGGCAAAACCAATCAGAAGCTCTGGTAACGCCTTTGCCAATTACATATTTAAGAAAACGGAAAAGAAGGCTAGTTGCGCAGTTGGAAATTGAGGAGCCACGTAGAGAGGATGCAGCCAGGCCCCAAGGGGGGCCAGGCCTCCCTCCTCCCCTGGCCCTGGGCCAGGGGCAAGGGCAGCACTGAAGCCCCTCTTCACTGAGACATGTAACAGAGTGAAGGAAAAAAAAAACTTAAAGGACTTGGACAAGACATGCTGCAGAAAGAATTTCAGCCAGAGGAATAGCCGCAGCATCCAAGGTCACAGCAGCAGCAACAGGAGAGAGAAGCCTGAAGCATGGGGGGGCTCCTTCTCCCTCTCCCTCTCTCTCCCTTCAGCAGGGAAAAGACTGAAATTTGAAAATCCCTGCCACCTGTGGAAGATTGTTGGGAAGTGAAGACAACCCTCCGCAGCTCATGAAGGAGCCCATGCCAGAGCAGGGAAGTAGATGTGACTCTGTGGGAGTTTTGCTGGACTGCGGCCCACAGAAAGGAGTCTTACACTGACATGAGGAGGCCCGGGTAAGATCTTGGGATCCCAGAGAGGGATCAATGCTGGTGCAGCTGCATTTGTGACCCCAAGGGACAGCAGAGAATGGAAGAACTGTTGTCCGAGGGGTAGACCCATGTTGGAGAGGTCTATCAAGGACTATTCCCGTG
>JAWWES010000168.1:42011414-42024748 GCA_035583135.1 Lophotriccus pileatus | reverse complement strand
GGTATTTCTGTAAATACATAGTGCTTTTGCTTAATTAGAATTGTTGTAGATGTAGTTGTTTAGTTTTTATTTTACTAATAATAAGTCTATTATTATTTCTCCCCAATTAGATCTCTTTTTGTCTGCATAAACCTTCTCTCAACTTAGAACAACTTAGAGCAATTGTGTTGGGGGGCTGTGGTAAAAATTGTCCCTAGACAAACCCACAACACTTCCCTATTCCAAATGTGATTCACAGATAGACAGTAAAAGCATATACGTTTTGCATTATATTTAAAGATATCTGGGGAAAAAACCCCAAAACTTATTGCACAAAAGAAAGCCAACAGCCCTGTATATTATCTCTTCCCCAGACAAAAACCAAGCACCACTCAGCCAAGCAATCTCATTGGAAGGCTAGAGGATTTCTTTGCTTTTCATCAGGCTCTTTGAAAAGCGTGGAGAGTGGAAGCACATGAAAATAAATGCACAGGAGGCCAGACAAACTTGGGCTGCCTTTTTTCTTTACAATCAAATGGAAAACTTGTTTTTAAACTAGATGGCTATTACAACCCAGAGTTTATAAATAAATTAATAAATAACCACTCCAAAAAACCAATCAGTAGTCAGCAGATTGACTTAACAACTGTTTCAACGAAACAACAACAACAAAAAAGCTGTTTGAAATGGTGTCTTATACTCTGCTTGCACTAGCTGTTGCTGCAGGTCATTCACCTTTTCCAAACAAACAGCCTCTGTTAAAACTTACTTGTTTTAGCCTGGCAATTTCTCCTGGAAAGCCTGACCTTCAGGGTTACTTATCTGCATGAGGCACTGAGTAAGAAGCAGTGTTTTCTATGATCTAGTTTGACATACATATACTACTACCATTAGCTAGATTGCCAGTGCCTCTTTTTATGCATTCTCTCTGCAGAAAAGAAAATGTAATTGTTTGACTAGACAAAGAAGAACATGAATAAGTTAAAGAATCTGTAAAGCTGCTCAGAGGACAACAGCTTAAATACAGGTCACATCTCAGGTAGGTTGGAGTGCCTAACTACCGTGTTTTCATCTTGTGTCCAGGTTTAGAACAATAACAGGATGGAGTTCACCCCAGATGTAAGACACTTCAATAATGTTGTAGGTTAACTTCTAATTCTGCTACCTTACATGCTTAAAGTTATGCATTTGAACAGTCATTCCTAAATGCAGTATACTAATCCTGACTTCCTAAATCCTAGATTAATATGTAAATTCTGAAAACAGGTTGAAAGCCCACATTTATTGAATGTGATGCTGAACTGATTAAAACAGTTTCAAAGATTTAAGAATGAGGAACGACTTCAAAAAATAAAGAACAGCTCTCAAATAGTAAGGAGAGTGGAATCAGCATATCCCCAGTAATACCATCAGTTCTATTTCTGCCTTTCTTTACAGGTGTTGGTACCAGCCAGTGCACAGGGCAAACCCTTAAATTCACTTTTGTACAACAGACCTTCTCAAATAAATTCGAGGACTGGGGATGTTTGGGGGTTTTCCTATGTTTGGGGTTTTTTAAGCATTGGTACAATTTTACAATAAGGAACGAAGCATATTAAAAGTGAATTTATGCCCCCATAGCTTCCACTAGTTTCTTATTCTGAGGAATCTTGATTTCTACAGTGTAAAGAACAACTAAAACAGAGATACACAACAGCTAAAATTTAAGGCTTTATCATCATTTCCACTAGGAATTTAAGTCCTCATCTTGTTAAACAATAGTGGCAAATGTATAAATATGTCTATAGGTATACAACATGCATCTCTACCACCTGTGCTTCCCCTTCATCTTTGAGAAACAGCAGTTCCTAGCCAGTTGCCTCTCAATTATGAAAACAGTCCAGTCCTGGGACAAAAATTAAAAAGCAAAGACATATTGGTGCTCTAAGATTTCCTGAGTATTGATAAGACTAAATATCTTTGCAAAGTTTACCCTAGCAAATAATTTTAAAAACCCAAAACCGAATCACACTAATAATTATTTGGGATAATCTAAGGAGATCATCAAGAATAATTGAAAAGAACACCATAGATCTCATTTATCTGTCTCAGGGGCACTGAAATATTCTGCATCAAACACATGAAAATGCAAATTTTCCAGTGTGGACACTCAAGTTTATTACCAGAAATGGAAAGGGAAAATAAATAGAGTACGGCATTCTTTTACTACTGTTTCCATTGTGCAAAACTAGACCTGTTCTATTTACTTAAATACTCCATATTTACAGCAGTGGGAGACCACAAGTTGCTAAGAAGTTAGAAATACCCATCTACTAAATGAATAGAATTAGACTGCTGTGGACAAAAAAAAAAAATTCTACCAAAGAGCCTACTGCATTTCTAAATAAAAGGCTTCAGGTTACACAGAAGGTATCTCCCCCTGACATTGTTTGCACTAAAATCCAGTCTAAAAAATATTTACTTCAATTAACATACCAGTCCCTGTACTTCCATTAGACTTGTGTCTAATAGCAACCATATCTAAGACCTAGGAACAGAAATTAAACCTTCTCCCTCTCCACAACCCACAACACTTCCTAACTGTATCAGGGAATCAGGAGTAGAACTCTGTTTTCAATATCCTGATATATGACAAAGACAAAAATAAGTAAAACAAAAACAAAACAAAACACAACAAATATTATACGCACTTTTTGAAGATCCTGGTTGAGGTCCTGTTGTCTTCCAGGAGGAGTCCACATGACTTACCTTTCCAGATAATTTTGAAACCCACATCCTCCTGTGAGCATATCTAAATCACCAGCCAGGCCTGACACTGAGACACTGGCTACTACGCTGCCCACATCACCCGCACTCATATCAAACTCCCCTCTCTGCTCTGCAGGGTTTCCAGCTGACAACTCTAAAAAGCAGCAAGAAATGCCCAATTATAGACACAGGAACCTGGCTCTCTGACACTTCAGAGCCTTCTCTAAGTCATTAGCAACAGCTTAACAAGGGCACTGTGACATTCTGAAGCTGTGAAGCCAAATGCATTAGAAACAAACCTTCATCAATAATATCAGAGATTTCCTGGACATGTATTTAAATGCAGCCCAACAGGTTCAAAGCAGTGCTTCTTTCACACAACAGGTTTGTGTGCTATGCTTAGCAAGCCTAAATTGAATGACTGAACAAGTAGTTTGAGAATGGGAAAGTGGGTGTCCAACTGACAAAAGCAAACCAAAACAAAACTGCAGAATATTGGCACTAGATCTTGTGACTCCAATATGAAATGTTTTTTCCCTGGACTCAAAGAAGTCATTGTGAATTCCAAAGCATTCCAAAACACCAGGCATGGCATTAGTCTATAAATCTGTGTCAGTAGTAATTTTTTCATACAGACACTGTCAAAATATGAATGTTGATAGGCCTTTCCAAATATCTGCTTGGGCGAACTGTGCTGGGAGAAATGGGAGACCAATGCAGGCAATACTACATATGAATAACTCAGAAAAGCAGGCTTTTTGATCTTCAGAAGAAACAAACTGTCACCATGTGCTAAACAGCTTGTCGTATGTGCCATCAACTCAGCCACATCTCAGACTTCTAGAGGAAGGGTTGCAAATATGACAGGCTGTGACACCCATATTGAGTGAACTTTGCTGGTACCACCAACAAATTTTACTACCAATACCCTTAATGAAAAGCAGCAGCTCCTGAGCTGCAGGTGGTCAGAGTGGACTGTAAGAGTCTTTTCTGGTTTTAAAATTTACACACACAATGAACCAAATTATTGAAGGCTACTGTTGTGCTTACTACAGCATTCATAATGTGCTCCTTTGTTCCCTGCCTTGGAGCAGTGAGGGAGAAGGGGACTGTCACCCTAAATAACAGTAGGCAGACAGTAGAGCTGAACTGATCTGCTCCCTCCAGGCAGGAGTAAAGGCCAAATCATGATGAGCAGAGGGAATGTCAAAAAGCTGATTATCTGCCCCCTTAAGGAATACTTAAGGGGTTTATTCAATTATTTTATCAGAGATCTTAATAACAATTGGCCAAGAAGAACATCCAGTGTTTTGAGATAAAGCAAATCAATATGCCGAGAAGCACAACAGTGCTGCTGTGTGTTTAACTGATCACTGGTTTTAACTGAACATTCTAGCAAACAGTCCCAAATACTTCATCTTAGCATACAGCTGTTTCAGTAGAAGGCTACCTAGAACACCACTCATTTTACAGGCATTCCATGTCTTTTTCACCAAGATTTGAAAAAAAAAGTCAAAGCATATTTCAGTACAGAAAACCTAGCCAATTTTTTACCTATGTAAATATTACATACAATATCTGCAAGACAGTCCTGGTTCTTCTAAACCAGGAATTCCATTAACATCAATTACCACCATCGGCCTGGTAGAGTTAGCTTTCAAAGAGAAAAAAAAAACAAAACATGAACAAAACCAACATGTACCAAATCGCACATTTTCATTTTAACGAGAAAAGAAAATAACTTGCTGTATGCCTTATACAAACTTTCCAGGTGAAAAAAGTTTGGCTTTGACGCTGGTAAAGTTGTATTGCAATTGAAAGAATGAATAGTCATGTGTTCTCTGTGCTTCCAAATGTCAGAACTCACAGCTCACCAATACAATGGAAAAGTCTACTTACGGTCGTTACACTGGCTCCCAGAATATGAAGTCATGGAGCAATCACATGTGAAGCCTTCCCATTGCTGATTGCAGATGCCCTGATTCGCACAGGAATCTTCCTGGCAGGTAGTGCTTGGTCCTGGAGAAGGGATGACAAGAAAAGGGTGAAATAAAGGTGAGAGAAACACTTTGGTCAGGCTGACAAAAGCTTCAATTAATCACTACCATTACCATCAGGATCCTCATGCAGAAGAGAAAAAGCACTAACCAAACACTGTTCATTCTGGACATGCAAGAAAATCAGGAAAAAAGAGCACAAAGACAACTGCACACTTCACAACAAAACAGCAACCTGTAACACAGCGCAAGAAGGAAGAGGGAATAGGAACATATTCCCTCTTGCACAGGCTTAAGTCATATGTTCCAAGTTTCCTAAAAGAAGTTTACAGTAAAATATGGTGTGATGCAAGGATAACAAACATGGCCAGGTTGTCCTGCTTCCCTAGAAGTTTGATCCCCTGGTGGAAATGAAGGCTAAGAAATGGGCCCACGAACAATGCTTCATCCTACCCAAAGAACCCCAATATGTGGAGTCAAACTGAAGTTTTGAAGCCTCAGTTGGCTACAACTTTGCTTTATAGCTCTGAACAGTCCTATTACATAGCTTCCTCTGGAAACATGTCAACAAAGTCCTCAGAAGGGCATGACATTAGTCCACAACATTTCTCTATTCTGGAGAGGTCTGATGCCTTTGGGGGAAGCAGAGAAAGAAACAGCCGCTACTAACAGAACAGCCTTTCACTGTTCTGTGATTTGCAGCTAGCAACCCTAGTCAGATAAACCTTGCAAAGGCAAAATCCAAGCAATAGGCAAAAAACTGATCTTCAAAACAGAGGGAATCTGAATGGGAGCTAGTATGTCATCCACAAGGAGGTAGCTGGATTCTGACTCATCTGAGCACAGGTGTGAAGCTGCAAGTCATAGATTATAAGAACATGAGTTTAGAAGTTACTTCCTGGGAAAGTGTTTTATCTTTAGCATTCTAGATAAAGGTACGGCACTCCTGTTGTGCAGTACTTCAAATAAAATGTACAAATACATTTGACATACTTACTATTCTGTATCCTGCACACGTTGGAAAAGAAGAAGAAATGAAATAAAGCAGACAGAAGAGGATCAACTGGCTAGGCTGCCTGAGATCAGTTTATTAGCCACTTCCAGTCTAGGACAATACCACAAGGACAAAAAAACCACTGTTCAACCCATCCCAGCATCTTTCATCACAGTCTTTGCTAGCAACAGCAACTGCATGAGGCTTATCCTACTCTTCACTCTTGTGTCTTCATCACATCAGCACCGCCATCTACATTATATAGATGAGATAGGATAAACCAAAACAGAGACAGAATTTTCAAATGTCTTTAGCTAACATGAAACCCTTCAACCTCCATCTGACAACATCCATAATGATTTCACTGAAGTATTCGGTATTTCTTTGGTGTTCAGATAATGCACCTCTGCACTTCCATATTTACAAGCCTTTATAGAACCCAGATCTAACTGGAAGCCTCATGTCAGAACATGATCCTCCTACAATTCAAAGACCAAGCCAGGAAGGGGCCAAAGTTATAACTTTGGTGTAAGGTTCCTGCTCTTCTCAGCAGCTCCCCTTTCCCCACTGCAAGAACAGAATAGGTGAATTTCAGTAGCATTTTAGCTACCTGTGTTTCTTTGCAGGATATCTCTCCTGCAATGAGAAGGAATGTGTGAATTGGTAGGCAGAGTTTCATTTAATGTTAACAAAGACCTGAACTTCTTCCAAAATTTACTACACTATTAAAAAAAAAGCCCCTACAAAACCCAAAACCTCTAGGTAGAAGCATAAGTGTGGATAATGAAAGAAAACAACAAAATCTCTGAAAGAAAATTCACCTATTGAAAAGAGGTGGCAGCAGCAGCCACAGCAAGAAAAACCCATGTTATTACACTGAACAAAAGTTGAGCAGCATTTTTCAACACTTTTCTCCTCCCCCCCGCCTCTTCTTTCCACCCACATGACTCTCATTTGCAGCCATGTAAATCCCACTGGTCTCAGTGGCACAGTGTGAAGTTAACAGATCACTTCTAGGATTACAACAGAGCTGACAGACTTTCCAGTGTGGGTTGGAAGGCACATGTATGTACACACTTCCCTCCTGCCTTTACTTGTGTAAAAAATGGGTATAAATATATAGATACACAGAAATCAGGTTGTGATCTGACACTTCCTTCAGACATACTATGGCCTAGCAAAAGAAGGGATGACATTTAACAGTCTGAAATAGAATATTAGTTGTCACTTTGCCCAAAATGATGAAGGGTAAGGAATTCTGAGGGTTCCTTATCTGAGGATAAGGAATAACAAACTGATACCTCTTCCTGTACATCACTATCCCACCATCTAACCTCTAACCACAAATATGAATGGTAATAGTCCTAAAGGTATAAACAAGCAAGTTACATACATATATTTAAAAATAAATCCAGAAAGTAACTGTGAATCTACGCAAACTTGATACAGTATCAACTGTAAACATCATTATACAGAAGCAGAGCAGAACAGCATTTTCAATGACAATGATTCTCCACTCTTCCTACACTCTTCTGAGAACACTTTAATCAGTAACTGGACTTCACAATGAGCATATCCTTTGTCTAGGTGCCCCAAGAGAAAGGACTCTACTTAAGGACTAAAGCTGCATGAGGCCTTGTACTTGGAGCTTGAGGTGTTAATAGTGAGCAATAGAGAGCCAAAGGACTTGAATTTGTGGCCAGTATTATGGTTTCTGAATTGCATGTTACAGTAACCAGCTGTGAATACAGGAACAGCACTTTCACAGCAGCCAGAGGGAAGAAAAAGAAGAAAAATAAAAAAAAACAATAACGAGAAATTTTGAAAGCCTGACAATACCACAAGGAAGCTTGAACTCTGATCTGCCGTCTTTAGAGTCAGCTGTGACGGCACAGAATAGGTATTGGATATTACACCTTGACTCACTCCTTACTACTATGGGCCATTTGCCTCACAGAAGGACCTTTGTCTCAGAGAGTTCACTTACTCCTGATGCTTATAGTCCTTGCTTGATGTCATAATCCTCCATCTGTGGCAACAGAATTTTGATCAGAGCAACTAATAGGGATGCCACAGGGGATTAGGATCTTGGATTAGGGAGCAAAGCAACAGAAACACAGGAAGGCTTATAAAATATGAAGATTGTGTTACCACGCACATGCCCTTTAGTGCTAACAAACAAGGAAAGAAGATGACAAACAATTTATATATAAAGCAGTAGAATTGTTTCTAAATTACTAATGTCATCAGGGCTCAGGTCTATTGTTAATCTCATTCCTTTGACAACACTTAAAGAAGTCAAAGTATTTAAAAGCAAAGTTTCAGAAACAGTCTTCAGATGATAATCTAAAATACCTCTGATTTTGTTGTCTGTTTGTAGTTGGGCTTGGCTCATTGCCTTCTCCATGCCACATGCACAGTGGAGAGGGAAATGAGTGGGCAGTAGGTATAGAATCAAAGTGGAAAGTCACCAGTGCACAAAACCATCCCTGATAGAAGGGTGACTTGCTGTGTCTCATCCTATCCAGACTAGGCCTACCAACAGAGATGGCAAGGCAGAATTCTTCAACTATGTCCTTTTGATCTTATGTCTGCATCTCTAATTTTTATTGGAACAGCTTGATATCTGAGGACTTGCAGGATCTGAGACTTGTTGCACCTCCCTCCCTGGGAAGCAGTCCAGTATTACACTTTTCTTGAAAGTTACCTATCCAGATGTATTGTTTGTTTATTTTGCTACTAAGTATTTGAAGAAAATAATCTTAGAAGACTCTAACAGCCAGATCTCTTATCCATATTCTGCTTGGGTAAATTACTTCATCTACCCTCTTTCCTACAATTTCAGCTGTATGGCAGGTTTCTCTTTGCCTTGAAATTAAAAAAAAAATTAATTCTGCTGCATGGTGTTAAAACAGCCATGTTGCATCCCACAGATAGGCGTGTTTCACTGGCAAGAAAAGCCATTCCTTCTGTACTGTTTGAAAGCCCTTTGCAGAAAAAGCAGCTTCAGGAATAAAAGATAGCATTGTGTTTATTGTTCTTTCCAGTTACTTGAGAAATCAGCTTCTTTATGCAGCAGCTACAGTATTATAACACAACCGTCCTGTGCTTTGATCACAAATAGCAATAAGCATGAAGATAAGCAAAGCTTTATTGGTCTCATACATAACACCTTCCTTCATACAGCAAAAATTCACTGCTATTGAAAGAAATCAACCATTTCTGTTAACATTATTTCCTCAGTAAGATGAAGATCTGCAACAGGCAAGGTTCAGTGACAACATGGGCCCATTTTCATTCTCCATCTCCCTAAATGCTTTCATCTTTTTCCCTTGTATCTTCAAAGAGATTAGTAAGCAACAGGAAACTAATACACAGAAGACATCTTTTCAGTCTTTGCAGAATAAGGTGCTTCTTTTGCCCCATTATTCCTAAATTACAAACACCATCAAGCACTAAGACATCTCTACCACTAATAGTCAGATGTTACCATCAATTTATACCTATGATAAATCTACAATCTACTTCTATCAGCACTCCTCTTTCATAACCAAAGGCAGTCAGCTTTTCTTAATTTAATGTACAGTACCAGTTCAGCTCAGAGAGGCTGAATTTCCAAGACATCAGGACCTGGAAATGATATGCACTAGGCAGAAAATAAACCTGTTCCACGACTCACTTGATGCAGGTGAAGTAACAAATAAAGTTAATCCCTTTAAGTTTTCCAATTTTAGAATAATTTGAAAAAAAAAAATCTGGGTAAAAAGTGAAAAAATTTGAGAATCTCGGGGAACTCTCACTTCACGGGATGGACCATACCACATATACTGTAACTGTCAAATACATATTGATGGTATGTCAACATTTACTTTGCACAGTAAACTAAAGTATAGTCAAGGTTCAGTGCATGATTTAGAAAGTTAGATCCTGTATTTTGAGTCACAGGTAGTAGAAAGCAGGACTATAACAGACTAACATAGCAAAGCAGAACCCAAAAACCAGAGATTTCAAGGACTGCAAGGCCAGTTCTTCGGGCTCTGAGTTTCATATTTTGTTAAGAACTCATCATTCCTTTCATCACCTAAATAAGGTTAGACATCTGTCAGGTTCCAAATTTAAAGTTACTGATTGTCAGAAATAACTCAAAAGCCAGCATTCTTCAGTCCTCTGAAAATGCAGCCTCTTATTTCAGTGCCTCAACAGAACCTGAACACTTCATTCACCTGATGTCAGTTATGATGCAGAATCTTTCTGT
Source organism: Lophotriccus pileatus (assembly GCA_035583135.1). NCBI lineage: Eukaryota > Metazoa > Chordata > Aves > Passeriformes > Tyrannidae > Lophotriccus > Lophotriccus pileatus. The sequence goes on along the minus strand of JAWWES010000168.1, from coordinate 42,014,775 downwards.
TCTAAATAAGTGGCTGGTCTGAAAACTTCAGAAACTGGGAATAGTTAAAATAACAAATATGCACAAATGTGCTTTCTCCCACAGAAAGCACATTTATCTCAAGGTGACAGGAGAAGGGAAACAGCAGCAATGGCAATCCACAGAATGGATATGCAAGGCAGTGGGATTTTTGTCCCTCCATGAAACCTGGCATATACCTATCTTCCTCCCTCTTGTCACCCTTCCACTCTCCATCTCTAAGCAACCTATACGATCTTGAGCAACATGCTCATACACATGCTGGTGAGGGAAGAACTAAAAAAAATCTCAAAACCAATAGAAACCCCAGCCAAACAACAAAAAATCAACTGCATGAAAGGAAGTATGCATGCTCCCAAGATGTGACAAGGGACAGGGAGACGTAAATGAAGCAGAGGAAGTAAACAACATTCAGACACAGAAAGTAAAAGCAGAAAGGAAAAACTGAAAGGGCTGTATGTGAAAACGAAAAATACAGCCAATCAAATAAACACCCTTTCCTATGCAAATCACAGCAGTACAAAAGTACCAAGCCTCATGGCCTATTCTGAAATAGCCAAACCTACTTAGCAAAGGTTGGTTTCCTGAAAAGCCGATAATCCACATTAGGCACTCAAGACAAATGCTTCCCCTTAGGCTGCAATCTGATCAGGTGTCTCCATATGAAAGGAAAATATTCCTACAGGGTTCAGACCTCTGTAACAATTTGAGGTTGAGACAGAATACTCTTCAGAGCTCTGACAAGCCTTAGGTTCTCAGAACTCTGGAAAAATCAAAACAACAAACAAATCTGTTTGTTCCAGAACCTGCTGTATCCACCAATGGACATCAGAAATCGAGCAGGAACTCCTGTGCATGCATTCTGAATTCTGATGGGGACATAGGTGACTAGAAAGAACAATAGTGACTGCAGCCAGAGAAATTTGATACTTGCTGATGTCTAACCCAAATCCCAAATTCACTGCCACAGTTTGAATGCATGGCACAGAACACCTTAATCCTAAACTTATTTACATCCCAGTGTAGTTCCAGGACATTTCTTAAATCACATTAGTCACAGGCCGCATATATTTCCTATTCTTTCAAATCTCATCTTTTACCACTTTCATTTACATTAACTTCATAATTCGCCTAGGGGCAGCACCTCATAGTCTCTAAATCCCTAAACTGTGTAAGACGGTACTTCAACTTTTACTGCTGGGAATAGGTCAGATACCAACAAAACACAGTTGCAGTCAGATTCTCCCCATGCATAGAGCAAAATACACCACACTAACTTCTGCCTACCTGATGGCTGTCAAACCTTTCAGATTCAATGTTTTGTATGCATACAATTACTAAAATTATCTCAAACTGTCAGTATCATTATCTGTTGGGTGAGAGGGTGCCTCTTAATATGCTTCTGTCTATTAACAACTGCTACAGTGATAAACTGTTTAATCATTAAAATATCCTTATTCCTTCAAAATTATTTTTATCCTTTTCTATTAAGCCAAAGAATGCCAAACCCTACCTAAACATACATGTGATATCCTGAAGGAAAGCTAATTACTACCTTCCTATACCTGGAAGAGAGAACAGGAATATTTTAATCTGAAAATTGCATCTAATACATTAGATTGGGTCAGCAATATCATCAGGTTGTCATGGTAAACACAGTGAATAGAAACAGAGTTTATGAAGCACATGGTTACAGTCTCAAAAACTTAATTCCAGTGATATGAAAAATATTGGGAAGTCTCTATCTCATAGACTGCAACAGGAACATTTTACATGTTTTCTCCCTCAATAAAACCTTAGAATAAACCTTTGGCTTAGACATAAAATTTCAATGTCACTAGGCTGATACCATAACAGAAGCTACCTGTGACTTCAGGACTGTTAAACAGAGACACTGTCCAATGCCTCTGACTTCCCCTTATACCTGAGACTATTGTCTCATTTTTCATTAAATATTAGGAACATTTTTATTAACTTCCACTCAGGAATAAATTTGTACTTTATATTACAGTCTCTCCAGATGACTTAGGAAGTATACTTTCACTATCATATTTAAAAGGATACACTTTCAATGACATGGAAAACATCTTCTGGTTACACTAGTATTAAAGACCTATTAATTTCTAATGGGCATGTTTCCTCACTTAAATCCCAGGGATATAGACTGAAGGGTCTCTGAGAATATCCTATTTATTTCATTCTCATGAATGCTCAACAACCTACTGACTTCCTCACATAACTCCTTGACCTGGTGACACAGTTCCTCAACAAGGACACACCTTCTGCAGAGGAGATGACTCTCAGCCCCAGCTTCCTGGACAAGCACCAGCCACTCTTTACAACCAGAGGCCTGCAGAGCTACATCTACTGTCAGAAGGTCTGTTTGGGTGGAAGCCTCTGACATCACTGGTGCAGCAACAGCTGCTGGGGAACGAGCTCTGTGGCACATAACTCTTAATTTTTGCAGCTCAGACCATTAGACTAGGGAGAAGGGGCCTCCTCATTCCCCTTGGTGTTAACTGCTGCTCTATGCACTGTTCTCTGTTCTGCTACTGTGTTGGCCCTCCTATGGACAGGAGCCCTTCCTGCCCAGATTATGGCTTGTAAAATGCCATTCTAAATATTAAGGGAGCTTGTAGGTTAGAGGTTGTTTGTTTGTTTTTTAATTGAAATTGCAAAAAGTTATTTCTGGTTGGTTTTTGCTTTTTGTGGTTTTTTGTTTGTTTGTTTGTTTGCGTTTGTTGTTGTTGTTTGTTTGTTTGTTTGTTTTTATCCAAAGTCTAAGTTAAAAAAACAAAAAAACCAAAAAAAAAACCCAAAAAAAACCAAAAAAAAAACCAAAACAAACAAAAAAAACCCCAGCTTTTACCCCTCACTCCTTAAGATCTCACTCATTATTTTTTGTTTTGCAAAACTCCAAGGGCCTTCTATGTCTCCATACATAGTAGCCATTTGCCTGAACAATCCTGAGGCTTTTCAGGAAATCAACCAGTGCTCTTACAGCTATTCAGACTCTGATACAGTCAAACCCCCAGGTCAACCAAAGCACCTCCATTGTTTGCTGTGTCCTTCTTCAACCCAGATATCGCCCTCCACAGAGGCTAGGGTTTGTCATTCTTTTCCTGTCTTAGAGGTGTGACTGCATGCAGTAAAAGGCACCAAATATCACATAAAAGCATCTTTCAGTTCAAACCAGTATGGGAAAGAACAACCTCCTCTACCTTGCAGGTCAGCTTTGGTCAACCCAACTTTGTTAGCAAAAAAAAAAAAAAAAAAAAAAAGAAAAGAAAAAAAGAAAGAAAAGAAAAGAAAAGAAAAGAAAAGAAAAGAAAAGAAAAGAAAA
>JAWWES010000168.1:41968525-42011314 GCA_035583135.1 Lophotriccus pileatus | reverse complement strand
AAAGAAAAGAAAAGAAAAGAAAAGAAAAGAAAAGAAAAGAAAAGAAAAGAAAAGAAAAGAAAAGAAAAGAAAAGGTAAAAAACCCCAAACAACAGGTTAGTATAAAGGCAAGTAAACCAGGGTGACATTACTTTAAATAAATAAAAGCAATTGATATAACCATCCTAGCCAACATGCATAATCAATACATGCAGGAATTACAATGTAAACAACAAGGCACAGAGGGACAATGACTACCTTAATGCAACCAACCAACCAACAGATAACAAAACCAAATAAAAAGAGGAAATACATTTCATTCACACATTCATTCACACACCAAAAAAACCCACAGAATTTACAGATAGCACACAAAGAAAAAAAAATATCACTGTCTTAAACCCATTTCTCAACGTTAACAATAACTTGAGAGATTCTGTCTCATTTGAGAAATACTTAGAATCCATTTAAGTAAAAAAAAAAAAAATCTATTTGACTTTCAGTACATCAGTCAAGCATAATTTTCTTTTGTTTCTATATCCAGACTCTGGATCTGAATTTAAATTCTCTATCTCCCATAAATGCACAGATTGCTACAGCTTTTTGTCCAAAGTGGATTTTTTGCAATAAAACCATAGGGGACTGATTACTCTGCAAGACAACAATCTCTGTTTATCCCAATAACTGAACTTGACACAGGATATAAAGTGACAGTAAAACCTTGCCCCCTCACAAACTGTCACCTACTCATGGATTTCAATACATCCTTAAGAAAACTTGGACCAACAGGAAAACAGACAGCTCAGGCCTTAGACTCGTATAGTCTTCTTCAATGTCATTAGAGCTCTCAACAAAAATGACGAGTACTAGCTCATTCCTTCACCTAGGTTGGAATGATCTTGTTATCTGTGGTCAAATCATAGTCCACTTGGCAAAAGAGAATTATAAATCTACCAAGCCTGACTGCCTAAAGATCCAAATACACTTACTGAAAATCAAAGAACATTAAATAGCTAAACAATACTACTGATGCTCTTCCATGCCATGTAGGCACAGAGTTTCTTTGTTCTTTTTCAATGGAGTCCAGTTCACATGGAAGCCACATAGATTTCTGATACGTTATATCTTGATTCTAAGTTTTCTCTTTCAGCATGGAAAAAGCAGAGTACAAATGTGGGAGCATAGGCAGCAGTTCCTGAATCCCTTGCCACTGAAGGCTACATATTTCTATTACACAGAACAATAGGAACAAGAAAACATCAAATCAATGACCTAATTTCTTAAAAGACGAGTATTTAAGAAGTACACACTTACCTTCTTAACCTTCTGTTCTTAAAAATTTCTAATGTCACAGCTGATACTGAAGAGAGATTGGTAGTTCTCCCTTTCACATTTATGATTCAAAAAATTAGAACTGACATGTACAGATACCATTTCCTGTGGTTCCTAAGAAGTTTAACATTTTGAATTTTTGCTATTGCTTCACAGCCCATGAATGACTCAAGATGGCAACTACTTTCCCTTTTGAGATAGTCAGATTTTTCTTCCTTTTGGAACTGCTTTACTACACAGAGCTATAAAATCCCTTTTTCCTTGAAAAAAATTCAAAAGAAAGGGGGGAGGAGAAGAAAGAGGAGAAGGATGAATTTCTTCATGCATCATCTTCAACACTTATTCTAACTTCTCTATAACAAACAAGTACTTTTCCTACTGCCCCACTCCTCATCTTCTTTGTAGCTGAGCTGAAGCAAAGCCCATATTTGTTCCTTAATTCCAGTAGCACCATGAAAATGGAATACAAAAGCAGAAAGAACAGGAGAGATGTCAAACCATCATGGAGCAAATTAATGCTCCACTCCTCAATGGACAACCTTTGATTCCAGAGAGAAGGTGGAGTATGACCAGATTTTGAGTTTCTCTACTAAGCAGATGAAGGGTGAAATCCTTTCTGACATTATCCTGCTGTGAGATTTTAAGCATGAGATTAGATTTTCTGTTTTCCACATACTGCTTAGCATGCAAAATGTGTCTCTGATTATCCAGCCTGTATGTGTCATTCATACTTTTCATGCACCAGTGAATTCCAAAGGTTAACTATACTAGTTCAGGGAAAGTTGCAAAAGATTATGATTTTACTGCAGGATCTGGAAAGAAGATTAAATTAGGACAAAAAAAGTCCCAAAACATCTGGAACAGTGTCAGCCTGTTTAATAATAATCACTCTCCTTTGTGAGAAGCTGTTATCAGAGGAACAGGTGAGGAAGAAACAGCATCTCTAATGCACATAAAAAAACACCTTGTAGAAAAAATAAAATGTTTTTAAGCACTTCTGTTAGGTTTGTTTAGTTGGGGGCACAATGGGGTGAACACATTTAGAATGTGCAGTCACATTACAGATAGCTCTTAATGCCCATGGTAAGCAACATAAGGATGTCCAAATAAAGGGAAGGAAAACATGGGAGAACATATGGCAAATTAATAAAGAGGTGAAAAAACACCTGAAATGCTAGAAGTACTCATTAATATTTGGGGCATCCTCTTTAAATCCCACAAAAGGTTGGCCATCTGCTGAACTTCTTCCAGTGCGGAAAATGCACTGAGTCACTCAGTCTAGATTTTTGTGGATGGAATAAACTGATCCATTGATCCAGTACTAAGACCAGAAATGAGAAGTTCAGCAAAAAAGAACTAATTTTAAAAGTCCAGTAAAGAGAATATCTGAAGTTTAAATTATTTACTTTCAAGGAGGGAAAGGATGTCACCCGGAACAACTTCTTCCATATACCAAGTCTTGCATGCACACCTTAATGCAGACATCTTTTCTCTCAAACTGTCTATATCTGATGTAGAAATAGCCTGTATCATGCAAACTCAGGAGTGTAAAAATTTCCAACCACCCCCCACTGGCTGTTGAGATGGAGACCGGAGAAAACCAGGTCCTGATAGAAGACTTCTTTTCCTCAATTTCTAAGGCTTTGCTAATCTCTAGGAGCCTCCACCCGGTGTTTCAAAGTGATCTGAAAAGACATCATTGAATTTCATACTTTCATCACAAATAGATCAATACCTTGCAGATTAATTTTATGGGTGGGACAGCAAGGCCCAAAGTAGATTGCAGACTTGTTTGCAAGCTTCCACTAGAAGAGCCCCCCTCCCCACTTCAAGTCGTTTCTGAGAAGTGATTTTGTCTCTTCGGAGTTTTCAGTACCCTGATCCAACACTGACACAAGGACCATGTAAGTCTTAACCGCTTCCCCATCTTTGCAGCTTTTCTTTCAGGCCCTCTTGCCAACCCCTTTTTTGGGGTGGTGGTAGGGGGAAGGGCCCTCTTGTCACATAGAAGATGGTGATGAAAGCTGCAGTTAGCACAAGAGCTCAAGATACTCTGTGAAAATGAACAAATATATCGGTACCATGTCATTATCCCCAAATTCTGTTGTCCTCGCAGTTGTGTTTAGTGCACCAGAACACACCAGGAAGCAAGGGTGTTTCTGGCTTAGCAAAATACCTTCCAGAGAAACACAAGCTGCCAACTACAGATCTGACCAGACTTTCAAAATCTGTGAAGAGCTGACTGTTGCTCCTGAAAAATCAGAAATGTTTTTTTGCAATTGCAAAAGAACAATGAAAACAAATCATGATGCAAAAGGAAGCTGATATGTCACCTAACAAACAGGATAAAGAAGTTACTTAGTTGTGCTAGCCTAAACAAATCCCACCATAGAAAATTCAAAGAAATTATAAGAATAGAACCGATAGGCCATCAGAGATAAAGTAATTTTTGCCTTAGGTCTTGAACTGCCTTTTTTTTTAACACTACTATACACCATTAAATGTCAGCAAATTTCAGTCTCAAGAATGTCTGCATTTCAAGAATGACTTGTATATATATGAGTAAGAATGCTTTGGGGTTCTTCAGATCCCAGAGAAAAAGATCTCCTATATATCATTGAAATATAAGTATCATTTACTGAAAGTGCTTCCCACTCAAGTAGAAGCACTGCCATCACTGGAATGCAGATAATTGTATAACACAATAGGTTTGTGCTTTGGTGCACAGCAAGGCTCAATTATGCTTAAGCACATGAGACAAACAATGTGGCCAAGGAAATTCAATGGCTTGCTCAAACCGAATAAAACAAGGTAGCAGTATCACCAAGACAATAAGGAATATAATTTTCCTATTAAAAATTGTGAATTTGGTGGTATGGAGTAGGGTACTGAAATAGATGAACAGAGGTAACAAACATGAACAGGATGCTGGTGTGTTTCAGGCGTACAGTGCTGCCTCCTGACCTACATCTCACATTCTGCTATTCTCAAGGCTTCGTTCCTCTACACATTCTTTGATTCTGTCCTGAGATCAAACTGACAGTTTCTGAGAAAACAGCTGCCACCTTGTAATCTCCTCTGCTTCTGAAAGCAAAGCCGCAACAAGAGACAAGCATTAGCAGAAATCTCTCTCACACCACACTTGAAAGGCAAGATGTCTATGTGGGGATGAAATGACATTTCCTTAAGCATGCATGTTCTCATTGTGGATGTGATCCCACTGTCCTTCATGATGAAGTAAGGACATGTCTGGCAAATCAACACAGAGCACAGCTATTCACACAGAAAGCCTGCAATTGTTTATCAAAAACATATTAAAACATCATGAGGCAGCAAGGACGGCTTTGGAATTTAGCTCTTGAAAACATTGTTAAGACTGGATCATGTGGGATGGAAGCAAAGTAGAGAGACATAAAGAAGGACTGAACATGCTTTATGTTTTCCTTTCCTTACAGAAATGAGAGATAGGTGTGACTTTCACTGGCAACTGTAAGAATATGCACCAGCAGGCAGCAGCCAAGATCTAAGGAGCCTTAAGGGTTGCTATGATCTAAAAAAACCAAAAAAAACCAAACAAAAACCCCACAAACAAACAAACAAACAAAAAAACAAAAAACACAAAAACCAAACCAAACCAAACCAAACAACAACAACAACAACAACAAAAGAAACAGCTTTCTGCTGACAAAATTCTCAGTTTATTTACTAATCCTAACATGTTTGCAAAAAGAATGCATTCTTCTTCAGCAGTTCCTTCGGTCCCAACCAGGAACCATTTGGGAAGATAGCATGGGCACTGCTTTGGAAGATCAAATTCTTCAAAAGGCAGAACAACGGCAATCACTGACCCTACACCCATTTCTTTATGTCTCTTTCAAATTTTGAAACCTGTTTGAAGGGCTTTAGAAGAGAAGGAGAAATCACATTTCAGACATTTCTAAGAGTGAACCAATCTCTGTGTTCAGGCAGCAGCTGTGCTGGTACCATATTGGCACACAGACAAAGTAAGTGCCACATTGTGCATTTTGAGAGTGGCAGTGACATCATGCAGCCTCAGTAATAGGACACTAAATCAAAGAACTACACTGGGTGCATGAGAAGGAAACACCACTGCTCTAAAATTGGTGCAGTCTTCATAACTCTGCTCCTGAGCCACACACAGAACAAGTTAATCTAATGAGAGGTCCTCTGAAGACAGAGTTAGTAGAAATCTCATGACAGCTAAACAGTCAATGGTTTAAAATAATTTTAAACAGAAGAATTATCAAAAAATCACTAATATTAAAGAAGTGCTTTCAGTGCACCAAGGATAAAGAGAATCAACATTTTCAAAAACCTAAAATGCTTTTTTTTGCCTTGTAAACAATACAGAAAAGGTGCACTTCTTTTGACAACTTGGATCTGCCACAAATGGACAAAGACACAAGTTCTGCTACAATGTGCTCATTTCCACAAGGAACAGTGTGGTTAACAGATGCTATTAAGAAAAAAAGAGAGAAAGATTGAAATAAACAGCCTCCAGCTGTGGGGCACTTGCCAGTGCTGTGAAGTGGAAGTTGACACTGAGTGAGCTCCTGTGAAAGACCAGAAAATTCTCACAGACTGCGCAAATGTGGAAGGAGGGCTGGGGCACAAGAGCTCCCAGCCAACCACAACACAGACACAAGCAAGGGAACAGACTGAATCAGACTGACAATTTGGTGTTTTGTGAATACTCAGATATCACTAAGATGATATTTTTAATCCTAAGAAGAGACAGTCTTGACAAATGGTATGGCTTCATCATGATATAACCTGTAATCTTGATACAGTAGGTGACAGACAACCAAGGAGTAATCTATGAAATTTTTGAAGGATCAATTCAGAATACACATCTTTTCTTAGCAAACATGCATAACTATGTTATAGAAAAAATCATCTTCCTCTAGTGACTGGTAGCCAACACAGCAGACTGGTATTGAGTGGAACTAGACACAATGGTGATTGCCATTTAACCCAGACAGCAAAACCTTGGAAGTTTTGATGCTAAGTACCCCAAGTGCTTTGGGAATTGAAGCCATATGCATTTTACTGAGCCAGTGCTGCTGATGTCAATATTCTTTTAATTAACAGAAGCTTAGCAGGAATAGTAAATTCTTAAAGAGGCTTCTATCACTACTATTTACATGCTTCAAAAAAGTAACTTATCACATTTAGTTCTATTCTGGCTGGAAAAGAGAAAATACAGAAGAGAAATGTTTTCCAGGCAGAAGGGGCAATGGGCCCAGTGCTTTCACTGGAGGTCCACTTCCTCAAAAATGAACTCCTGTCCAATCTTCATCCTTCAGCTCCTTCTACTTTCCATTTCCCCTGTCTCTACTTGTTCTTCGAAATACTTATTTCTGTGAATCCCAAAAAAGGGTGCTCTGAAGCACAAATTAATTGAATGCTCAAAACACCTTTCAAAGTATTTTAAGAGTACTATTATGTTTATAAATCACTCTGAGAAAACTTGTAGCAAATAGCTGCATTTGGAAGACATAAGTGTAATGAAGGATACTGCAATGAAAGCAACTTAATGAAATGAATAGTAAGGTGGAAGAGATGCATAGAGGGCAGCAATAAAGTAAGAACTGAGTGCTTGAGAGTGAAACTTCTCTGAAATCAGTTATACCTTCGCATCCACGCTCAATCTGCCCACTGCGGTGCAGAGCATCGTTGATGAGATCAGGCAAACGCCCATTCAAGTCTACAGATGCCAGACAGCCCTGAAATCCATCACGTGAGGCCACAAGCTTTGGGAGGTTGCTATACATGCCTTGAGCTAGGCCAGCAATGTAGAGATCACCTAGAGGAGAGAGGGTAAATGTACAAGAAGGAATAAATTACACACTGCCTAGAGTGACTTTGTCACTAAATGTGAACATAACACAGTAAAGAGATGTTCAGAAAAAGTTAAAAGCAGAGCAAGACATTGTACAAGAAGTCATTTCTGCCTTCTTTACTACAAAAACCTCAAAGCAAATCCCAAAACAAAACAAACAAAACAAACAATAAACTCCCCAAACAAACAACCAAACAAAAAAGATCTGCAAAACCCCACCAATAATCCCAGCTGTAATTGCTACCTAACTAGGAAAAAATGTAAGATGACAATTAATTTATGAAAAAGCAAAATATTACAAACTATTCTACTACAGGAAGTTGCCAAACAAGAAAGAGAAAAATTAATTTGACAGCCAAAATTAGCAAAGTCCAGATTTACTGTTCTGTAATGCATGGTTATTGGAAGTTTTCTCTTGTTTACTAGTACACAAATAAAGGGGGGAATTGTCAGTCTTGGAGAATTTACCTTTAAGATCCAGATTTTTGGCACCATTGATGACCTGCGTGACCACCTTAGTGTCCACCTTTAGGCTGTGTGTGTTACTGTTATCTCTGGTAATGACAACATTGTGCCATTGGTTGTCATTAAGAGGACGATCACTGTTGCCTTTGATAACATTAGGCCCATTTCCAAGGTCAAACACATAGTGTATATACCTGTAAACATAGCAAGAGCTAGTTAAAATTGTATAAGAATTCCAGCGCTACTGAGTCTCATTCTGACAAGAGCTGACACTTATAAAAGTCACAAAGGGAAGTATCTCTGGGTTGGAAAGCTCTAGTAAGCCAAAATATGAGCCACTGCTGTGAAAAGACGTATTTGTTTCCTTTCCACCAAAGTGTAAGGATTAGTATTTTGAGATTACAACATTTGAAGTAATCAGATCCTAACCATAAAGCATTCCTCTTTTTCCAAAAAGTTCTCGCAGATCCACAAAAATGCTGTCTGAGAATATAACTATTTTTTTAAATTGATAATATCAATAAATGTATTGGGAAGCAATGTTAGATATGCTTGTTTGGGGCATACATTCCTCAGGTTCATTCTGAGTTTGGAATAACTCTCTTAAGAAGTTAATCAGGAAACTCACTTGAAATGTTTTAGTAAAATTTACATTAGGCTTATTCAAACAGATAGAAAACAATTAGCAATCCTTTTGGCAAAAAATAAAGATCCTAACAAAGACTGAAGTCACAGGAGTGTTACCCTGAATTATTTATATAGTTCAAACACAGAAATCCACCTGAGGATAGAAGAGAAGTATTCTATTTAGAAAGGAAAAAAAAAAAAAGACAACAAAACTCAACCCTCAACTGAGTACCAGGAGCTTGTAACTGGTGTTTTTCCTAATACTCAATGTCCCACTTAAAAAGGATGTGCAAAGCTAAAAATGAAACAGATTGAACTGAAATAAACAGGACTAGTAAACTGTATTTGTGGAAAATATGTCTACCATGACTGAATCATAAGAGATCAAAATTTGTTCATCTAACAAAGGATTTTTTTTAATAAGCTATTGGTCTTTTGAAAAGAATATACCAGCTCAAAAGCAAGCTGAGTTTGCTTTTCCTCAAATATCACCAGCAGAAATACAGATTCAGCAGCCCATATCCTTTTTTTTCCCTTCCAATGAAGTTGGCAGAAAAATGAGTATTACAGGAAAAAAAAAAAAAAAAGGGAAGTGGGCAGAGAAGACAGATACAGAGCCCTCAGCACATTTCTTCCTCCTCTGTCCCAAGCTGCGAGGTTAACAGGACAAAACATTAGTCTAGCTACATCCAAACAACTTAAAATATTAATGCTGTACACTGTAAAAGTGTTTTTGCCTCAGCCACAGGAGGAAGTCAGTGATAAAATCCGGAGTCTTAAGCTTTGTGTTTATGTTTAAGTGCTTTGTCTTACACCTCAGCAAACAGACAACTTGAGTATGAGGTGAATTTCTCCTTATGCAAGCATTTTAAGTTTATCTATAAGTAAGCTTATCTATAAATAAGCTGATAGAATATAAAAAAGATGCTTACCCCTTGACTAGTTCAACTGCAATGAAGTCATTGCCATCACCACTATTAAAGAGGATGAAACCATCAGCTGAGGTGGTCTTGAACTGGAAGAAGAGGTGCATGGATGTATAAGCCTGCAGGGTGGCCAAGCTCAGGTAGCTGCTCTTAGTCTTGAACGTCACAGGATCAGCTATAATGTTGCGGAGACCAAAGCGTGCCTTCAGCTCGCAATAGTCAATGTCCCCGTTCTTGCACAGGTCAATGTAGAGCATCCCGTTGAACATGAGGCTCTGGAGATGGCCAATGAAACTGGAGGGGATCACAGAGATGTACCGTTTCTCTGTCATGATCCCTGTCTCGATGTTGTGGAACTCCAGGCGGGTATGATCACCAACCATTGTGCCTGAAGGACAGAAATAAGGTGGAACATCAGGGATAAGTAACAGGTTATATGAAGCTCTTCACACTCCAATTTCCAGACTAATAGCAGCCCTAACTTAATCCTATATGATCACTGTTGATAGCTTGTATAAGAAAGAATGTATAGAATCTTGTTGGAGACACTTGAGTCTAGCAGTTGCCAAAACTTGGTAGAAAAAACAGGTCTAAAAGGCCATGGACAGCAAGCTCTCTATTTTTCCCAGTGCTTCATAGATTTCCTTGTTTGTAAAGAAGACCAGGTCTCTCCCTTAAGCCTACAGCGATGTATTTGATCCAACAGTTCATCTGCCAAACAACTCAGACACTTCTGAAACAACTCTTACAAGTGCATTTCCTGAAAATATTTGATAAACATAGATTAATATAAATAGAGCAGTGAAAGAAGTGAGAACAACCAAAAAACTGCTAATATTTTTTCTGTTGTTCTCTCCTGGTGCTTGGCTTGATGTTATTTCTCTTGTTTTAAGAGCACAGCAGGAGGGAAACACACAAGAATGCAACAGGCAAAAAGCCCTCTGCATATTTAAATTGCCAGCCTACCACCTGGACTATTTGCCACATCATTACAGATTTTAACCTCTCAATTAAAATATCCAAGCTATTCAGTATACCAAATATGTCAGATTACTCTTACAGCATATTTAAATATTTCAGTAAGTGTCTAGGTACCAGTGCAGACACAGAACCCACACAGACATACGAAATACAACAGTATGCTACAAAGACAAGTTGGGCCACATCAGAATGAAAACCCTTTCAGCCAACCTTATTTTAGTCCTCCACAGTTCTTCATCAAGGTAGTTTTAACTATTTAGTCACACAACAAGTATGAGGAGGAATACTGCCTATTTTTAATTGGCAGTAAATTAAATTAATTTTCCCCAAGTCAAGTCTGTTTAGTCCATGATCATAATCACTGCACAGGCAAAGTCCTTTCTTTTAGAAGGTTTTCCAAAGCTCTTAGCCACACTACTTGTTGGTCCCTCTGCCTCTAATAATATTTCAACATGCTGATCAAATTCACCAGGTTTAAAAAACAGATGGGATGAAACTATTTAAATTCACACTCGTTTTGTGAAATTTGACAACTGGGTAAAGTCCTGCATAAATGTTTCCAGCGTGCTGCAGTCAGACAAAATTTAGCAACAGTATCCTACTTGATTGCATCTTCTGGTCAGTCAGCATATATACACAACTCTCGACTCATCACTGCAGGAGATATTCCTGAGTCATTGGGATTATACCTGGGAATCACACGAGTCACCACAAGCGAATCCAGGACAAACTCCACTTAAGTCCCCACTAGAACTTAAAAGCTTCCTCATATTCTGTGCTATCCCCTGAGATCTCCTAGGATTTCTTACCTAGAGAGTTCCCAGGCATTAAAAAAAATAAATTAAAAAATTGCACTTTCAAGACTTTTCTTACTAATGCCAACACACTCCTCTTTTTTTTTCTTCTTGGAGATAGAAGGGAAGCTGGACACAATTGAAAAGACACTTGGATGATACATTCTGGCTTGTGGTGTATAAATAGTCAGATTAAATAAACTGATGGTCATTTTCTTGCTTAGAGCCTCTGGAAACACTGAAATATTCCTAAATCACCCCTCATGATCATAAAATTTTTCAGTTTATACTTTGTCCAAATGTGATCAAGTTTTATGCAAAGACAGCAAACAAGAACAGTTATTAGAAAAAATGTTTTCAAGTACCTACTTCAAATATGAAGAAAAAGTGTTACACAAACCAATTTATTTTTTCACTTATTCCCAATTTCAGCAGTGGATCTAAATTTAAATGCAATTATACAAATACCATAGAAAGCTTCAATCTAAGCAGATAATGCTGATCAAACTTAGAAGCAGCTGAAGACAGTCACATACTTCTGAGTTTTCAGAAATTCAAGTGTCAGGACCAATGCAAATGTTTTAAAACCTGGAACAGTTCTCTACCAGAAACAATATTATTTTAGTTTGAAAAAGGCCAGTTCCCAGAAACTGAAACAGTATATGAAGAAGTTTGTTTAGACAAACTTTCTCATTTTCCACTACTGTGATTTTTAGAGGCTGTTTCAGCCTCAGTATCATTAAATGAAAATTTATGATTTATCCAAACCAGAAGTGTATTTTCTTAAAAATAAAATTAGAAAAGTCTCTTTAAAAAAATCCTCCTCCTTTACTTTAAAAAATTACAAAAATAAAAGTAAGATATGTCAAGGACCAAAAGCAAAAAAACTCTTCTTTGTTTTTCTGCACTTAGATAAACACAAAGAAGTAGTGGTGGCCTGAGAGAGAGAAAAGCCAGGACTGGGAAATCTGGAGTATGCTGGGACAAGGAAGCCAAATATAGGGGGCATTAAAAATGGAGTGTGGGAGGTTGGAAGAGGTGAGACCAGAATCTTAGAAGAGGTAAAATTGAGAAAACTGGGGCTAGCTTAAGAAAAAGGAGATAATGTTAGAAGAAGTAGTATAGCAAGTTAAGGGTATTTCAGTGAAAGGCTGAAAAGGACATGGCAATACAAGAGCAGAATCAAGACAGAGGTGTAATATCCTAGGAAATCATGGAGTGAAATTCAGTATTTTCTGATCTCAATACCTATCAGCCCCACCTGAAGAGTTCACCTCTAATTCCTCCACTGTGCTCTGTAGAGAGTATTGTAACTACTACAGAAATTAGAAGCTCTTTAGTTCAAGTGGTAGCAGACAGAAAAAATTCCAGCCTCCACTTTGGTATTTGGGTGTTAGCACGACGTTATAGGGTGGAATATATCTGCTATATTTGCATCTCACTTATCACTTGTGTTCTAAGGTGGAGTGGAATGTAGGACGAAGGTTTCGTGATTAAACAGCAAAATGCTGTCCAGAAGAATTGGATTCTTTTCAGCCTTAGATGTTCTACATGAAAGGCAAGTCAAACACTTCATTACAAATTTTTCATCAGTGGTCATTATTTGTCTAGACCTAATTCTCCAGGTATCAGGGTTGAACTAATTTACAGGATCTAAATTACACACATGTTGAATCTTTCTGATGAAAATGACTGAAAAATCATGATATATTTATACCAAATACATCCAACTTTAGGCTGGTGCCTTGTTTCCAGATCTGTAAAATAGGAAAAAGATGCCCACTTGCTTCACATAAGAGACAAGGGAACAAATCCAGTTGCAGCTTCTTAGTTCTGTATAAATATATTGACTAGTAGCACAAAACAGATACACACATAAAATAAAATAAAATTAAAAAAAAACCCCAGTTCTACATTTAGAGCAAAACTTAGCTCTGGTGTGCATTGTTCCAAACAAGCAATAAGAAGATGGAAATCAAACAGGCTGTTTATTTTTACTGGGGCCCAATTTAGTCTTCTGATCTATGCCTAAGACAGTAAGAATCCTGTGGAAAAATCTATGTGACCACATCACTCAAGACTGTTATCATCTGCCCAAGGAAGTGGGATGCAGATTGCACAGAAAATCTTAACTCTGGCTGTTCTGACTTTTGACTTTGACATGATGGCATTCTTTTAACAGATATTTTTAGCTGTAATGCATCTTTAATTATGTAATTCATATACATGTGCATATGCGTATCCTATTTTGGTATAGGATTGTATCATTATTATTTATAAACTCAGTTCCATGAAAAAAAGACTTCAGAAACAGATGGCTTTTGGGGATCGATTTCGGTAATGCAAAGAGTGCCACCTCGTGGGGCTTCCTAAAATAGCATATCCTAGAAGAATTGTTCTCAAATGCAGATTAGGGATAAAATGTTTGCCAGCACATGTCACTAACTCAGAAAGTTCCCTCTTAAATAAAATTTATTTTTCCTATAACTTAATTTTGACCAAGCCACCCCCAAAGTTGTTTTCCAACAACCAGAGGGAAAGACTTTTCTTGCATATGTTTCTTGTACTCTATTGCAAATTCACAGCCCATACTGCACAGCATATATTTACTTCAGAGGGCAAAAATACCTCAAACCATTTTACTACAAACACATTTCTATAGGTTTATTTCACGGCTTTCCAAGTAATCTAAACTACTACAATATATAAAATTAGTCACATTCATACAGAATAAAAAGAACTTTTTTTCAGAGATAGGATATAGAAAAAGTTTTTTGCAAAAAAACCTTTTTGCATACAGCAGCCATTACTTCTAGTTGTCTTCTGAGTAGAAGCTATTCAAAAGAGAGGACTTCAGATTTTGGCAAAACATCATGGGTCACAACTAAATACATATATCCACATCAGTGTTGAATCCAGGGTTCCGTTTTTTCTGATTCTATTATCAGCCTTCAGGCTGCTCCTGTTTTCCCCAAAAACCAAGGTGATACAGCTATTTACAACTATGAGAACTTTAGACCTTTAAAAAAAAGAAAGATAAGTTTCCGTGGAAAAATGGACTAGAAAAGTGTAATATCCAAAATTTTGTAATGAGGAAAAAGATTAATCTAAAGTACCTTGATAATTCAGTGCAAATCTCAACCTGGGAGACATCAGCTTTCCTAAGTGATTGACCTTTTCTTTCCTCCCTTCAACTAAACTTCTCTGCAAAAAGAAGCAGAAGCTCAAAAAGCTATCTGAAAAAAGGACTGACATACTCAGTGTGACATGATATACTCTGGTGAGTCAGAATCCTTCCTAACCTCTAAAATGAAGTTAAGAACAAACTACTTTGTTTGCTCTTTCTTCTGGAAGGCTCTGAACCATAAGCACAAGAAGTTAGGTTCAAAAAAATAACCAAAAACCCCTCCAACTGCAAAAAAAACCCCCCCTAAACAACCACACCCATATAATGAATAGTGGAGACATAAATCCATGCTCTCTAACACAAGTAATGAATACAGGTTTATCAAAGGATAAGTTTGTGCAGAGGAAAGTTTGAAGAGCCTTGGCTTTGATTCTACAGCATTGGAAACCACATTTGCAGCTCAGGAATGGGGTATACTCACATCTAACTGAAATAGAGCCTGAACCAAGAGAGAGGGCTGCTTAACACCTCTGCAGTCTCAGGTATGTGTAAGCTTATCTGTCCCCTAAACTTATATTTCATATTGTTATAGTTGTCACAGAAGTTTCTGGTGCTGGCTAAGAAGTTAGTCTCTGAGATCTGAGAACTCATTTTCAATATAGTAACACTAAATAATGCACAGTAACAGAAAGAGGGGGGGAAAAGATAGACACAAGAACAGGGAGAAGGGTCGTAGCAGCAGAGGAAAAACTGGGAATAGAGATACAAAGATAATGATCAAAAAATAGTCATACATCACACTTACCCTCCGCAACATCATCATCCACGATCAGCTTGAGGCTCTTTCCTCGCCGAACGACCCGGACAGTGTGCCACTCATTGTCATTGAGTTTCTGCCCAGCATAAAGAGTTTCAGGTCCCTTGCCTGGGAATGGTGATAGGTACAGAAAGTTAAAGTCAAACCCCTAGCAGCTTAGTACTTGCTCAATGGGAAAAGTCACCAAAATCAACCTGGTGTGATACAGACCAGTAGATTGTATTAGGTGTATTACAACCTGTAATCAACACTCACACCTACACATTCCCAGCTCACTGGAGTCAGAGTCACAAACACTTCCACTCAGTCAGGTGCCTTCCTCCACAGAGCCCAGAGGTCACACGCATTTAAAACGGGTAGAAATCTCTCTTGTGCTGTGGTACTGATTTCCAAATATTACATTGTAGAACACACTGCAGTAATAGGAAAACAAGCTGATGACTGAAATGTCTCTAGAGTGGAGCCATTACAGCAGAATTCTGCTCTTCTAAGAATCTGGATTTACAACATCCCCAAGGTACTTGGGATTCTTTTCAAAGTTAAACACACTGGTCTCTCAACACTTCGGTATCAAACACCAGGCTGGTTTCAGTGTCAAAAAAAAAAAAAAAAAGGAAAGAAAAGAAAAACTAACCAAAAAGATCCCAGTAACAACAAAAAAAAGCCCCACAAAACTTCAAACCCACCCTCTTCAAAATTTAATAGTTTTTTTAAAAAAATAATCACAGAGAGAAAACCACTCACCAACCTGGCTGATTGCTTTAAGGTTCTTTGGCAAAGAAGCCTAGCTTTGAGGTGCTTACTTCACCCCCTGAATTACAGGTCAAACAGGAAAGAAGAGCCATTTCTTCTTCAAAAGTTTATACCACAGTTGCCCTTGCAAACAATGCTCCTGGGAAAACAGCATTAGTGCTACCCATATTTGTTCAATTTTGCTGCTCACTCATCACAGTTGACAGGCAATTACTGAAAAAATTAATTGTTCAGATTACAGGACTGGAACACCTCACTCATGTCAAATGGTAAGTGAAATTGAATAATGGTGTGTGCTAAATTAAAAGCATCTAGCCTCATTTCAGTACAGTATTAAAGAGGTGTTTTTTGATCCAGGTATATCAGAGAAATGCAAAATGAGGACAGTAGAACTTTTTGCACACTGGATCTGAACCCACTGCCCGAACTGGCAAAAGGGGAACCCAAGAAAGTAAAAACAAGAGACACTGAACTTAGTAAATGAGACAGGACAGGGACAACAAGGCCCTGCTACAGCTCAGCATACTACACTGGTAAAACTACATCAGATAGCCCATAGTCCACAGTATGCACACTGCCTAATTAGTAACATTACTGTAACTGCTTCTCACCAAAAGAGGAACCTGGGCAAAGAAGGTGGTGTCTCACTCAGCTAGGATATGTATACCAGAGGAATTCCACAGAAGGAGACCAAAATGAAATTAATATTCTGTTATCATCCTTAAAGTATCACGCAGTTCATGCTTATATCAAAAGGAGTTTAAATATCTTTTCAGTTAAACCCCACTGCTAGCCAATTTTATCATAAAGCAAGAGGAAAAAAATATTTTTCTAGGGACCTGAAAAAAAGGAATCATTCTTGGATTAAAAGGATGGGGTGCCATATATTGCAGCTACAGAGAACATCACCTTAACAGGAGAAACCCATAAACTCTGCAGTTCCTCATCCACGTGCCAAAGTCACACTGTACCGCATATATAAATCCAGCCATACAAGGCAGGTAGCACCATGGCCAGAAAGCTTAAACTCTTCAGAACCAGAGAAACAAAACTCTTAACAGAGTCCTAGAAAGTTATGCTTGATTTACATCAGTGAGTACATTTTATCCTAGAGCAGAATTCACAAAATGATATCTCTGGGTGGCCAGCAAAATTATTGTCTACATAAAAATATACTGCATCAGTTACTGTAGTTCCACACAGCCACTTCCCAGGTAGGTAAATCAAGGAGTTCACCTGGACCTGAAAGCAGGGGAAGGGTGGGGAGTGGCAGCAAATGCTTTTTAAAAAACAATCTTTTCCACATATTTATTAGAGCTCTGGAGGGCTCAGCCAAGAGAGTCAGGTGTGCTGGAGACCACTCAGCTGACAGTGCAGCGTTTTCTGTGCAGCAGCTCTGTGTTCAGCATGGCTGAGCAACTCACAGTTGCTGGCCTTGTAGCTCCCATTTTTTAACCCTACCCTGATAAAACTGGGGTCAACAAAAACAATCTGATTTGGCTTGTCTTGATGCCCACTGAAAGACTTTCCAAACAAAACTGTGACACCGACAGAAGTTATATGACTAGACTTTCACAAAATGTAGCTTAACCAATTCACAAATAAATGAGTGGAAAGTTTCAGCATTCCCACTTCTTTTTACAAATGAATAAGGTTGTCTACAAATGAAATTGTTATTTACAAGTAACGGATTAATAGCTTGGGCTAATAAATTAGAAAATTAAGCACTGCAGATGCAAATTATTTTGTTATTTAAGTCCATGTCTTTACCAGCCAATTTTATATTGGATCAGTTGAAACAATAACAACAACAAAAAAAAGGTTTTAATACTTTTGTTCACTCACAACCCTCCATTTTGCACACAACAATGGGCACTGGAGTCTTTTAGCAGGGTTACCCAAATAACATCACATGCAAAAATTCAATATATGAGCATGCTTAAGACCATGTGGATAAGTTTTTCAAACCAGGCATATCTGAACTTAAAACACAGCATTAAAAAGCATTATTTTACTCTATTCAGATTGTTTTATTTTCAAATGCTTTCAAGACATTTACACAGCAGGTAGGTTGACCTGAAAAACAGCAAAATTGTGCTCCCATTTTTCAACTGAGAGTAGGCAAATGAATTGCTGCACTCTTTGTTAAGTTCCCATTGAATTCTGAGTTGTTCAAGAATTGTTTATAGAGGGATTCTTACACCAGGATGCCAAATTTCATTTCATTGAGCAGGCTTACTACATGTACTGTTACTATTTACATTTATCCCAGAATATTCTGAGATGGAAGCCATCAAGTCCAGCTCTTAGGTGAATGGCCCATACAGACATCAAACCCATGACCTTGGTGGTATTAGCATCATGCTCTAACCAACTGAGCTGATCTCAAGTATATGTACAATCAATTTTTAAAAGATGACTTGAAGATTCCTAATCCAACAGTTGCCAATGCTAGGGAAAACAGAAAGGAGGCCATGTGTATCAGCACCATAATGCTCTCCCTAAGTACCATCTTCTAACTGATAAGGCATTTCTGTAGTCTTACAGCTAAACACGCAGAACTAAGTGTATAGACCAAGGTTGGCGGGGTTTTTGTTGGTTTGTGGGTTTGGGGTTTTTCCTCCTTTTCCTCCTGCACCTGCAACATCCTTTAACAGGAATAAAACAGATGTAGGAGGAAGCAAAGCAGAAGATTAAATGGACAGAGGGAAAAAAAAAGTCAAAGATTTATGCCCTCCCTTTGTGCAACATTCTTTTATGATGAAAGACAAGGAACTCTTGTAGCAATGTTATGAATGGCACACCTGTAAACACTTTCTATTTATAATACTTCGGGCAGTTGGGCATTTTGTAATTTCTGCAATTTATTTAATTTTTATGCATGAGAAGAGTAAAGGACAACATAACAGTAAAAAGAATAAGAAAGTTTTTACTGTAGCGTCACTCCAGTTGGTGTCTCTGGGCTCCTTGGTCACTCCATCCTCCTTCCTAATGTCCTCTGAGGAACTGGGTGTCATACAGAATTGATCAGTACCTTTCATTTTGCAACTCAAATGAGGCAGACTAGTGCACATTCCTTTTGCGCTTTGCAGTGGCAAATGCTACTTAATCAGAAGAATAACTATCTGTTTCTAAGGCACCCGCCAATTCTGGACATTAGTTCAGCTGCAGTTAAGGCTTCTTGAGCAAATATTACTTGATTCAGCTGCAGTTACTCCTCCTCATGCTCTCGTGAATCCTCTGATATCTACTCAAACCTGTATGCATGTTGTTCATAAAAACCAATTAGTATATGCTTTCAAACATGGAAGAACTTGGGCAAATCTGCCCAATGTGTTCCAGTCATTATATTAAAGGTGCGCTGCTGCTAATTAATAGCTTTGCTCAAATAGACCACAAAAAAGTGCCATGAATAAACATGCCAAAGTATAAAGAAACAAAAAGCAGATCATGCCTTCTGAAAATGCCAAGTTGCTTTTCACATGGCTCCCAAAAACTCGCTTGTTTAGAACAAACAACTGGTAAGATGAATGCAGTTCTGACAATAACTCTAAAGACACCAGTTATTAGCCACCCTTAGTGGCTAACAGCACACACAATTTCCCTCCTATGAAAGGCAAAGGAGAAAGAGGGTTAATCCCCTCTGCATTTCCTCACAGGTGGATCAAAAGGTGCGCTTTTACCCTTGGTGCAGGCTGTCATCATCTTATCCATTTACAAGATTAAAATGACCTTCATGAAACCAGGCTATCTTCATTATTGCATATAACATTAACACAAGAGGTCAAACATTTAAGTCTACAGAACACCAGAAGAGACAGCCAGAAAGGACACTGCCATATTGAGGAGAATGGAATAGGTCCTTACCTCACTACAGTTACAATGATACAAAATTCTACAGTGATACTAATGCTTTCTAGGGAAGACCCTCAGTAATGATAAAAAGTTTTTATCTGCTTTTTACTTTTTAATTAAAATGCTTAGCTACCATCTCAGGTTTTTTCAGTGGCAAGATTCATTTTTGTGTCTCTCTTATACAGGTCAACATTCCTCCAAAATGCCATCAGCATCCTAAGGCAGCGAGAGGCTGGGAAAGGGAGGGTTCTTTACCCCACCTCCCCCCCCCCCTTTTTTTTTTTCATTCCTTTTTTGTTTGTGTTGGAGGAAGGACATTGATTGTTTTTATTTACACTTTCACATAATGACCAGAGAAGTTGTGGTTTGCTGCGCAAAATGTGTGCACACAGATTTGTGAAACACGAGAATGAATCAAGAGACCCAAAAAAGGGAAGAAATAGGTGTAAGGGCAAAGATGCTGGCAATTTTTCACACACCATTATGGCTTCCCGATATGCAGCAAGATCTTGCAAAGAACAGGTCAAATATCAAAACACAGGAATGGCTCAAAAGCAGAGCTTGCAGTTACTCAGAAAACTTTCAATAACTTTTGGTCTTGGTTGAACTTAAGTCAGTAGTGTAAATTTTGTTGTTTTTTTTCAGGCAGCACTAGTATGGACAAAGCATTTTAGGAAGGTCTTTTTCTTGGCCGGGATTTGCTGTTCAACTCCAGGAGCATTGTTAATTACTAGGAAACAACTGGCAACCCCAGACGCTCCATACATTGCAGATATTTATGTAGATATCCCAGTTGAATCAACACATATTCTTATACATAAACACTTGTTTTGCTCATATACAGGCTTTAGAATACCTCTTCTCAAGAAAACTTTGACTGTTAACAAGGAATAAGTAGTTGCACTTCCCTACAGATAGTCAATACCTTCACTGGGGATCTTACCTGCACCAGTCTTTCCATTTCCTCAAGGAACGGGCTCATCTCCAGGTACTATGACACACATTAAACAAAACTCAGCATAGACTTAAGAATCAACTTTTCTGTAAGCCATGCTAAAAACATTTATGTTTACAGATTTACACAGTGGCTTTATTGTGAAAAATCAGTAAAGCTGAGATGATTTACACCAACTTACCCAGAAGCAAATTTTAATTATTTGCATTTGTACAGTCATAAAAAGTGCATACACAAAATCCTTTAACCACCCACAGAGTCAATTATCCTCACAAGTGCAAATAAGAATTCCCCCAACAGCCAGACTTATAAAGTGCATGGAATTAGCTCAGCAAATAACTGAAAAGTAGCAAGACTACTCTACTAGTTCTCTCAAAAATTCCCCAGTCTCCACACAAACTCAACAAAAAATAAGTTAAGCTGGATTTATATATTTTGGATACAATCTATTTTAAAATGCCTTAAAAAAAGAAAAGGCCCTTATTTAAAAAAACAAAAACCACACTATTGCTCCTTGCTTTTGCTATAAATACATGTAACAGCATATTGAATGGCTGTTACTTTCATTTGCAGGTACCCTGGCCAATAGCTGTAATACGATTCAACATAGATTCAGGCTGCATTCAACATGACTGCAGCTTTTTCATATGGCTCTGAAACAAAACTTAGTGCAGAAATGGAGTTTTATGTCTTTCAGTTGACATGAACTAATTTGTGATTAAGAACAAGAAAAGAGGTGATTTGATTGCATATACGGTACAAGTCACACATGGCACAAACTGTGCTTATGTCGAGGTTCTTCTATCACAGGCAGTGGGTTATACTCCTTGTTTACCTCAGTTTCACTGCTGCTCAATTTTAACACTTTTAGAGACTACTACTAGCTAACTACTACTAACTAACACTTTTAGAGACTACTAACTACTGTGTATGTACAGCAGAATATTTTTTAACGGGAAAACATTTGTGTTAATAGGAACTTGATTCCCCCCAATAGGGTTTAAATAGGAAATTTCAATTTCAGTGAAAGGATGTTTCAATTCTTCCAAAAATAATTTTATTCCGACTTAGAAAATATTCAAAATGCTTCGACTTCAAGATAAATGAAAATGTTTTCAGTGTTTAAAAATAAAATGACGTGTTTATAATTATCTATTCAAGATATTATTAATTTTTAATGATAAAAGATGATTTTCCATTTTTATTGAGAGTCCACTTTTAAGGAAAGGGATTGTATTTTATATTCACAACCAGTAGGGAGGTCAAAAAGGACACAGAAGAATACTAAAAAAAAAAAAAACAACCCAAGTATTCAGGCTTTTAAAACTAAGATTCACAAGAGTTTCACTGAATTAACTTCAAAGTGATTTCAGTCATACTGGCTGAAATCAGACTGCTTTGTTTTCAAATAAGGCTGTCATATGAACCATTTCACGTTTGCCAAACACCTTATATTGCTGTTCCTAACAGATCAGGGCAACAAAGGCAACAAAAAGGTATAAAGAACTCAGAAGCTGCTGTGTTGTGACTCATCAATACTTTGCCCAAGGAAATATTTTTACACACTAAATTTTCAGAGAGCAAAGCTTAGTGTAAGCAAGCTAAGCAGGCAGGCAATCACAGAGCAGCGACTACCCACAGGGAGCACCACTAGAGGGAAACCGCATTCACTGCAGCTGCTGCTTAGACAGTCCTATGTGAGTACAAAGGAATTACAGTACCCAGAGTTACTTTCCAGAGTTACTTTCACCCACTATTTTGCTTTGAAGATGACTACACCTCAGTAATTATTAAAATTACTCTAAAATTTCAACCTAGTTTTGCCCCCATAATAGTAAATACCTGTTGGTTTCAGGTTCTTCATTTAATGGATGCAATTTGTCATGCAAAAAATGGATCTGTGGCTTAAGAAATACACAGAACCATACAAGGTTTTACTGTAGGGAAGAATTTTAAAGCAAATATTACAGGAATATTTATGCACACACTGTAGTACACCACAACAGTAATAAAGAGGAAAAGAGCTTTTTATTTTAAGTGAGCTTTATATTTTGTTAGCTTTCCAGTAATGCAGTGCCAAACAAAGCAAGATGTGAGGCTGACAAAGCTAGAGATTTAATTCTTCTGTTTATTCCTGCATAGATATAATAATCCAGATACCAAATCCAAATACCTTCTCAGTAATCCCATTGATGTACCTTACTTGAATCATAGACTGTGCTACCAACAGGAAGACAACAGAAGTTTTTCTTCCTGTTTAGTTTCAAATCTTCCCATAAATGCTACAAAACAAGTGGATTAATCATGATGATAGCTACAAAAAGAGGATGGAAAGGAGGTTGAGATAACTGGAGTGAGTTGTATGATCTATCACACAAACACACATACAACAGCAATGAAATAATTTGATTGTTAACTATCTGGATAAGATTCAAACTACCTAGAGGGCAAAAAGCATGAATCAAATGTATGAGTCTTTAAACCACAAACAGCCATTCCCTTCCCCACCCCCACTTTCCCCCCCCCCACCAAAAAAAACACACTTTTTGCTTTTGCTATGTTAGTAAAGAACTACACCACAGCAGACTGGAAAATCTCCTATCATTCCGTTTAGCAAGTGTTCTCCTCCTCTAATTGCCTCTATTACTTCATTTGAAAGGATTATTTGAATTTTGGAGTGATCTGATTGTTGTAGAGGGATTTTTTGTACCTTTTTTTTTTTTTAAGTATTATAATAACAACGTCTCATCTAAATCTGAAAAGCAAGGAGATCAGAAAGCAGGATAAATGAGAAATGTATGTGGCAATACAGTGCCTTACAGTAATTGCATGTATGTGTCCTTCAGGAAATCAGAGACCACCTTCTATCAGTAGGATAGCACCATTGTCCCCCTGTTTCAGAACGCTGAAAATAGTGCCAAAGAAAGAGACTCCTCTTCCCAAATGCACATTTGGCAGTTTAAGACAGCTGAACTGGAGAAAACAAACAAACAGACAAACAAACAAGTCCTTGAAGCTCCAGTGCCAAATATTGCATTAAAGTGGGGTTTTTTTTAAATGCTGTTTAGGATGCACTGCACCATCCTCACTAACAGCACAGTATAAGAACAGAAGACAATCCTGTTACCAACACTTTTTTACGCTGATACAAAGGGCAAAGAACAACAGCATCACGTTTTGGAGGACCTAAATTGCTCTCTCAGTTAAGGTACCTTTCCCTGTGACACCTGAGTGCCTGAGGTATTACAAATGCACAGAGCTATCTTCATGGTTCCTAGTACTATAATATGAATTAGCTTCAACCTGCCTCTAAAAGCGTCACAGTCAGTATCACAGAAATTACGTCTAACTGATTACAAAGTCAGTAGGATTCAATTCTTCCGCAGCGGGTGCAAAACACTGCAAATACTCTTGAGATTTAGCTCTCTTTTTGCAATGCTACCTTCATTCTGAAGGTGCCCACTCTTTATTATGATTTATGGAGTTTTTAAATCCTCCATTGCATATTAGCCAGTATTTATAAGTCTACTGAGAACCATGGGTATACTGGGAGGGAGAACATATAAATGCATACAAATCATACTACTAAGAAGTACAAAGAGCAACTGAAATTTACAAGTGGAGATCTTGTGTTTTCAGATGATAATAGTGAACTGTATGTGCATAACTGGTAATGCACGTTGGTCCCCTTCTGCCTGAAGTGAGAAACTATTGAAAGAATGATGGTAAGTGGTACTTGGACCTAACATGGAAGAGTCTTTTTATTTCACTTAAGGAGCTATTGAGGAAGGATCAAATGCTTCTGGAAAGCTGAGGGATCAGTAGTGCAGACTGCAGTGTTTAATGTTACAGGCGTTTAAAAGCTTACCAATCTCAAAGAGGTATCCTTCACAGGGAGCAGAATAGAGACCTCAGCTGCTCTTACATTTTTAAGTCATTGACTATTCTCCCAGAAGTAGGAATGGTTAGCATGAGGTAGTGACCACATAGCACCACACACAAAACATTTGTGATTGAAATTCTTCCTGATATTTAATAGATAGAGCATTGGTATGTATTTTACCCATTTAAGGTAAGGCACATTTCAGTAAAGACTATACATTTCAAGGTTACCACCAGAAAACAAGTACAACCCAGTCAAAACTCTTCATGGGGAAGTTTACTGGATTGACCTATACAAGGAGCAGAGACATAGAAGAGTCTCTTGAAATGCCCCTTTGTCCTTTCTTGAGCTACAAGTTAAATACTACTTTTTAGTTGCCATTCTCTGAGACTTGCATTTTCATCTTAGTATTTGCAGAACTCCTCCTTTTTCCAGGACACTGTAATGCTAATGCAATCTTAAAGTAAAGTCGGGGGATACTGCTGAGCACATTTTATGAGGCAGAATGTGAGACAAAGTTGTGTTGCCCAAAGCATCACAGTAAAAGCTTGGACTCTCTTGAATACATCTTTTCCTTTCCCTTTAGTAAATGTTACAAAAATGGATAAAACCTTATTGGAATTTGGAAGCCATATCTACACAGACTACTGATTTTAAAGATGAAGACACATCTAGCAGTCAAGAAGCTGGTTATAAGTCTAGCTACAAATAATTTGTTTCATGGCACTTTAACCCTTTTATCTCCAAAAACCTCTCAGCAATAGTTACAATGCATACTCCCAAAACACCTGGGACCCTGCTGAAGAAGTCCACCTGAGTCATAGAAACAAGATCTGTATTCACTGATGACAAGCACTGATTCAGGTGCTTTACAGACAACCACCAATTTCCAGTCTACTGGTTTCTTTCTACCTGAACTGAGAAACCCAGATGAGAAAGACAAGTGGTATGCAGGCCTACAGGCAAGAGACTCCTTATTTAGCTTAAGGAGATACCAAGGAAGGATCACAGGCTTCTGGAAAGCCGAGAGATCAAAAGTGCAGACTAAAGGATAGTTGAGGATTTACAGATAAAGATGACATCTGAGGCAAATATTGAGAACTCCTTTGAAATTCAGATCTTAAAAGTCACAGCTTTCATGTCAGGTAAGGAGCATGTAAAGGAAAAAATGCCCTGGGAGAAGAGGAGAGAATAATAAAGTTAAGCACATAGCTTTAAACATACCCGTATCTCTCTGTCCTCAGAACTCCCCATAACAAACAGTGTCTAAGATCCAAACTGATGCCACCCCTCTTCTCAAACATACCTCTAAACTCACCCAATTTCATGTGTATACCTTCATGCAAACCCTCTACGTTTCATACAACATCCAGTAGTAATTCTAATATAGCTAAAATTAAATTGGAATACACCAGACAATTAATTGGAAGGAGTCATCCTGAAACAGCAACAGACCAGGAGAAAGAGAAAAGACAAAGCAAGCAGATCTCTTCCCACAGGAAGTAGACTTACTCCTTGAAAGGTACCACCAGCATTAGCAGGTCTCCTTTTCTTGCCCAACACACAGAAAATTAATGCTCACTTCCAGAACAGCAGAGCTCTGACAGCAACATCAGCGTCCAAATCATGAACTGAACACAAAGAAGGAAAGTAGTGACTTTATAGCTCCTGAGATCAATTGATGCCTGCGCATATTTATCAGCCATCTTGATTACAAGGGTCATCAATCCTTGTGCACCACAGTCAAAATAGTACTAAGTAGCCAGCATTGTAAAGCTTTTAAAGAAATAATAAAATCTAGTGGCATTGGGGTTACATATTAGTTCAAGCTGTTTCAAAGACATTTAAGCAATAAGGTCGTTTTGACTATCAGGCAATAGTATTTATGTTGGCCTCTAGCTAAGCTGTGAAAACAGCAGAATTTGATTAATGGCATATGCTTGTCAGAAACATTTCTCTATAACATCTATTTCTTTCCATTTCCCATGGAAAGCTTAGTGACAAGTACACTTTGTTTTCCATTGCAAGTTTGTAAATATATCCTTTTGCTCTGAGAAAAGGTTATTTCTGCGTTGACTGTTTGAAGACATGCAAAAAACCCCCACACCAAAACCACAAATTTCCCCCTAAATTCTCTTTATTTCCTTCTCCAGTCGTTTGTTTGAAAAGGAGGTAGTGATTATTACAGTGGATAGATTATATACACCTCTCTCCCTATGTATTGTTATCCATGATGTCTTTATTTCTAGCTGGTGAGCAGCTGGTGTGCTGCAATATTGAGCAAACCAGTATTTCTCTAATTTTTATCGTTCACAAGAGCACTGTGAAAATTAATCCATGAATGTTTAGAAAGCATTCAGATCCCATGCTGAACAAATGCTGTAACACTACTAACATTTATGCAGTCCATACCATCAGCAAATAAATAATTTGAAAGCTATCACAGCAGCAGAACATTTAAGACCTCTTTAAAATGTGGATCTACGTATTCTACAATCAGTGCAAGATAAGCACCAGAGTAACTAGAACAGACTATCAAGTCCCAAGTGTCAATCAGCTGAAGAAAGTCGACACCCAGGACTGCACCAGAGTGCTAACACAGGCCATGATACAGATGACTGGCACAACTATACCGGGCAAGAGTTTTAAGCTCTTTATAGTTCCTGGCATCTTCAGGAGTCCGGTTTTTATAGAAATAAATTCTTTCATCTGCAAGTGCCATATTAGCCTGATCTCACAAGAGTCTTCTAAAATACTGGATTGTTTAAGACTCTGCAGGACAACAGGTCAAGTTTTGGGGTTTGTTGTTTTGGCTTTTTTATGCTTTTTTATTTGTTTAACCTTTATTGCTAATTGATGCTTTAGATCACTGGTTGTAAGCTACTCCCTCTCACTGCTTTGTGAGCTTTCATGAAGCAGAGCATTTCCAACCAGCAGTCGGGGAAGGAGCTGGATGGCATAAGTGAAACTTGAATTGCTTGAGTGACAAGCAATTTTCCCCAGTCACCAGCCTGAAGTTTATCACTGAATGGTTAAAAAAACTTTTAATATGAAGAACACTTAGAGAAACACTAATTTGAATACTCCAGGTCTAGGAGTTTTTCTCACAGCTTGAGCCTTAACATCCAATTCTCTCCCATTGCCTCAGTGGTGAAAGGCTAAAAAATCACTGCAGTGTCTAGAGGACAAACAGTGACTTTGATGTGTACCCTGCCACCCACGTAGCCTATACCAAAAGGCGAAAGGGAAAGATGACAAAGAGAAGGAAACAAGCTTGAATCTGGACCTGCCTAGCGGTTCTTGAAACACCAAACACCACCACCACCAAAACCAAGTGCAAGCCTCAGTCTGAGACTTCGGAGTGCTTCACACCTTGGAATGCAAACCCAATCACTCCCCCCAAGTCCTGCCCAGGTTTACCTGGCACCAAGCCTGTGCCACATGTCAGTGGTGCCCCCCCAGAGCAGACGCTACAGGCCCTTCGCACAACAAACAGCTACATCCCTCTGACCCTCGCAGCCAGGCTGAACCCCTTCTTTGCTGGGAAGAGACTCCAGAGTTTCTCTCTTATTTATTCACTTGTTTATTTATTTATTTATTTACTTATTTATTTTTAAAGGAAATTAGTTCTGACCCTTTTACACTGCAAAGATTAATTAAAGGTATCTTGAACTGACAGCAGTTCAGTTTTAACAAATGCATGTGCACAAAGTCAATGACTTTGATTTTCAGAGGTGCTGAATGGGAACTATATATCACATCACCCTGGAAAATCAGATGGAAAGGTACATAAATTCAAAGTCTCAACAAATAACAGAGCACTTCTATATCTCATTGCTAATTTTATGGGGAGGGACACATTTATAGATATCTCTCATTCACTCTCAAGTCCAGTCTTAAAAGTTTCTAAATATCTGTATAATGCAAAGCTAAACATTTCTATAATGCTTAATAGCAATAGGTAGTGGAAGTTTTACCTACATTTGTACAAGCCTGCAAGAAACTGGGTCACATTTAATATCCTTTAACATCCTTGTCATAATTTTAAGCAGGTACAGAGTAAAAAAAATGCCAGAGATGAGTCAGAATTAAAGGACTTCTAATTTCTCAATCAACATCACTAGCATCACAAAGCAAAACAGCTTCTGGTTTTATACCGATGCTGACTTTTAATGAGGTATCAAATGCAGACACATGGTTT
Organism: Lophotriccus pileatus; assembly: GCA_035583135.1. Taxonomy (NCBI): domain Eukaryota; kingdom Metazoa; phylum Chordata; class Aves; order Passeriformes; family Tyrannidae; genus Lophotriccus; species Lophotriccus pileatus. The sequence continues at coordinate 41,982,756 of JAWWES010000168.1, read as the reverse complement.
CATGCAAAGAACAATAAAAAGACTATATCTATCAAAACAGCAATCTAGGACAACCATCTGGATCAGGAAATTTAGTCTTTTATATTTATAGTCAAATAAGCAATAGCCACATAGTCAAAAATTATGCACAAAACAGCTGCTCTCTCACCAACACAAAGAAACATTCATTCAGCATAAAAAAAAAATGTGAAAATGTACCTACCCTGTGAATTTTCTCTTTTGTAAGCCACATCTGATTATCTGCTAAAGAATGCTAGCTGCTAGAATATAAATACCATTCATATCAAATTATAGCATTAAGGTGAATATTTATACTATACGCAAACACATGTTTGCAGAACAAGAATTGAACCACAGAGGTGGTGCCACAGCACAGATCATATTTGGCACCTAAAGAATACAAAGAAAGGGAGGCATTTTTGGTTCAGTGAACAAATTGGCAACATCGGCAGAAGGAAGAGAAAATTACTTCAGGTCAATCTGAAAACGATCTTCTTTTTTGGACAAAAAACTGCCCCACAAAAGCAACCCAGAAACAGTTCTGTATGGAGTTTTCTAAATTCAAAGCTGAATAGGGCTGAAGTACTCAAACCATGCCTTCTATGCTGTGGTATTCAATGGCAAGGTCTGCCTTCAGGCCTCCGAAGTTTTTGATGTAAATAAATTCATGGGACCAGAAAGGTCCCATGCATCCAAATGTACTTAGGAAGCCAGCCACTGTTGATGCAAGAAGACCTTCAATCATCTTTGAAAGGCTGCAGTCACAGAAGGAAATCCCAAAGTGACAGCAATACTTTTAAAAGCTGGCCTTGTTTTGAGCAGTGAGTTGGATTACAGACCTCCAGAGACTACTTTCCAACTTATGCTGTTCTATGAACACATTTTATTTCAATGGCAATCAGAAGTTTTTGTTTTCACTGACTGCGAAAGGAAGTAATTTTAGAATAAGTTAAATATTGAGACATTGTTAAAATGAAAAGTCAAAATATTTTTATATTAAATGTCATAATATTTTTTGCTATTTCCTTTTTCATAAATACTTGCCAAGTTCAGACTAAATTGACAAATAGATGCAGTCAACATAAATCTGCATGTTTCAGCTAATAAACTGTTCAAATGAAAACACTTAATCTAGTTGTACTTGGCAGCTGCCTCCAGCAATACTACTGCTGAAGAAAACTCTAAATATTTGTGAGAAAAACTTCTCTTCAGAGAAACTGCATATAAAATTAACTACCTCAGGCAAAGCCTATGGACCTTTTAACCAATGTTTATTAAGCTAAAGAACTGACCAACATACATAAAACTATTCTTAGCATCAGACATGGAAACCACCAACCACAAGTCTGTATCACTGCTCAGGAAGACTGTCCTGATTAATTCAGGTCTATGAACTTGAGCTGACCAACAGCTCTGCTGTACAATGAGCAGGACATTCTGCAACACACTGAAGGCAGCTGCCTTTTCCATGTAAGTTATTCTTTCGGACTGCAGTCTTAAAATTGTAAGGATGCTCACAGTATATTCTCTTACAGAATGACGCCTAAAGAAACAGGTAGATTTTGCATATAAATGTCAGTGGAGAAAGAGAGCTTGCCCTTATCAAACTGATTTTGATTTTTATTATCTTCATACCTAGAGATTTGTCAAAAATGCTCCCTACGCTACTCATCTGTGTTCATGGGAGAAATGTCTGCTACAGCCCAATCACGGGCACCATACCACAGTGCAACACAAAGGAAATCGAGTCTGCCCTGAATAGATTCAACCTCAACAGATTCAACAGCCAACCACATTCTCTGTGGGTGCCTCTCATCACAGCAGTGATTCAGTTCAAGCCCTCCTCAGTCACATGCACTAGACAAAAACAAATCCCGGGCCCTCTTAGAAGGGAGAAGCCTGGACCCTTTCATTTCTCCATATGCCTCCATGCAGAGAAATGGGCTCTATCTCCAGTGCATGACAGCTTTCCTCTGGGGGAAAAAAAATAAACAAACAAAAAAAACCCACAAAAAAACAAAAACAAAACATGAAGGCAAATTTCTACTGCAGTCCTCTCACCCCAAACAAATACCAGGAACAACTTATAAAGTCAAATTGCAAGACTGCGCAAGGAAACACCTAAACTACCTTAACAAGGCTTGGTTTGCAGCAGTTTTCAGCTCCCTTCCCGACAGTGTGAACCCCTTTATTAACACAATGTAATTTATGCAAATATCCACAGATAATAAAAGAGGCATTTATTTTGTTATGCCCAGAATTAACATGCATTCAAGGAAAGATATTTTTTTTCTGGCTGCAAAATTTCCATTAATGTTACACAAACGCTTCTCTGGTTTTAGGCCAGAGCCCCTGCTATGCATGTATTTTATACTCAGTTAACATCCAGTCCCATGAGGGCAAGAACTACAGCAAAAACTAATTCTCTAAAGAGGTCTAGCACCACCTTTTGTCACAGGCATTTGGGGTTAAATTGTAGCATAAGGCTAGCTTCAGCCTGGCTTTCATTAATACTAGCCACCCCTAGCCACCACTCCGAAGCAAAGGAAGCAAGTGCATGTGTGTGGGAAGGCATGGTGGGGAGATGCAAAGAAAAACAAGTTATTTTGCCAATATGCTGATCTTGAAAATTTGTCTTCAACCCCTTCTTGTTCTCCAGTTTTAGCATACCTTATGCCCATATGAGCAACAATGGAACAGAACCGCAACTGGTCAGAAAAGTCCTGCCTTGCAGTTTCTCTCATTCATAAATGACAGAGACCAGACTGAAGCAGAAAAGCACCTCAGCAAATTACTATAGATTGGCAAGGCTAAGAAAGACTTCAATTTCATTATGAATCTTTAAAATAATAGAAATATTTGCAAGCAATATTTGTATTGATAACACCTTAGATATCCGTGAAGCTTAATCATAGGGAGTCTTAAGATGCAAAAACAGGTCAAGATTTTCTTGTAAAGAAATGCACACAACCAGGACAAAGGAATATCTTGAAAATATATGGATAAGAATCTTTCCTTTCACTGATACTTGCATATGGAATGACAGTGAGCCAATCCTACACAGCATATCAATCAGCTGGACATTAGCCACCTGGAGAACTTAAAGTGCATTCTAACTATCACCTAGGTACACCAATGCAAAGACATTAATCACCAACAATTATATTCCAAGTTAACAATTACCAGAAACTGTCAATTACCTTTTTATTTCAAATTATTTTAGAATTTTCTTTTCACTTTCTCCACTCACCTATCTTGTCAAAAGAATTAAATTCATCAAATAATAAAGAGGGAAAAATGTATTTCTAAAGGCTCACTGTGAAAAACCTCAGCATTACAGATACACTGCATGAACCCTTGGCAACATTCAAAATGTATTCAAACTTGCAAAACTCAAACACATGGAGTTACTTCCAACTGACACCTTATACTATCCTGTCACTACCTATATACAGATACATAACAGATATGAGAAGAAATTACCTCAAAGAGCTGTATACTTAAATAGGAATAAACTAAATCAGAGGCATTCCTCTGTTTTTTTACAGAGGCATTACAGAACAGAAAGATAGAGTCTGAAGTCCCCGCACTCATATTTCTCTGGATGTAACAGATTAACAGTTTTTTTTCTGACATTACAGCATTATTTAGAGACATCTTGCAAAATATTATGCCCCTCTGTAATGCGTGTTTATCAAAAGTAAATGGCTCTTTATCACTCTAAGCACAAGTGGCCTATTTCTCTAGTGCCATTAACGTTATTTTCCCCCACAGATAATTGTTGGTAACATCAAGGTACAGTTTGGCATCATTAAAACTATCATGGCAAAGAAATATAAACCTCAAGTAAATATGTTGGGAGGTTTCAGTACATTCTTCAGAGTTGACTGATGTGAATTAATTCTTCCTCAGCTTCTCCTTTAATACCTGACAGTCACTGGGGAAAATCAGGGACAATCTGGTTCCAAAATTATTTCTCTCATTGTCTGTGTGTTGCTTTCATTTCTATGAGTTATGCCTCTGACTCTTTCCCTGCAAGATTTGTGAGGAATCACAAACTTTACCATGCTGAGAAAGTCTGATCAGTAAAGGACCTTAAGCTTAGTGCATACATGCAACTCTGGGGATAGCATGTAAATTTGCAAGAGCTAGTTTGTCTTCAGCTTGTGTATTGCTGGAACTAAATGAATCCTATCTAGAGTATTTTTGTGATCCAGGAATGCCAATCTTGTCAAGAAGGAGTGAATTAGCTAGGGACCCCAGAATCTCACTGAAAAGTTTAAATTAAAGTAATCACAAGAACAGCCAACTCTGAAAGCAACATAAGTGAGCTGGTGGTAAATAGGACTCAACATATCTGATGCTCCCTAGCTTCCTTTCTTCTCATTAAGCCTTCTTCAGACATTTACTAGAGCTGTAGTCACTCAGCCAGCCTTACATCAGCCTCTACAAACAATAAAAGATCTCCCTGATAAAAATCAGAAATAGTGTCTGCTCAGCAGTGAACACGGCCCAAACATCTTGTGTTCATGAGCAGCTTAAAAACTCACAAGGGGGAAAAAAAGTACAATTTAACGTATATTTGAACATCCCAATCAGCTAGGAAAATAAAAGCCGTCTGCTAACCCACCCCACGCTTTTCCTCTTCACCAGGAGGAAGCTTCCATGTAGAGTAAGTTATGCAATATAGATCTGATAGTCTGAAGACCTCAGAAATTGATGGTATGACAAGGAAAAGGGACACAAAATGAAATCCCACTTGCCAAAAAAAATCCCATGTCCACAGATCCCTTGAATTCAAACCCAGAAGTAAAATCTCAGCAACCTCCTTTGTGATCAGGCACCACAATATCCTACAGAAAGAGATACAATCTTAAAGAGCCAGGATCTAACACTTGCAGAAGTTTTAGGCTTACATTTTCGAATACACTTTGAGAATAAATGGGCAATAGGTATCACTATGAAGTTTGAGAGGCAGTTTTGCAACCTGGAGGAGCCACTGGTGTGAAGTTGATGTGACCCAGAGCAAATAGAAAGGCTTCAGCATTTTGACTAAACATAGGTGATTTATTTTTCACTACATGGATAGCCAGATGGGACTGATAAGCTACAAGCTGAAGAAACAGTTTGGAACAGTCAACTCTATCCATTAAGAATGTGCTATTTCTTCAGCCAGCCTGCCCAACTTGCTAAGAATCAAGTAAATCTTCTTTGCTGAGCATCTGATTTTGTCAGGACACATGAAAGAAAGCTGCTTCTGCCTACCATACAAACACAAAATCAAGATCTAGATAAAACCTGGATAGTTCAGTCAACACTCGTATACTAAATTGATGTGACTGTGATGCTTTGCACAACACAAGTTTTATCTTTAGAAATTTATTCAAGCATAGCAAGTAAGTCTGGTAAGATTGAGCCATGTGGTCAGGCATTATTGTTCGTAGTTCACATTGACTAAATACACTTATCAATGTATTATTTAGAGATTTAATAAAATCATTGATAAAGAAAAATGCTTGCAGTTTGGACAAACTGTCAAGTCATTCCATGAGTGACTACACAGAAGAAGGTTGTAAAGAAGAAATGACTGAAACTGTCTACTCTGGACAAAATCCAGAAAAATTCAGTTTCGACATTCATAATAAAAATGGCACAAATAGTAGAAAATGTAATATTTTTAACCCATTTTTGGTTTGAATGACCATTTCAAGATGTAAAAAGGGCTGAAACAGACCTTTTTCTTCTGATGTATTCAACTCCGTGTAAATCTTTTCACACTTTTGACATGTGTGTCCTAACAATATTGTATAATTTTAGAAAGCCAAAGCTTGCCTGTGCAATGTTTAATCCCAACAAATAAAAGATCTGTAATGTGTGCTATCAACATAGACTTCCTCAAAGAACAGTCAAAGCACAAAATTTCCAGTTGGTTCTAGAGCTGTGAATTTCAAACTCATTTCAAGATCTCCTCCTTGACAGCTCCCAGCATCCTTCTATTATTTTTATGTGATGTTTACATGCTGCCCTCTAAATTTAATCTCTTACTTAGCTATTATGTTCTGCTTTGATTAGATTTTTCTCTAATAATAATAGCAAGATAGTTATATAACAGTAGTATAAATGTGACTAATTCCTTACGAGAAAGCAAAACTGCATTAATTTTACTGGAGCTGCAAGGCATGTTCTCTCAGCTACTTATTTCCAATTCCACCTAAATGATGTGGAAGATTCTGCTTGCAAGACTCTGCCACTTCTCACAAAGCTCTGTGCATGTAGCACTTGATCTCACACCATAGCATCTAACAGTAAGGTTGTCAAGAGAGAGAACTTTGCAAAGCCATTTCTCCTTGTCTTATCAGTATATGCCCTTGTAAAAAGTCCCTCTCTGTCCTTCTTATAGGCCCCTTCAGGTATGGGAAGCCTGCAATTAGATCACCCCAGAGCCTTCTCTTTTCCAGGCTGAACAGCCTTTCCTCATAAGGGTGGTATTCCAGCCCTCTAACCATCTTCATGGCCCTCCTCTGGACATAAGTCTAGACATAGACATAAGTCTATGTCCTTCCTCTGCTGGGGCCCTCAGAGCTGGATGCAGCACTCTAGTATGGGATCTTGTGAGAGTGGAGTAGAGGGGCAGAATCAGCTCTCCTGACCTGCTGCCCACATTGCTTTTGATGCAGTCCAGGATACAGTTGGCTTTCTGGGCTGCAAGTGCACATTGCCATCTCATGTCCAGCCCCTCATCCACCAGCACACCCGAGTCCTCTGCAAGGCTGTTCTCAATTTGTTCATCCTCCAGACTATCTTGATACTAAGGATTGCCCCAACCCAGGTGCAGCACCCTGCGCTTGGAAGAACTAGCACAACTTGGCCTGGCTAGCACACCTCACAGTACCAGAGACCCATACACTGAAATGATTTTTTATAAAAGTACAGATAGTCTGGAAGACAGATGAGAAGCTGGAAATCAAGAGAGGCACAATAAGTTAGCAGATGGTCAGATAAAAAAGAAGATGATGTACTAAAATAGAAAGTGGTGTAGAATGACATATTAAACTAGAACAGAGGAGAGCATGCCCACAGCAAGAACAATCACTGTAAAAACCAATAAAGATAGGCTTTGAGGTACAAAAGAGATACAAAATAGGTGACAGAAAAGAAAGACTACATGATTTGAAAAGACCCCAAGGAATAAAGCAGCTAAAAGAATAACTAAAAATAACGCTTTGCTAGATACAGCATCCAAATATGATATTTGAAGAGGGGGAAAAAAAAAAAAGACCAACACAAAGAGGTAGGAAATTGCTTTTTTAAAGCACAAAACTGAGGAAGAATAACAAACTGCAGGCCTTCACACTGAAAATAGCATTTGCAAATAACCTCCAGCTCTTCTTCAGAAGAAAATAATGTTTCAGTGTGCCAAACAACAAAGAAAAGTATGGCAAGCAGCATCCTGGGCATTTCTAGGTGGCTCCACATAGCACAGCTGAATGTTCAATCAGCTTTCAGATTCAAACACTGCCCTTTCACATAACACAAATAAGCACAGCCAAGTCACTGTAACCTCCTCGTGTGTACAAGAGCAGCCAAAGAACAACTAAATAATCAGAAATATGCACTAACATGTATATTTCATTGATGTGAGGAATGAAAGAGAGGGTTGTACTGACAACACTAACTTTAGTTATAACCCTATATTAACTGCTTCATTTAGTAAGCCATGCAGGGATTTATATACTTGGATGTTTGTGTGAAAATTTTATGCAGGCTTACTTGTTTTGCTAGGTACACACTTAAGAAAATCAACAAAAGTAAAGCAATTGCAGTTTTGGTAACTTCTTTTTACCCCTTTCTTTCAGTCATAAAAGTGTCAGATGAAAAATACATTTAAATTACCAAGAACTCAGGTTCTTTCCCCGCAAACTACCCAGGCATGAATCCATCTTTTGCACTCCACATGCAGAACAGAAGCCATCTCACTGAACCCTTCTGAAACACAGTAGGCCTCTTCACAGCAGATATAAGTGAACATACCACACTGGAGTTGGAATCAAACTCCAAGTACTTTCACTGAAGTTGCATTCAGGGTTAATTTGACTCATTATCTCTCTTGTAAAGGTGAACTGACACAGCAACTACAGTCACTGCAGTACAATGCCCCACAGAAGCATGCAGGAAATATCTTGCCCAGAACTCCTCATCTGAGCTGTTACTGATGTTCATTGCACATTTTACTGGCTTCTCTAACAGAAATGTAGATGTGCTGATTTCTTGGGCCACAAAGATCTATGCAATAAAAATAATTGTGACAAAATAGTAGTTAATTTTTCATAACCCATTATTGCTATTTTTTATATTTGTCACAGGGAAACCATATTGAATGAAACTTCAGAAGGTGAGTAGACCCACAACACAAATAATTTATGAAGAACAGACTGAAAGCTTAATTTACTTCACTAAGAAACAATTGAGAGGCTTCCTTTAGAGTTTTGGGTTATTATACACAGAGCTAAAATAATAACAATGCAAATTAGATTGCACTTTAGGAGACAAAAATAAATAAGGAGTCATGCTCTGGGACCACTATAAAATTAACATAAAATTAACAATATTCACACTGGAATTAAATGTTGGACTGCTACCATCTTACTGAAGTGGAGTCACAATAAAAGGGTGTTTGAAATTTAACAAATAAGCTGATTTTAATTCAGAAAAAAAATGAGAAAAAACTGTTTAGCAAAGGGAGCTGCTTCATACTCACATCTTGGAACACAAGAGTCCTTCACAGCAGGTGTTTTATTACATGCACTGCCTCACAAGTCAATAGAATTGAAGAGCGTGAGCAACACAAATCTCTGGGCTTAACACAACTCTCCATGCAACTCGCACATTCGCTCTTTGAGAGCTCTTCAGCACTTCAGCCTGCAAAGCTCATTTACCTGTCAGCCTCCCTATCCCTGGAATTCTCATGAGACACCTCTAATAAAAAGCAATACATTGAACTGCACACTGAGCAAGTATCCAGTCCTCAGGGGCATTGAATGCATCCCAAGCTTCATAAGCAAATATAAGACCTGTCTCTCCACGGTACCTAGTAACACTACACCTTTGATACCAATGGTTTAAGTTAAATCACCGGTAAGATTAAAAAAAAAAAAAAAAAAAAAAAGGAGAAATAAAAAACCCGCCCCAATGCCTCCACAGCTCCACCCCCTCAAAAAAAAAAGCCCCTTTGTAGTGGTAGGAAATAGTTTTGACAGATTAGTCTGCTTACATAGCACTTATTCCACACAATAGATTGGAACCATTTTTGGGCCTTCTAAATACTCTAGGAGGAAAGGGAAAGGCTCTGAAAAACAACCATACCCTTTGAAACAGAAAAACAAGCAATAACAGCCTCCACTGCCAGAAAGAGACAGGGTACACAGTTGTAGTTCATAACATAACTGCGAGTTTGTGGCTGGGTTGCTCAATCCAAAGAATTGCCTGCAAGCTGAAAAACTGATGAAAAGAAAATTAAGTGAAGCATTATGGGAACACTGAAGAAAGGCTATTTCTAAATGCCTCTAAAACACAGTCAGTGAATGCTATGTAACTATTACTCTTAAGAAATTTAACAGCCTCAAGTTAAAACTGTAAGTAATAACAGTTCTGAGAAAATAAGTAAACAGAAAAGTATCTCTCAGCTTCAACAGAAAATGAGAATGAATGCAAGAATTCCAAAGCAATTACAAACAAAAGCAAACCGGGATAAGGTACCATCCCTTTCCCACACAAAAAGAAATGAGAGTCCCAGGAATAAAGCCCCCAGGAAAGAGGGATAACCAGGGCCACTTGCAGTTTCTTCTTTTAAACAGAAGTAGTACTGCATAAATATTACAGCATAGAAGATGGAGGAAGGAAGTTTAACAACCCTATACTTACGCTGTGTTTTTATTTCAGGGTTTTTCTGTGTTTTCTTTTTTTTGTTTTGTTTTTTCAATTTCTTATAGCAGCAAAGCCAGAAATGGCTTATGCAGGTTACCCTAATAAAGCATCAGTAGACTTTTACATGATGTATGAATACTCTTAGCATGCCATGTCAGGGAAGTTACGAATAAATTTCAAAACCCTTACCAAACTTTCTTTTTTCCCGAAGTTCTTTTTTTCTATCAATTTTAATGTTTGTTTGGTAAAGACAGACTGTCAATTTAACCACTGGAGACAGACCTCAGGAATTCATATATGCATTTACACACAATGCCACCAATCCTTGGACGATCATTCTTTGAACAATCTCTTCCAGCATTCATTCGGTGTATATAAACTCTTCAAGGAAAAAGTAGACAGAAAGGACATGTCAAGACTGTTTTAGTTTGGGAAATGGAGACTGATAGAATACAAATAAATCCTTTAAGAAACAAGGGTTGATTGTACATGGTGTTTTCCTGTGTGAATAACCAATAAAATCTCCTTCACTTGCCCGTAAATTAGCTTGCTCTAAGCGACCAGAGAAAGAGATGCCACATTATATTGCAAGGACCTCATTTTAATACAGCAGAGCATATAATGGCTACGTTAACTCCCCAATCCAGAACAATAAAGAGGACATTAAAATAAGCCTCTTGTTGGTACACTGATCCCAGTACTGCTTTCCTTAAAGCCACATCAGGGAATCCTCTCAGCTAGATTTTTGGACTGATATCTAGCACCTCTCAATGGAATCTGCCAGGCATAGCTTGTAAATGAGAGGTAAGCAGCGACACTGAAGGAAGGGATGGAAATCCTCTGGCCCTGTGTGATCTGACTGGTCTTTAATTACAGTCTTAAAGTGCTTTACCCAGAGAGGTGCTGCAAGAACTATCCAGTTACCTTCACTCCACTTCCTATATATGTGAAAACAGTGAGTTTTTAACAGGAACAGCAGCCTCCCTACCCTGTCTTAAGTGGCCTTGAAGGAAAGACACAATTTCCAGCTCAGAGTTCCACAATTATGAAAAGCAGCAAATTTCACACAAATCTTTGCCGTATGTTTTACTGTATTGTTCAAGAAGGTACACAGAGACTCACAGTTTAAATAGATTTCTTTATATCAAACTCACTGTGGTAGAATTAGAGCAAAGATGAGAATTATAACTACAGTGACCAATAGCTACAGCAAAGACCCTCTAGAAGGCTTACCCAAAATTATTGTGCTTTTAACTGGCAGCAGTGCCCAAGCTGTAAACTCTTCAGAGTAGCTGGAAAGTTAGAATCAAAATAAGAACCAGTAGCAATTAGAAAGTATACTGTCTTAATTGTTCAAGAGTCAAAAGAGCATCACACAGGAAGCTTAGGAACCTATTGAAACAGCAAGTAAGAGGCATGGAATGGATAAAAGGAGACTTTGACATAAAAGATAATTATCCTTTGCATATTGATCCACACTTCCCTTTAAATGAATTGCAGCAGAACACAAAATACTTAGCAGATTACACATCTCTCCAAAGCATTCTCCAACTATATGTCAACACTTCATTTAAACAGAGAAGCAAAAACTAAGCAAATCTTTAAACTGTTGGAGTTCCTAGAGGCCGGAAAACTCTAATGCCTACATCTGCTCTAATTTAGAGATAGTACAACTTCATTAGAGACTTCTACAGCCTCTAAAACATTCTCAACATATACAAGGTAGTCAACAGTTAAAGTCACGGGAGGCCTGGGATCAACTCCTGTTCTCTTTTAAGGCTGTTTATTCAGTTCTACTTCTTATGTATCAAATTTTCGTCTTATGGTAGCAAATCTGGAAAAAAACAACCCATCCTGGACCGAGGAACTCAGAAATTAGTTCTAAAGGATATTACCTTCTCTGAAATAAGAAATGAGATGGACAAATTCTGGTAAAAAGTTGTTCTTTCTGGTAAACCTTTGCCCTTCCTGACTATCTGGCTGTCAGCATCTTCAAAAGCTGACAAGGAAGCATTATAGGCAACGGAAAGCATACCAAGGCAAATTGTGCCAATAAAATAAAAGCAATCTGTGCATCTCCCTAGAAGTGGTCTCGTTATTTCTGGAATAAATTTCAGACTGTATCACTGTTGCCTGGAGACTAAAGCCACCTACATTTCTGATAATAAATCTCACTGCTTCTCTTCTCTAGGAAGAGGGCATGACCTGTGCAGCTCTTTTCCAGGGTACTTCCAGATGCAAAATCAGGTTACAAATCATTCTTCACCCACATCTAAGATGCTTAGTCCAGTTGAGGCATACAGGATATGTATTCCTCTTCAAGGAACATGCTAGAAACTCTAAAAAAATAAATAGATGTAGGGAAAAAATCCAACCTCTATAAATCTTTATTTCATTGTGCTTTCATAAGTTTTACTTTTTAAGAGACAAGTTCTTCCATGTCAAAAAAAAAGTAAACTATTAACAGCCTATTCGGTTCTGTATATTTACATCAGGGAATTTATGAATCAACTGTGGCAATGGATAGCATCTGTTAATTTGAGGTGTTCTTTCCCTGCAGCTTGTTCCTATTATGAAAACAAGAAGCTAGTTGCATACACATTACAAGTAAATTCCATAAATAGCAACTACTGCAATATCCTGTCTCAAGTATCCTTGAATCTCAAGTTTAAGGACTGAGGTTACATGTTTTCCCCAAAATGAATTGAATTTATCTTTCCATATTCTTCAAACAAAAGCAGAGCCCACAGCCCATTAGATTCTCCCACAGATAGATAAGGAGGACCAGAGGATAATGTTATTGCACCATCTCTCTAAGACAAATTAGGTTAAGTCCTACCACCACAAACCCACATTTATTATCACAACTTCAAATCACTGTCAGTGCATTTGGAAACCTAAAGCAACACAAGATGTAAGCTTCCTTTATGGAACAGGTTCTTCAGTTAGACATCAAAGGTTGAAAAGCAAACTTGTGTGCTCCACAACACAATGGGTGTTGGGTGTCTACCTTAGTGTCTCTGATTGCATTAAGCTCAAATACTGAGTGTCACTTAATGTCCCATATAATCTAGGATTATCTGGGGCATCAACTGTGACATATCTGATACTGTGAAACAATAACATTATGTGATTTTTTTTCTCAAAGTGCTACTTCTGCTTTGACAGCTCACACTGATGTTTGATATGCTGGGTGGAAATACTTGAAATACAGCTTTTCTCAAGGGAAAATTTTCAAATGTCAGTTCACAAAAGTGATATGCCTGAGGTTGAATGATTCGTTTAGAACATGTTCAAATGTTGATTTCATCAAACTGAGTTATAACAAAAAATAGCAACATGTAATTCTTATCAATAAATTAGCCCGAACAACTTTCAAACAAAACAAGTCAGAATTTGCTGCCATTACCTCCACCTTTTGTTTAAAAAGATATCCAATTAGAGGGACTGAATTAGTTGTAGGCCATTATCACAAATATTCACCATTTCGTGACTCTGCTTTAAAAAGATCAACGTAGAATCACTTCTACACTTAACTCCTGCTGCCAGTGTAATATATAATAACAGAAAAAAAGGAAAAGTAACTTTTTCCACCAAGAGCTAACAATTTTCCTTACTCACGGTGTAAAGAAGATAAACTGTCCTAATATCTTGAAAGTCTAACTGAACTGTTAAGGAAATGTTGAGTTGGTCACTACCCCTTCATAACTGAAAGGCTTTGTAACCTCTTTCTTAATGAAAATTGGTTTCCACATAAGTTTCTGATTTAAGTCTGTAATTTAACAAATAAAATCTTCTTATTTCCTGTTAGGGAACAAGCTAACACACTTGTGAATCCTCATATCATTCTTCTTTGAGAATGAAAACTTGTGTTATCACTAAATATTAGACTTTTTGAGTTGACTCTGAAAGAGTAGTAAGTCACCCTACCACCTTTTTCTTCCTGTTTTATAAATACAGTTTTCAGCTACATTTGACCATTTCCCTACTGAGTTAACATCACCTCTACAAATTGGAACTCAACACTATCCTATGTCCCATTTCAGTGCTCTGTGCTTTTTCCCACCTTGCCTGTGCAAGTTCTGAGGTGGGACTACAGGTCTCAGCACTGACTGGTTTTCCTGTGAGCAGGAGGAGCCAGGCATCACATACAGAAGCAACACAGCTTACAAACTTTGCTTGAAAAGGGAAAAAAAAAAAGAGAGGAGAGGAGAAGAGGAGAGAAGAGGAGAGAAGAGGAGAGAAGAGGAGAGAAGAGGAGAGAAGAGGAGAGAAGAGGAGAGAAGAGGAGAGAAGAGGAGAGAAGA
>JAWWES010000168.1:41839297-41968425 GCA_035583135.1 Lophotriccus pileatus | reverse complement strand
GAGAAGAGAAGAGAAGAGAAGAGAAGAGAAGAGAAGAGAAGAGAAGAGAAGAGAAGAGAAGAGAAGAAAAAGCCCCAACCAACAAATGGGTATAGTATCAGTAGTTATTATAAAAAGGACTGATGGATTATGTCTAACTATTACAAAATACAGACATTAATGTCTACTTTGTGACCAAAGCTGACTTCAGTGTTTATCTGTATGCAAGTACACAATAATCTTCAAAACGGGGATATAACCTATTCTGCATAATGTTGCCATCACTATCTATTAACTTCACATAAGTGCATAGCAGGTGACAGAATGTAACAGTTACTTGGGAATAATGACCTACATATGACAGAATAACAAAAAATCTACCCCTTTCAAGATGTCCTCATCACACAATTGAAGTTAATTAGAAGAGGATAACAGACAAAGATCTTTTGGTAAATAAAGCTACCAGCCAGACAGGTCACATCAGGAGTGAAGAGTCAGTCACAATGCAGACTACATCTTTGTTCTCATTAACAGCCGATTTCCTCACTGACATTCTCAACAGACCTAAGATGGTGCTCCAGATGTGCGAATCACAGGGGGAAAAAACAAAACAAAGCAAAACAAAAAAACACTTGGCCTGAACAGCCCAAAGGCAAAACTTGAGCTGCCTCTCTGTGCATAATTTAACACCATACCCAGCATCTCAGCTCTATTAGAAGCTTCTCCCTCCCTCCCTCACTTTAGCCAGTAAATTCTACATAGCAATGCAGTGAGCATGGTGTGCATGTGTACACATACACACTCACATCTAAATCTCCTTTTTGTATTCTTATTGCAATGTCAACAGACATCTTGGTATTGCCAAAAGCATATAGTAGCAGCACTGACATCAGCTTCTGAAAATATCCAATGATCTGAAACTGCTTCTCATTCTTTGAGTAGGATGCATTCACAGTAGGTTCACAAATACTTTGAAGACAAGAGACTGTACTTCTTCATTTGTTCTGGGAATGGAACCTAATATCTATGTGCAGACTTTTTATGGACTAGTACCTGATGTAAACACTGACAAAATGAAAATTCAGGAGATTAGCCATCACAAGCTCTTGCAGTAAGTTTTGAAGGTGTTTACACATTCATAGTAGTCTCCAAAATATATCATCTCACCGCAGATTGATTAGATTGTTTGCACTAACATTTCTGCTACTCAAACAGAATACTTCCCTGTCGAGAGATTCACACACGTTTATTTTAAAGATCACTTTATAGGTAAAATCAGTCTTTTAGAAACTTCTGAGAGCTTTACATCATTTTACACTATCTCCTTAAGCTTCCAGAAGGATTTCTAACATTTTCTAGAAGCTGCTGCACCCTCTTGAATGTGAGAAAAGTACCTAGAAGACATCAACATACGGTGTATTAACTATTTTATTGTTCTACTTGCCAGCAGAGAACTTCTAGACAAATAAACATGATGCACACCCACTGAGCAAGGTGTCATATATAGGGTTTGTGTGCAATGAAGTATTACAGGTCTCAGCTATGAAAAGTACTGCAGAAAGCTAGCAGAGATTTCATCTTGCCTTTTCCCCATCAACTTCAGTAGTGAACTTACACTAAGTGACTGTACAATCTGCTTCTCAACAACCAGCCATATACAGTGCACTTTAGAAGAATACAGGAAAAATCTGAATATCATCAAACAACCTAATATAATGATATGGCAGACACACAAAAAACAAGCACTTTTGAGATTCAAACTTTATTACTGTCAATATCAACTGATTTCAGTAGTTACAGGTGGAAATTGTTCCCTAATTGACCATCTGTGCAACTACTCTGCTTCACTCTAATGCTATAAAGATGCATTTCGTTCTGTCAGACAGTAGCTCCTAAACAGTATTTTGTTACCTTCTGCTCTCGCTCTTCAATTATTTTCTTCAGGAGTATTTTAGAAAAGTTCTGGTCTAAGCACTCACTACAGCTTTCTTTCTAAATCCCCAACCTACTCAAACACAGTTACTCCTTTAAATTACCTAAGCAGTCTACAGAGGTTAATTCACTCAAATATTGGGGTATCACCAACAATGGGAGCAACACCACTGCTTATGGATAAGAAAAATAATACTAATCAAAATTTTAGTATCCCATTGGATGAGGTCCCTAACACCAGTGACAGGTTTCATTACTTTGAACAAGTCACAACCTTTACACTATAGGTCAAACCAAGCAAAACACCACAACAAAGGAAAAAAAGCCATCAAACCAAAACCACACAAACTAACAAATAAACGTAGAATTTTGATAGGTGAGGAGAGGGGAGTAAACAAATGTTTCACCTGATACAAACTATCCAGTGCAAGTAAAAAAACTCATCAGAGCACAAACACAAAGCCAATTTTGTCTTTTGCTCTACAAACCTGAAAGCTGTTTGCACTTTCATATAGACTACAAAATGTCTTTCCTATATACCAATATCACTTGAAGTATCTAACGCAAAAAAATATACCATTACCTAGGTCAGCATTTGAAAAGTCTGCATAGGCCTCCTTTTCAGGGTTTGAGTTCCTTTTTGCCAAAAATTACACTCACTTTCATGTGTTTAGTCCTACCTAAACATATTAATTTGCCAATGCAGACAGCACAAAAGAGGCATATATTCCTGAAAAGTGGTGAACATTAAGGAAAAAAAATAGCCCCAACCCTTCATCAGCCCATAACTCCTACAAATGCCTCAATTACTGCATTCTACAGTCAGTTTGAATCTGTTCCCATTATGTTTCATATCTGAAGTCCTCTTTGAATGGTCATGAAACCTATATATATATAGGCAATTACTTGTTTCCTGTTCAGCCTTCCAAAGCAAATATTTATTGCTATAAGCTGTCTATTCATCCATGTATAAAAATGAGGCTTGCAGGAGGCTAGAACAGTACTTGACGTCCAACCCGTTTGTCTGCTTTTCCACAACCTGCATGTACAATCTTCTTCAGACTATTCGGATTCTGGAAAATTTATGATTTCCATCAACAACTCCAGTTTACCATTATGCCAGCACAGAACAGGACTAGTTGCCTCCGCTTTTATTCTTAAAGCACTTATCTAATCATATATCTACAAAGCAAAATTAAGTTAGCAAGACACTGGAACATTAGAAAACAAACAAACAAACAAACAACAAAATAGACAGAGCCACATCATTGTCCAAGCCACATCAATATCACTGAGATCAGTGTGCATGAGAAAAATGCCTGTCAGACTGTTCTTTCAGGTATGAGGAAAACTAAACATTGTGTTAAGAAAGGTCAAGGACCACAAAACAAAAATCCATAGGTAATGAAACCATTAGCTCTGTGTTTCATACCTGAACTCCCACTTCCTTTCTCTGCCACTGCTCAACTATTTTTACTGTACACACACAAAACAGCAGATACAAAATACACAGTCAATTTAATGTATTTTTTAAAGAATTTAGATGAATTAGTGGCTTATTGCTCTCAGCATTTGTTTCCATCACCATAGTGCATTTGCACCCAAGTTCTGATCTTAAGAAGCTGCAATCCTGAAGTATCTCCCCATCAGCAAAAGTGTTTCTGGCTCTTTCCCAAGGATCCACCTCATTTCATTTGTCAGAAGGTATGCTGTGGGAGGAAGAAGATGGCCCTGGAAGGCTTGCACACCTTTAATTTCTAAAGGACATACTCCAAAGCTTTTCTTTCCAAATTCCAAAAATGGCTTAGCAACGAACTCTACAATAAACAACCCTTAATCAGAGACTGATTAAGTATATTAACATAACAAAAAAGTTAATAGCCTTAAAAAGTACGCAAGAGTAAATTTAGATAAGATCAAAAGAAACAGCTTCTTAAACTAAATGTAATTTTGAAGAGAAAGTACTAATTTAAAAAGTTATGAAAGGACAAAAAAGGAATACTAAAAGCCAGATTAAATAATACTTCCAGGGAAGCAGCACAGTAAAAATAGTCTGCAGTAGTTTCAGCACAAGTTTGTCCCCTACCAACCATTTACAGATTTACAGATGGGGAAGTGACAGCACTGGGGAGGAGCATTAGCTTATCCATTAGTACCCATTTTTATGGAATGTCTTTTCACATAAATATTTAGGTTAGAAAGCACCTCTTGATCTTATCTAGTTCAATAGCTGTGCTTGAAGCAGTGTGACCTACAGCAGGTTGATCAGGAGGATGCCCAGACAAAGAGAAAAACAAAACACCAAAAACAAACAAACAAAACAACAAAACACCAAAACAAAACAAACAAAAAAACCCCAAAACAACAACACCACCACATACACACACAAAAAAAAAAAAAAAAAAAAAAAAAAAAAGAAAAAAATATTTTCTTTTTCACCTGGTGTTCACACGTATTGTATTTTTTAAATCTCTGGGCACTACTGAGAAAAGCCTGGCATCTTTATTCCCTCCTACATCCTGAATCCATCTTTTGTGCTCTTCTTTCTTCCCCTCACTACTTCCCAAATCCTGTCTGAGATCACTTAAGAGGTCTTTACTAATCTGTGCAAGCCTCCTGTTTGGTTTTGCTCAGTTGCTGCCTTATTGGGACTGATCATTCTTGAGCTTTGAGAAGGCGACCTTAGAATATCCATCATCTCTCATACATCCCTCTTCTCTCCACAGTTGTATCCCAAGGGATTTTTCCAGGCAAATCATTGAAGTGCAGGAAGTCTGCTCTCCACAAGTTCAGGGTTGTGGTCCTGCTTTTTGTTCTGCTCCCTCCACTTAGGATCCTGAACTGCATCATTTCATGGTCATTGTGCAGCCAAGTCTGCCTCCAGCTTTCACATCCAAAACCTTGTTTGCAAGTATCAGGTCCAGCAGAGAGCCCTTCCTTGTTGTCTCCCTGATCATCTGTATCAGGAAATTGTAACGAACACACTCAAGAGATCTCCTTGAGGCATACTGAGTTGTCCTGCCAAAAGATACAGTGGTTAATATTCCCCAAGAACCAGGACTTGTGAATGCAAGGCTTCTTCCTGTTGTTTTAACGCAGTCTAACCTCTACCTTTCTGATCTTGAAACTGATAACAGATACCCACTCCAACATCACCCGTGTCAGTCTGCCCACTATTCTCCACCCATAAACTCTTGAATGACTCCCAACTGGTCCCAAGACAGCACACCATCCACACAGCTGCTCTCCGATCAAGGGCAACTCCCTCTACTTGCCTGTCCTTTCTAAAAATGCTGTATCTCTCCATTGTAGCCCTCCCTCAGGTAAGCCATCCCATCATGCCTCCACAATCCCAGCAAGGTCATACCTCTGCTACTGCAAAAGGACTTTTAAGTCCTCCTTTTGGTCTCAAGCAAATGTGCTGCATAACTGAAACTTTCCACACCTCCCCGAGAAGCAGCAAGACACTGCTCCATATGCTGTCAATGAGCATGGTAATACTCTCAGCAAAATTACACAAGAAATATTCCCTTTTTCAAGCAATTAGCTCAGTCAGAAACACACCAATAAAGAAAAGTAGCACAGTGTATTACTGATGGTTGTTAGTATCTATAAATAGAGGAACTGGCAAATTCAGAATGGGAAAAAAAGGAGGTAATAAGACAAAATGATTAAATGAAGAAAGTTGAGACCTAAAGCTCACCAAAAATGTGATAACATTAAATATGCCCTACAATCAAATAGTCAAATATGTGTGAGGGATAACAGATAAATACTTGGTTTATGTAAGAGATGTGACAAGATATTAAGACAGTCTAGGGAAGTATTCTTCCTCCTTGTTGTACAGATTTGGATGGGTGTTTGCACGTGCTCCCTGCTAAAGTGAGTCAGTAAAATACAGCATGTGAGAGGACTTTCTGCTGCCCTGCAAGAGCAGACCTTTGGTTTTTCTTCCAAGGAACGCTGAAGACAATGGATTAAAGAACAACGTAACAATTGTCAATCTAAACAGGACAGCTGGATTCTTCTCTTAGAGCAGATGGTATGTGGGATATAAATAAACTCTTTCCTATATACAATTTAAATCAAAATTGGAAAAAAAAAAAAAGAGAGAGAAACAGTTATGTTTGATTGATACATTCTACAGAATTATTTAACTGTACCCTCCTACTCTCCAATCTCTGATGTCAGCTCCACACAGACTTGCTAGAAAATGGCTGTTGCACTGCATGAAGAATTGTACATCAGAAAACCTTTCTAAAGCCAGAAAGTTTAGTTTTTCTTATCATAAGTTTTCCCCTTTCTCTCCTGAGGTTATGTTTAGACTGCAGTTTGTGCTCTCATGATTGCATCAGGGCCATGACTATTGCCACAAGTACTGGTAACAATCTGGCATCCGCAGAAGGCTGTTCACTATAGACAAGCTACTCACAGGTGCCTGCCTTTGCCCCTCAGCAGCTACTGAGCTTTGCAACTGCTACAAAGGGCAGTACAGCCTTGGCAGTACAGCCTTGGCAGTACAGCCCCACAGCTTCTCCTACTAATCTGCAATTTTCTATGCAGTCTCTGCACTTCTCCAGACGGTCTTCAAGGCTGTGAGGTGCAGAAATGCATCCTGCTGCAGCAGAGGCTCCACAGTCTTCCTCTGTCTGCCAGGTGAGGTTCCAAAGGCTCACCACTGTGGCACTCCAGCTTCTTCCCCAGAAAAGCAGCAGCACTCTCTTACTATCTTAGTTTCTGATGTGACCAACATGCAGAAATGTTTTTGTAAACCCATCTGTAGTTCTGTATTCCTATGTCGAGGCAGACTGAAGTCAGCCCACATTACTCTCAGATAATAACCTTCCCCTCTGTATGAGCATCAGACAGCACCAACCTCCCATTTTTGCTGTGCAAGTACAGGTTTCAGTTAATGAGCTAAAAGATATGCTCTATTAATTATGAATAATGTGCAGTTGAGGACTCACAGTAGAGCTGTCAGAGAGCAACATGCACATGAAAGTGCTAGAACTCTCTGCTATTTACACGCTATGGTGCTTCTAGCCATGCAATAGTAAAGGCCCTGAACTGCTACCATGAAAGACCAATTTCAGTTTCTGTTGAACATCACTGCAGAAGTAACACAATGGGACAGCAGAATAGAGGAAAAGGCTCCATTTGTTTCTAAACTTTCAAGATATCAATAGTATTATTTTTCTATAGATATTATACACATACATATGGAGTTCAATTATGACTCAATATAAATTACCTCTTAAGAAAAAAGTTGTGTGTTTTGTGTTTGTCTTCTTAAGTGCACACAATCTGTAAGAAAAATAAATGTAATTATATGATCAATGCCTTCAAAGAACCACTTCAGTTTTGTCTATAATATTACCCAGTGAGGTGCCATGGCACTGCCCATCATACATGTTTTAAAACCACAGCTGATGTCCAGCCAGGCACGCTTGCATTAGCTCGCTGCTCTCACCAAAAGCGCACACGGGCCCTGTGACACTAGATGGAGCTCATCACCCACCAAAGCTACAACACGGCACTGGGTCATAAGAACGCAGGAGTTGGACAAACAGTGTAAATAAACGACATTTATATTCAGGCAACCTATTTAGGTGGTTTGCTTCCTTGTTTCATTTTTTAAAATGGTTACATACGTCCTTAACCATAAATCTCTGCAGATTGACAGGACACAGAGAGAGGAAATGGAGAAAGGAGGTAAGCCTCCTTTCTCTGCTCATTCTACTTTATGCATATAAACCCCACTGTTATCTGATCCCTGTGCACAGGAATTATGCCTTAACTGTTTGTTTCTGGGGATAATCTTTTTCACTGAGGCAAATCCAAATTACAAATCCTACTTTATTAGATGAGAAAACTGAAATTTAGAAAGCTTAGGCCAAACATCAAAATTTGAATTGATTTTGAGATCAATTCTATAGTTGCAGTGTATATTTCAAACATTTCAAGCTTGAGCTGAAATTACAAAATTTTCAGGTCCTACAAAAAATTGAATTTCAGTAGGCAAAATATTCAAATAAATTTACGAACTCCCACATATTTAACTAGCAGTCAACTGCAAATAACCTTTGAGGATTCACACTTAAATCATCTCCCTCACTTTTATAGGTTTGCTAGTCTTGCAAAAAGATCAAGGTATCTAGTCCTTTGCCTAAATCATAAAAAGACCTTTTCTTAATATTAACAATGATAAATGGCTCCAGAAAGAATTCCTATCTACTCTTGAAAGACCAGGATGCAGGGATGCAGTGTAGTAAGACTTGTGAAAACCAGAGACTCATCTTCCCTCAATATGTTCTTTATCAGTGGGTAGTTGGAGAAAAACACACAGCTGAAAAAAGACTTTGGTGCTATTCTGGACTGCAAAGAAGCAGAAATGCCAAGAGTAGAGAGGATTCTAAAATAAGATGACTTTGCTTAACAAGTTGATGCTGTCAAAAAGGTTTGTGAACAGCATTCTTTGGTTAACAGACAGCTTTGCAAATGCTCACGTGGCCTCACTTGCAGTTTGCACATACAAAGTGTCCAGTGACTTAAAGAGCAGTGGAAAGGACACACAGTGCAAGAAGGCAGTAATGTCTTTATTCTTCATGCATTGCTGTCATAGCAAAACATTCCGCAGACTGCAAAACATGGAATCAATGGCGCTTGACCTAAGGGTCACCCAGACATAGCTGACCCTTCTCAAAATCTGACAATCAGATCAGGGATGATATTTCAGACAGAACTGGCTTTAAGTGGTTAGAGAAGAAAGGTGAACAAAACTCAAAAAAAGCATTCAATAGTGGACCCCTCACTTGATCCAGAGAGTCTGCTCACAGTACTCAGTGCCTAAAACCAGCCAAAACAGTCCCAGTGCAGGTACAAATGAAAGTAGCTGTAAGCAATCCCAGAGGAGTCAGAGCAACAAGAGAGGAACCTCTGTATGTGATAAGGATCTTCCAAGCCCCCAGGATGGTAAGACTGGAATAAAAGTTAAATGAGTGCAAGTCTCATGTGTCCCCTATGTATATTCCATTAAAAGAAAATTATAACCTAATCCTAGATGCACTTTTATCCATATGAATTTTCTATTAAAAAGCTGCAGTTAAGCTCTTTGCCTTGATGCTATCTTGTGATAATGAGTTTCAGTGCTTAGTTACGAAACATGACAAAAGTACTTTATTTTATCAATTATTGTTGGATCTGCCGCCTTTCAGTTTTAGTTCCACTTTTTGGGTTCTTCTATTACTTCAAGAGAAAAAGAGCACCCCATGCATCTCATTGCCATTCATGATGAGTAGCTCAGTCATTGTCTGCCCCTCACACCCTATCTAATTCATATATTCTTGATGCCTCCTAGGAGCATGACTTTGTTGCCAACCATTTTATTATCACTTGTTTCTGAAAGAAAAACAAGAAAAGACTATACTGTCAGAAGGAATTTTCCTATTAAACAGGTAAATACATTTAGAAGCACAGAATACTGAAGATGAATAAGGGGAAGCCTTGTTGCATCAAATAGAAGGAAATGCCTCACTGGGGTGTATATAAACAGTGAATAATAAACTACAATCAAATGTTAAGTACAGTGAGAGTCTATATCTTGCAGTGAACTTGCAGCTATTAAACAAGCTCTAATCCACTTAATCCACCATGCTATTTTTAACCGTGGCCATTGCCAGAGGCAATGGCACAGCTATACGGAAGAACAAGAGTGATGCACTGTTCTATACATCAGGTTTCTTTCCCAACTTCTTGTTGTTAGAGATTGACTAAGAAATATGAGCCATAATATTCTTCTCAAACCTCTGTGATAAACAGTGAAATAGAATCCAATCATCTACACAGAAAACTGAGAATTCTTTGGGATTTTAAAGCATCCAACTGGATTATTACAATAGTATAATCAATTGTTTGAAAAGTATTTTCTTGTATTAATTTTGCATTTTTTATCCTTCCATTTTTACCAGGATTTTGTTAGGCTTTTATTGGCTTCACAAAACTGTATGTCCTGTAATATCATTAATTATGTTAAATATTTTGGTCCTTCCTTCCTTTCTGCTGAAAAATAGTTAGCTTTAAATGTCAAAAATGTTCTTCACTTCTTATCTTTACACAGTCCACAATATTAAATATCCTTTTTATTTTTTTTTAATCTAGAAACAATCTCAGATTTTTCAGAAATTGAGAACTAAGTATTGGTAGAAGCAAATAAGTTCATATAGCTCTAAAATTAGAGAATCCTTTGCTCACAAAGTAATGATTCAAAGCAGTTGGAAATTTGTTCTTCTGCAACTAACTAGAGGAAAGAAACCAACCCTAAAAAATTAAAAAGTAATAATGCCTTTTAAATGCCTTGCAAGTTTTAAAATCAAATCCTAATTGCTGTGGTTATTTATACCTAATAACCTAATAGCTGCAGTTTTGAAGTGGATTTTGTCCCTATCTTTTCTCCTCTCATGTGTAAACTGAAACCTGTAAAGCTTTTCCAAAGAACAATTTTGATTACTCCAGCCCCAATGGATTTTTTTCCCTCCTCAAGGGAAATAAAGGGCAGAGAATAAAGCAACCTTTCTCGGCCTTTGTTTCAAGTAAAAAAAAAAAAATTAATAAAAGACCACAGAATGACGTGAAAAGGAGGGAAAAATAACTAAAAATTGAAGAGGGTCAGTAAAAACCCCCTACAGTCCTGTTGGCAACTATCCAGCATTAACATGCAGGAAATAGGAAATTAAATATTGGGTAATATTCCAATATTACTGCTTTTCAGTCTATTGTTCAGTTTCCTTTCTCCAGTAACCCATCTCACTTTATGTCAGAGGCACAAGAGGAGAAAGATCCATCCTGTAAATCACAAGATAATTTCTAGCCTAAGTTCTCAGTCCTCAGCCTGCTTTCAGGGTTGCATGTGACAGATTGCCACTGCTAGACATCAGAATCTCCAGCAGCAGAGTGAGGGAAGGACTTCCTGACCAGCTCATCCTGCAGCATGTTACTTCTCCTCCAGAAAGGGGTCCTTTTAGATGAGAAGGTCACTATAAACTCAATTCCTTGAAAGCTAAACTACAAGTCTAGGTAAAAGCTTTATTTCCATAAAAATAAACTGCTATATCTACCCTGAACAGACATCACTAGTCAGCTAAATGAATTCCAAAATACTTATACTCCCATTGGTTAAATACACAAATTGTTTCACACATATTACTGAACTGCATTTAAATCCTAAGTGAAGCATAAAGCAATACTAGAACATAACACAGTAAGTAAAGATTGCCACTGCTCAGAGTAAATGAAGAAGGAAAAGTTGAAAATTTGGAGGTGAGTGATACCACCTAATGTTCCCGTCCTTGACAAATGCCAGGGAACTGAGCCAGGTCTGCTTTCTCAAGCCACACAGGTAGCTATTGGATCAGAGGACAGTCACACAGTATATCAGCATCGTTGTTCCAAGCATTCACCATATCAAATCATATTAAAAACATCTTTAAAAATATGAGGTGCTATTACTACCTAGATTTCTGCAGTATCCTCAACAATGACATTCTCTTCTCAGCACCAGTCAGCTCTACTATGCATTTACCTGCTGTCTGCCCTAGTCTTGCCAGGCTCATTAAATTTTAATTAGCACAACATACTGCTGCCTAAGCACGTGTGTTTTCCACCACTAAAAACATGCTAGTGTTATCCAAGACACCTACACAGGACTAGCAAATACGACAAAAAAAGACATGCTTTTCTGGAGTGCCAACTACAGGCCAGGCAAGCTACCAAATTTAAAATTAATTTAAAATTACTCTGTACACCTACAGTCAGTTGAATCCCATCCCTATTCAGCTATCCCAGCTCACAGTTCGAAGAGGCTGGAGGCAACCCATGCTCCTCCTCTGCTTCTCCAGTCCGTAGCACTTCTCCCACTGAAGCACCAGTGAGAAAAATTGCTGCTGAACAAGTGAGATGACTGGGCTTTGGGAAAACATCTCATGGTGGGGGAGAGTCCAAGGAGACTGCTGATTTTGACTATTGCTTTTGAGAGGGGAAATCCTGGGAGAGATCAACAGGAACCTCTCAGCCATACTTTATTCTGAGAAAGAAGTAGTCCAGGCACGGGTTTCCAGTATATGAAATCCACTGGTGCCCAGGAGGTCTGTCCAGTAACTGAAAGACAACACTCCTCATCTAGGCCAGTGCTCCAGATTCTGGTGACATAATTTAACCTAATGACAGCACAATGTGTTTCAGGCACCGGTAGTACGAAACACTAAAAACACATGGCTCCACAGCCAAATGGAAAGCAGTTGGCCAAAGTATCAGCAATGGCTTTCACCAGCAGCCATTAACTTACAAAAAATGCAATTTTTGAATCATTTCAACCATGCTCATCTGACAAGATCACAACTCCAGCAGGAAGAGCTGTAAACAATTTAATGGATAAAAATATGCAGTTTCCCATTCTGAATAACAGGCTTGGAAGGAATCACAGTGAATTTCAATATCACTATACCTACGCACTAGGAATAAGGTGTGAAAGACTTATAAAAGCACAGGTCAAATTAGTCGATCCAGTCCAATCCACATGTTTGCTATCCTAGTGGAACACACAGTATATTTTTTTTATGGAAATTTCAGTATTTCTTTATGAAGATTAGATTTTTTTTGTTTTAATGTAAATTCCTTTGGCCAGAAGAAATGCAAATTAAAGTCTAGTTTTTGTCAGCACCAGTCTAGAAACAAGCATAAACCTATTGCATTTCAGACCTTCCACTTTTATCTTAATTTCCACGTCTCTTCTTCCAAGTCTAATCTGAAGAGGAGAGTTCTCTACTCCATAGGAGAGTTCATTACTCCATAACAAGTACTAAGATGCAAGAAATCCTCCTGCCTGCAATACAGATTCTTCCTCCACTTCTCCAAGTACAGTATTTTGTTGATAACTACCCACTAAAGAGTTTAGCTTGAGTCCAGAGATCACTACATGCATGGGTAACATCAAAAGCTACTTAGGTGATAACAGGACTGGTAAACTTGGTAGGCATTTGCCCAATTGGGTATATATCAACCATCCTGAGGGACCAAGGATGGATTGTACACTATTGTTCTTCTCATAAAAAAGAGCAGTGCTGTAAGAAACAAAGTCTTCCAGTCTTTTGCACATCCCAAGAGGACTAATTTTAAGTCCCTGGGATCCCAGAACCAGAACAAGGACACAGTTCTAACAACATCCAGATTAAGAAAGGCAGGATATAAATTGAATTTTACTACCTCATCTCAGAGAACATGACCACATAGGCTAAAATCCAGATAACTGTGTGACAACACCTACTGTGAAAGCAGATATTTACAAGAAGTTATCTATAATGGGTTATTTATTCATGTACCATAGACTAAAATCTCCATATAGTTCACTGCCCTGCAAAGTCTACCTGGCTTGTACAAACATTAATTTAGCTGTATTGTTTTCCTGTTATTCTTATTTCAAATTACTAAATAGCTCTAGAGATCTTTGGTTTTGTTACCAATTAAAAAGATAAAACACAATTAAATATACATGAATAAGTAAGGACAAGGAATTTCTCCTTTTTCTCCCAAATGCAATTTAAACCAAATAAGAGGCAACAAAAGAGTGCCCATTGAAATCTCTTCTCTCATATCTCATAGAAAATCAGGCATTATCTAAACACCCGAACAGATTCTAAATTTAAGACACAGCATGCCAAGTAAAATCACGGACAATAGCAATGCAGGCATATATGAAAAGATGGTTGTTCTGGCAGATGCACATGTCCCAAAGCTGTGCAGTGTACAGAGCATCAACGTATCACCAACAAAGTAAGCACAAAACCACTGTAAAAAAACAAAACCAATGTCTGTATACCCCTCATAACTGAGGTACATTGATGGGGCACATGACTTGGTTCTGTACCACCTTCTGTGTGTCTCCATCACACTCCATGGTGAAGACATCCCTTCAACCTAAGCCTCTCCTACATTTCTGCAGGTTTTTCACAAAGACCTTGGCTGAGACGTAAAAGTTATTCCACACAGAAGAAGCACTGGTGAAGAGAAGCGTAATATGAAACTTTTAGACTGGGGCGGGGAAGGTGAGGATATTTGCTTATAAGGTAGCAAATATCCTCACCATATTTCTGGTAAGGGTCCACAGCAGGGCAGAAGTTTTCATTGTGACTATGAGGTACTGGTGATCTGCTATTTCTCTTCCAATTGTAATTAAAAATAGTTCTATGGATTAGGCAGTGGACTGAGACACAATATTTGCAATTGGAAGTAGTTGCTAAGATGTACCCAGGGACTGATACTGGGGCCAGTCCCATTCAACATTCATGACCTAAATAATGGTACAAAGAACACCCTCAGCAAGGTCACAGACAACACAGAAGGAGGAGTGGCTGCAGATGGATGTACTGCAGTTTGGAGGGACTTGGACAGGTTGGAGAACTGGGCTGACAGGAATGTTGTGAAGTTCAACAGTTGGAAATATAGTCCGCACCTAAGGAGGAATAATCTTGGGTATCAGAGGCTGCTTTTCAGCAGGTTGGTCCAGGCAGCTTTTCTGAAAAGTACCTGGAGTCGTGCTGGGCACCAAGCAGCACGTTAGCCAACAACATGCTTTTGTTACATAGAAAGCCTCCTGTGCTGCCTGAGGGAGAATGTTACCAGTAGGTCGAGAAAGGTGATTCCTCCCCCTTGGTTCAGCACTGAGGAAGCCAGACCCAGAGTGCTGTGTGCAGTGTGGGGCTTGCCAGCACAGAGAAGATACAGACTTATAGGAGCAAGCTCAGCACAAGGCCATGAAGATTTAGAGACTGGAGCATCTTTCATGTAATGACAGATTGAGGGACCTGGGACTGTTCAAGCTGGAGAAGAGAGGACTCAAGGAGGGGGTGGGGGCAATCTTATTAATGTGTATAAATATCTGATGGGAGGGAGTAAAGAAGATTGCGCAGTGGCCAGCGAAGAGAGGAGATGCAATGGGCACAAACAGGTTCAATCTGAAAAAAAAATCCAAACAAAAAAACCAACCAAACAAACAATAACAAAAAAAAGAGGTGACCAAGCCATTATATTTTCCACTTCAGTGGAAATGAGGTATAATAGATGTCTCTCCAACAAAGCACATGCTCCCATTAGTACATTTCTATCTCCGAGAGGAAGTTAAAGATAATATCTTAAAATTGGTGTCTCTAAAAAACCAAACCAAAACACTGCTTACAAAAATATTTTAAAGGTACCCTGTGTCTGGGAGAATAGCTTGCTTTTTACAGTCAGTGTTTTAACAGCTACTTGTTGCCCAGTAGATCTATAGCTTTTATCTTCCTTCCCTGATTATGTTATTGTCATTATTAAGGCCACTTTTAATGAAAATCCCATTTTTCTAATGATTGAGCTGCAACCACCAAACACCACATTCTTGGCAATGCACCATCCTATGCATACAAACCAACGACTTTCTCTTTTTGTCCTATATTTACATTTTCACAGGTTTTGGAGTGTTGAGTTATGTTTGTTTGCATTTTGGTTTTGGTTGGGTTGAAGGTTTTTAATAGAAATTAAGTATTAAAGATCATATATGAAATGGCATGACCAATTGGGCTAAAAACATTCTGCTTTTCTAGTCTCTGAATAACTAGCAAGGAATGAAGCAGAGATCAGTGATTTTTTTTTAATGAAATACATACAGAAAATGGCTTACAAGTTTTACAGGCTTACAAGGTCTTTCAAGGCTTACATTCACCTGTAAGTACTGTCAAGTCCACAGGCGAATTACACAGGATACACCCTCCTTGCTTTCAGATATTAGGAATGAGAATGGGGGCAAGCTAGGAATTCACCTTACCTTTTTCAGGGGGCAGGGAGGAATTCACCTTACCTTATTCAGAAGCACCATTTGATGATGCTTTTTAAAAGCATTTTATATGGAGTTTTCACCATGGAATATTACTGAACACATACTTACTTTTGGTGCATATGTCCATTCCTCCACCACCTACCACAGATATGCTTCAGGAATAAGAGGCACCAGGCATAGACTATTAACCAAAGTAAGAAAATACCAGAAAACTCTTTCAACAGGAATGAACAGAAACCAGCATAAAATGAATTTTATTGGGAGGCCATGCCCACAGATATCCACAGCAAACATCTTTCTCTTGAAGGACACATTCTGTCTCATCATAAACTTCCCCTTTCATCCAGCATGGCTTACCAAAACAACCTCAGGTGCTGGGAGTCTTCTTGTTTTTTTATTTATTTTTCTTTTCTTTAAAGTGAAAACAAAAGAAATCCAATCTAGACATGCAAGACAAACCAATTCACAGCAGCACAAGCTGTATCACTTAGTCAAAGGAACATTCTAAACACCTGTTTATGAGCAAAACCAGTCATAAAAACAGCTGTTAGCAGCAAACAGAAGCTAACAACAACAATTTCCCATCCTTTTCCAGACACATAATGACATTTAAATCACATAGCATCACAGAAGAATTGTATAGAGCTGATGGTAATTGACATAATTACTTGTATGCATTTCTCCACTACATAGTGTTGTGCTGTAAACCCAAGCATGTTAAAAGTAAACAGAGCTTTTGAAATCCTACAACAAGAGTATGGCAATCCCTGCTGGATCCTTTTAACCTGTAGGTGGAAAGAAAATGACTACTTCAAAGTTTTAAAGCTTCAAAATACATAATTTAAACCTCAGGCAGACACTGAAACAATTAAAACTTAGCAAGTTCTCTTTTGTTAAATGGGTTCAGATCAGAGCGGAGATGATATGCAAACAGGTAATGAATGTTTATGTGATTAAAGATGAAGACAAAAAAAAAACACTGGGGAAAATATGCATAGTCATATTTTTCTCTTTCTTGCAAAAAAGTAAAATCTTTCAACTGCAGATCTTTGATGGACCAGAGTAGGAAAAAACCACATCAATAGAATATCCTATATTAATCATGGAAGAATATAAAGAGGGCATCCTCCATACACAAAGAATGAAAGTTCCAAAGCTATCACTTCTTCCATAGACCTAAACTTTCCAACAAACAACACTTACAAGATTTCTTTTTGGCTCTCCATTTGAAAACTTTTGGATTCAAAATAAAATAAATAAGTGGCAGTGAGAAAAAGCCTACTGGCCCACAGTGTAATAAAGAACATCTAAAAAACCCAACCCTCCCCCTCTAGAATACATTCCTATTTGTATTTACCAAGACTCCAGATAAGTGGGAAGATGCCATGGCTATTTCCAGAACCATGACTATTGACAGATGGGAGATGTCTCATAAGTACTTTTTAAAGATTAAGACAACTGGGTATTTTATTGCTCTACATAGCTCAACCCAAGCTGCTTCATGCATCTTACAACCTTTTAGTAATTAATCCTTCATCCTGGTTCTCTGTGTTAGCAATTTACTGGGATGACACACAGGCTGAGATAACACTTGTATATCAGATATTTTGTCAATGGATATTAAATAACATGTTCTCTCTTAACAGGTAAAACAGCCTTTCTATTAAGCACAAATGAGAAGCCCAAGTGATGTTCAAGCTCCACTAATTGGGCCCTGATTTCTTCTCCCCAGGCACAACACCTGGTCTTCAGAAAGGAGGGAATCAGGTGACATGCTTCTAAAAACCTTTGCAGGTTTTGGTCCCATGTTACATGCATATGGCTACAGAAATAACTCCAAGAAAATCAGGAAAGGCTGTACATGAGTGGAGTATGAGGGATCAAGGGTGGGGAATGGGGAACATACAAAATTGGTATGTTTAAACACTTACCTTAAATTGGACCTTAACTGAGCTGTAATAGTGTCCCCAGAATCAATTCAGTACACATTGCAAGATAAGCTAATTAGAAATTACAAACTAATGGGTGTTTATTTAAACTATGTCTTCCCCCAAAAACAGTCAGAAAAGCATACTTTCCTACGCAGAAAGATCCTAACAATGAGCATGGGTTTCCCCAGATTAAAAAAATGCTTGTCCTCCAAGAAAACCTCATGACCTGCCTCCTAGACAAAGTACATTTAACTCTGTATAAGGATAGCTCATGTTTCCTACTTACTATTCAACCTTAGATATACTTCAGCCCTCTTCCAATGCAATGTAACTTTGTGAAAATCAAGTTTATCTATCCAGCACTGGAGCAGTGGGGTGGGAGGAGAGTCAGAAAAAGGTAAAACCCATGGGTTGAGGTAAGAACAGTTTAATAATTGAAATAAAGTAAAATAATAAAAGGAAAAAGAGAGAGGAACAAAATGCCAAAACCCTCAAGTGGTTCACAATATCATTCCTCATCACCCACTGATCGATGCCTAGCCAGGTCCCCAGCCGTGACTGGCCCCTCCCAGGCAAGTCCCCTCAATCTATGTACTGAGCATGACATTTTAAGGTATGGAGTATCTCTTTCGGCAGTTTGGGTCATCTCTCCTGGACATGCTCCTTTATGGCTTCTTGTGCACCTGCTCACTGTCAAAGCATGGGAAAATGAAAAGTCCTTGACTTAAGGTAAGCACTGCTGAGCAAGAACTAAAGACACCAGGGTGTTATTAACACTGTTCTCATACTGAATCCAAAAACCAGCTCTGTACCAGTTACTAGGAAGAAAATTGACTCTATCCCAGCTAAAGCCAGGACAATCCCAAAAGTCAAATCCAATGTTTTCACCTACCTCTGCCTTAACTTCTCATGACAGCTACTACACTAGTGAAATAAGCTAAATACCATGCATTACAGTCTGGGTTATCAAGTGCATATTTACAGTGTAGAAGCTCTGTTTATTTTAACGCAGTTTGCATATGCATTGCACCTTCTGTTCAAGAATATTAGGCAGAGACAAATCAACTCCTTGAAAAATTGTTCTACAGCCAGGAAAAGTAAGAAATAGATGAATTAACTTTCTAATGCTTTGTCGAGTTTTTCATAACTCGGTTTTAAGGGATTTGACTGAGATCTTCCTGATGTTCAGCAGTGCCAAGCATCCCATTACTTCGCTGAAGTCCACATCCTTAACAACTCTTAATGCTTTGCATGCCAAGAATTGTGACATTCAAACTCAGAAATTAATTTTTTAAATCAAATTGTTTGTTCTCAGCAGTTGACAGGCAGAGTAAAATAAAACTGGGAGGCTATGGCTCACACCTGCATGCTCTGTTAGCAGGAATTCTATGAACTAGAACTACATAAAAATGTAAGAACAATATAGTATAACTAACTCCTACATTTTACTCAAGTATCTAATAAAAAAAAAAAAAAAAAAAAAAGCAAAAGCTTTTTTGCACATTTTTGAAGCTCTCAAAAAACACTTCAGGTAGCAAGGCAGACAGATGCTGCCTGCAAACTTCGACCACCAGAAGATCTCCTGTACATCCCAACATCCAACACTACAATCTTACACTATGACACTGACATAAGAGAAATGGGCAAAGACCCAAGAAGTAGGGTCTAATTCTAGGGTCCTAGAATTATAGTATACTACTGTGGAAAAGCAAGTTCCCAAAGCTGACTGCTGTCTAATGTAAAAGTAGTATAATTTGGAAAAGCCCAGTATAGGAAGTGAATCTACCCTGCATAAGCTTGCTGCTGTCTTCTGTATTCTGTTATTAAATAGAGACTCAGTGGGCCTCAGACAAAATCAAAAACACTACCAACAGCAGCTACAAACTCTCTCATGTAAAAACAAATACAGGAAATTCTAACTCAAAATTTCTAGGCTACACCTACTTAGATGTTCATAATTTGAAAATTTTCCTAGAATGTCATGATACAGATGAAACAGAAAGGCAATCAGAAAAATTAGTCAGACTACAAGTAAAAATACATCAGACACAGATAGCTTGTTCTTCTATCACTAGTTATGACTGAATACACACAAAGGCGTGCAATGTGCTCCGTTTAGACTGCAAATGAGCTGATTGAAGCAGGAACCTTTAATTTCATGCTTTTTCCCCCAAAGCAATTCAGACATAAAGATAATAATCTCAAATCCCCAGGCTTTTTCTACTTTGGTGTTACAAACTTTTTCTAGGTAACTAACTCAAAGTTCCTAGTTTACAACCAGCTTCAGACCAACAAAGTAGTACCTCTTGCTTTCTGCATGACAAACACAACCTGACTGAATCCCTAAACCTACAGAAGCACTTGAACTCTTTCTCAGCAAGATGATGCACAATACTATTGTATGCTATTAAGTACCCACGTTGCTGTTTATATGTCTTCACACAACCAACCAAAAATCTAGTGTCCAGCAGGGAAGGGTCCCTAGTGTCTCTACAGGAACAGGACGATCCTTTGCATCATCTCTCTTTTCAGTAAGAAGTTACATTGCTGTAAAGGTAATCAATCCACAGAGATGTACAATAGTATTCATCACAGAGTACATCAATCGTGTTACTGAAACACTTCAGGAAGGGCTGCGTAAAAGAAAAATCAAAGTACTTTGAAGACAACTCTCTCCTCGCCCTCACCGTGAAATCTCACATCAGAAGCATTCATCTCAGCTTCAAAATTATAAACATGCTTAGAAGAAAAGATTGGTTTCAGTTAATTTCCACTCTCACTTATTTACCAACACTCACAACATATCAAGAATATTTTGTAATTCTATAAATACCTCTTTTAGAAAAATTCAAATAAACACTAGCAAAAAATGTAACTATCTTCAACTTACAGAACAGGCAACTGGAAAGTCTTATGGTGCATGTAAATTATACTGCCTCAGCTAAACTGAACTCAGCTGCCTTGTTTTCTGATCTTTTTCCCAACCATCAATGTGTGTATTCCTCTCTTTTGAGAGTGTAATTCTGAGAGTTCTTCCATATGATTCTGCTCTTCAGAAAGAGCAAGAGCTATCTGAAACTTTTTTTTTTTTTTAAAAAAAAAAGGACTGTGTTTATGCATCTAGGAAATAGGTTCAAGAAACAACAAATGCTATTAGTGGATTGTTTACCAACAATGAGAATTGGTGAGTTACATGAATGGTTAGAAGAATACACAGCACAATATGAAAGCTGTGCTCGGTCTCTGGAAGCCATCCAGAAGACCATGCACATCAGCCTGCTGAGCAAAATCAACAGCTCTTTATAAGAACATACCTTGAAGAAAAGGGTCTAAGCAGGAACAAAGGAAAAATACCAATTATCAAGCATAAGAAACTATCTATTGCTGAAGGCTGAAACCACAGCCAAAGACACTTTCAGCTATAGGAAGATACATTCACTTTGATTAGAATGAAGAATGAGACAAAAGGACAGAAATTCATCAATCTCAGAAAATTGTCAGCTGATAAGAGGGCAGATAAGAGTACTTGCATGTTACATTACAGTAAAAGGTGTAACAAGTTCTGTAGCACACAGACAGTGGGTGGTGGCAAGAGAAGAACAGTATCTGTTTAATTGTGTCAGCATGGTACATCAGTTGAGTTCTTTGCACACTCAGAAGTGCCAAATAGTGGTTAGTAAGTATTAGAAAAAGAAGAATCGAAAGTTGAATGTGAACATTGCAAAATGGTCATGAGAATTACTGAGCATGAATCACTATTACAAAGAAGCTTCGAGTGGGAGAAGACGTTGTACCACAGGACATCATAACCCACCTTAGAGGAGACTGGTGGGAAGAACAAGACAAAAACTGAAAATAACTAAAGCGTGGAAGAAAAGGCCAATTACTGGCATCACTTAAGTTTCAAATTCAGACAGTCCCCTTCAAAACTGAAGTCAATACCTTAGAAAATGTTCATTCTCACTGGTACCAGGTGTGTTCAAAAAGAAACAGAGTCTTCAGGCATATACAGTACCATCTAGATCACTAAGTAAAAGTATTACAGGATGGCAGTGAAATAGAATGCAGTAGATTTCCTCTTGAATCTCTACTGAAAGAGCGAACATTACAAAAAACTAGAAATGCAAGTGTATTGAATGCCTGTTTATAAAACGAAAGTTGAGAGTTTTTACTCTCTAATAGTTTTTATTCACCAGAAATGCAAATTCAACAATTGTAAGACACCCAGTAAACTAATGTAGCCAAACAATATATTTGGTGGGAAGGGGTAGCAGAATATTAAGATTCAAATTTCCAAATAAGACAAAACTGGTTTTAAGTACCAAATCTATTGTAAACAATGCAATAAGGTTGGTAAAAAATGCTTAGACTTCATATGAGCCCATCAGTTTTTCACCTGATTGGCTCTGGGAATGTTTTGGGTTTTAATTACTTTGCTCCAGTTGAAAATTATTGCTTTTTCTCTATCAGACCCAGAAAGGCTGTTTACTCCTGCAGCTTAGCACATCTAATAGCTTTATTTTCATGTCATATGGTCATTCAGACATTCTTCTGCTGGAGAAGCACATTTTTACATAAAAGCACTCATCTAGTGACTGTTCAATTTTGCACTGTCCATCAAACCGGCAGCTTGTATCTGCATCCCAAACCTATATCAGAGATGGATGATACCTGATAGGTTACATCCAATTTTTTTGAGAAGTTTTTGGAACCAATAGGGAAAAAAAAAAAAATAAAGGCTGATCAGGCAGAGGCTTGAAGAGGCAATGCCATATAGAACACTGAGAAGATCTGAGGACAACTTATAAATAGCTGATTTAGATTGTCTCTCAGAGGAGGGGCAAATGAATGAGAGAAGTGTGCAAGCTGCAAAACAACAAGATGTTGTCACCACAAAAAATTGTTCAGTTATTAATTATCAGGGTGCTGACAGCAGAAACCCCCCCAGCTTGTTTAGATAAACCTCAGCAAAGGGAAGCTCTGTCCAAATGATCAGACAGAAAAAATTGTAAATGTCAAAACATTTAAGCATAAAATAAAGCTAGTAAAGTCTTGACAACCTTTTAGAGAAAAGATAAGCTAAGCCTAACAGTCAAAGCAATAAAATAACTGTATGTCATAAACATCCATCATTCCAACCTTTATTTTCAGCAAGTTCTACTCTAAAAATGAAATCCAATATGTATCACCTTTAGCCAAATGTCCAAAGGAAAAACTATTCTAACTTTTGCTTCTGTCCACTCAGTTTGGTAGTAGGTGCATGGCTATGATGGATTCTTTCTCCATTGCCTGAGAAGAGGGGCAAGACATACAAGTACCATGAGAGTCTTGTCCTTCTGCAAACATTTCTGCAGTTCAAGAAAGAAGCTAGCACACCAGTATGGAGGACTCCTGTCCCCCCCTGCACACATCCAAATTACTGTAAGAATAAGCACAATACTAAGATCCAAGCCAGTCAATCGTGCACTTTCGGCAAACACTCTCTTCATTTTCAGGAATCTAGATTAAAGAAAATTTAAATTAATTTAGCTCTGTAATGTGCCCTTTTGGCCTCGTTTATGCCTGAGAGCACCTCACAGTAGCCCACAGCAAGATGCAAGTGGAAGCACTACTGGTCAGTAAGTTTTGGATACTGGTGCCCTCCATACTGAAACAAGAAGGGCCAGTTCTGCAAAGGGTTGTGAACTGGAGAGGATGGACCACAGAAACACTTAAATATTGACTGCAAAATGGAAGTCGGGACTTAGAGGCATAAGAGCAGCAAATAGGCATGAGCTTCTTTCTTCAACATACAAACCTGCCTTTCCACCACATCTAATCCAGTTTTTGTCTCGGGGGGGACTACATTTTGCTTGTGGATGTAAATTGGACTGTTTCTCAGCTGAGCAAAAGGGTTGTTTGTGCTATGTGTAATGTACAGAGAAGCATAATGATTGCATATATTATAAACCTGCTAAAAATCAAACGACTATGTTTTCTCTCCAGCATTATTTATTGGAACTACAGAATACAGAATGGTACTACCTAAAACCAGCTGTTATTTTGTACACCTGATATACTGAGGGTGAAATTTTAGAGAGAAAACTAGTAGCAGTTACTGAAGCTGAATGGAGCTGATGAGTTCTGTTCCAGTCTTTAAACACTCTCTGCCTTGTTAGAGTGATCTTGAACATTACAGCATGATACAACCTGACTTCCAGCACTTCCTGACAAGTAGATTTGGTAGATTTACTTCTTGCGAGACTTGAGCATTGTTTAAACACAAGAAGGGCATACCACTCATAACCCAGGATTCACTTATTCACTATTGCTCAAAGATCACAAATTATAGTTTAATACCATCAACAGAAAGAATTACAACCTTTCCTTCTGTCAGTAAACCCTAAACCCTGACAGAACATACCCAATTTCCAGGTGCTTACCATTACAGCTACACAACTGAAGTGATAGGAAAGTTAAAGGTGACTGAACACAGCGACTCAGGTTGACTTGCCTTTTCATATCTGACTATAAGCTCCCTGTTAAGAACGGTATTCACATGTATCATTAATGCTGCTAAACTGTAATTAGACCTGGCAAGTATCTAGTTCAAAGAGAGCAGCAAGTACTAGGTGTCTTTTTATGCAGTGTTCCCGCCTCCCGTTAAAATAGTCTTTACTACAGAGGCTCCTAGAATTCCTGGGCAGGGGCAGACAAGGAGAAAAGCTCCCACACAATTTTCTCTAGCTTCAGGGAAGCTATACATACAGCCATACCAGCAAAGAGACCATGATTCCTAATTCCATACATTTCCTGACATTTCTGCAGCCTTCAAAGCCTTTATTATTAACCAAGGTCTTGTCTCTTTGGGGAGGTAAATATCACTCATTCATTCACACATAAAAACACTGAGTTTGAACAAGGTCAGTTTCAGAGACAGATTAACACATTTTTCTGGGCAGAATGAGTATTACGATCATATGCACTGACCTGCTCCACAACACAGGTCACAGCACTTCAGCCAGTAATTTCAACACTGAGATCGTAACTCCAGTCTGAACTAGAGCTTATCTTTTAGAGAGACATTCAGTCCTGATTTAGAGACTTCAGGGGATGGAAAACCTACCATCTGACTGGAAAAATTGTTTCAGTGATTCATTACCCACACTGTCAAAGATGGGTTCCTTATTTTAAGACTCAATTTGCCTAGCTTTCACTTCCAGTCATCAATTCTCATTACACATTTTCTGCTTGAAAAAGATTAAGAAGCAGTCTACAATCAGAGATCTCTTCCCTGAACAAGTATCTGTAGGCTGTTGTCAATTCCCCCCTTAACCTTCACTTCTATAAACTCTGTTGAGTGAGTTTTCTTAGTCTCACTATGCAAGTTATGACACTCCTAAGGAAGTAAGATATCACATTGTTTTTATAGCCTCCTTCTGAACCCTTTCCAATTTACTAGGAAATGTTCCTTTTGATGCACAACACAAAACCTTCAAATCCTTTCTTTGTTAATGGTTTCCAATGTCACACCCAAGGTAATACCAATGTATGAATATTCCACTGCTTGTACAGCCCAGTTTTCTCAGCTACTGAATTAGAGGGAGCATATGTTCAACCGGCTAAACAAGTCTCAGCTCCTTTTTCAGAAGCAGTGCTTCCAAAGTAAGCAGTGTCTTTGTCCTTAGAAACAAGAATTTTCCACAGACAATTAAGACACCAAATGCCCAAAAGAGTCCACTTCACCTGTTATTCAAAAAAAACTAGGTTAATTGATTTTCCCACATCACTATTTGTCTCTTCATTGTCTGTTTGATTTAACAGCTGTGTCCTTTATCTGCCCATTACCTCTTCAATACTCTTGATCAACTAAAAAAGTAGTGCATGTATGACACACATCATCCACCCTGCCATCTTTCCCCTTCCTCAAGGGTATCACTGCAACAACTATTAACCAACATTCCAGTTTATTTTCCATTGTACAGACTTTACAAAAAATCAGAATTAAT
Source organism: Lophotriccus pileatus (assembly GCA_035583135.1). Lineage (NCBI taxonomy): Eukaryota > Metazoa > Chordata > Aves > Passeriformes > Tyrannidae > Lophotriccus > Lophotriccus pileatus. The sequence goes on along the minus strand of JAWWES010000168.1, from coordinate 41,942,734 downwards.
ATTTTACAATTAACTGATTCACTTTTAAAACATATTTTTGTAATAAATATTTAGGCCTCAGAAGCTAAAAAACCATATATTCATCATACACTATACATGCGTGATATTCTATGATCACTGACACTGAACTATTCTAAGATCATAACTGGCACTTTTCCAAATACAGAGTAGTATGTTTGCTGATTACCATTGCTTTGTCTGCACTACAAGTCATCCCTTTATACCTTCATCTCTCACACTCTACAGTGAAATCTTCCTTTAAATAAATAAATCTTTCAAACTTTAAACTTATTCACCATAATTAAGTTTTTGGTGAGGAATTTTTTTTATTGTGTTTGTTTGGTTTTGTTGTGCTTTTTTTTGGTTTTGTTTTTGCTTTTTTTAAACAAACCCACATGTAATTCCTATAGCTTCCCTTTCCAACTGCTTGCACTGAAGCAACCAATTTGAACCAATTCCTATTGCCTTCTTCCCCACCCCAAAAAAGACCATACTCTGTAACACATCTAAGTATCACACAGAAAGACACAAGGACTTCAATTTTCACTGTTCATACATAATGTCAATGAACTCCATCACCCTTGTATGTCCCAGCCACGTAAAATGAAGGAAAATACAAATCGTTCTTACAAACACACTCCTTCAATATAATAAGAAAAGTTCATGATTTTATAGCCACATACTCCAGATTTGTTCTGTTCACTCACTCAATCACTGACAAATGCAGCATTTAACCTGTTATCTAGATTTCTCCAGAAAGAAATTCTTCAAGCTTCCAAGTCAGGAAGAGATCTAGGAACATTGGTGGCCCAAATGCTGCACAGCTAGCTACCAATGCATATATAAAATCTTCTTCTGTGGGAAGATATCTTCAAATGCTACCAAGTTTCAACTACTTGATGCCCACTGATTAAAAACTTTAGTAACATTATAAAACAAAAAAACCTACAAAACATAAATAGCAGAGATACAGATCCAGCTAACAACAGATCATCAGTCTCAATACAAGAACTCAGAAACTACAAGTTTTTCCCATTAAATACTCAAGAGAGCTACATAAGGGGCTTTGATTTTGGCTTCCACATCCAAATCCATTAACATGTTTCCCATTAGGCTGTTCTAGTCACAGTACATGCAGAAAATAAAGAACCCTTGCTCCCTGATGGCAGGGGCCCAGTTAAGCTCTCAAGGAAGAGCTCCCAGAACAGAAGCCAACAGCCCATTATTTGCAGTAAATAACCAAACACTGAATAATAGCTTACCATCAGGAAAAGGTGAAGGCAAGTTCAGTTACTCTTTGTAGCAAACAGACTCATATTGGAGTTCACATTTAAGACATATTTAAACTCAAGGAGAGTTTCTGAAACCAAGTTATCTTATTTTCCCCAAGAAGCTTTAAAGCAATCAGAAAGCAATTCTACAGTGTGATGGCCTGTGATATACCACAGTTTAAGCTACAGTGTCATACATATTCCTGCTGGCTTTGGAATTTATGAATGTAGGATCACAGCCACAAATGCCGTTTATACACTGAAGAGAAGGGGCACTCTCCTACAGAGACAGACAAAATCCCCCCTTCAACTCTAATGTTTCATTTTCTCTCACTTTTAGAAATCTAAACTGATCCAGTAATATTGACCTTTTATAGTCAGCAATATTTCACATTTTTCACAGCTTACAAATTCCTTATTTTGTAAGTCACATAAATCAAAATACAGAGAGGGCACCTTTCTTCCAAAGCACTAACCAGTGAGATATTGTCCCTAAAATCATAATAGCGGTTTCACATCCCAATTGCAAATATTCTTACTAGTCATATAAGCATCTAAATCTCTTTTCAATGTTTCTTTGCCTCAGTATTTGTGACAGCAAGGCACACTAGCTAATTATGCATCAATTTGAAATATTTTTCTTTATGTAGGTGCCAGAGAGCAAAAGACCAAGATTCATGTATATCTTTTCCCTTACAAGCTTCTTTTCCTTTGGATTTCAGTCTCCATTTTACGTTAGTTTTCCTCCCTCCCTATGTTAAAAACTGCTTTACTTGCTTCTTGGTCACCTTCTCATTCATTCTCGCTCCTTGCCTTCTTGTATTCATCCTCTTTGGGTTCCACCTCATTTCCTTAGATCCTTTTCATCCCCATATACACGTGCTACTTAGCAGAAGATGGGGAAAAACACATCGCTTCAGAAATACTCTGAGTTTGGGGTGGAGAGGGGGCGTGTGAAAAAAAGAATCACTTCCACTGATAGCATACCACAGAGTCTCTCACGCTACTGTCTGTCCTAATGAAATCAGTGACACATGCAAAGGAAAGAAGAAAAGGCAGTTTAGACTTCATGCTCTGAGGTAGGGCTGCCTTCTTCTAAAACAGCCCTCTGAAATATGCCATTTCAGCTGCAATACAAAGAAAAATGTACAAAGCATTGCTTTAGCTGTGTGCCCCAAGTAAAGCAGAAAGTTTCACATGTGCTGTGACACAGCAGCTTCAGTGCTGCCAGTCTGCATCATGAGGCGTAAGGAACAGAGAGCCCCAAGCACACTTCCTATATTGCATATGTAATTGGTTAATGTCCCTTATGATTTCAAGGGACTTGTAAATCCTTAGTGTAAATACAAATTTTAAGACAAACGTGCTGAAGTTGGTGATGCATTCGGATACAGTGTGTTTCTAAACACGTTTCATAGCTCAAAGGGCAGCTAAAAGCAGAATTTACTAAATCCTGTGTCATATGGGAGGTCAGGATAGATCATAATGGCGTCTTCCTGCCTCAAAATATATTATGTAAAGCAGATGATAATGCCTAAAGACATACCAGTAAAGCTGAACTCCTGAAAACAGATGATCACAGACAAATGAATGTCTATGTGTTTTGCTGGAGATAGGTGACTCTGTGGAAGTTAAATTTGTTTTTCACGACCTGTCTGTGCTGATGTGACTTGTATGTAGGTCATTGTCCCAGCCCTTCATAGGGAACCTCAATTGCTCCAATACCTTGTACCACACTGACCACTCTTGCCATGATCTTAAAATTACACTGAAAATAAGTCTTCAACTTACCATTTAAGTCTAGTGCTGAAGGATAACATCTGAGTTCGAGATTTGCTGTTAGTCACATATTCCCATCAGGGCAATACTGTTAACAGTTTAATCACTAAAACCTGCAAAGACTCTTTCTAGCAATACTTTTCACAGAACCCTATTAAGCAGTGATTCACATTCTCCACAGTCCTTCTTAGTTTGTGACTAACACTGAAGTACTGAAGTACAGGCTCATGAGCAAAATTGTCTACTCAATTTGTATGCCCTTCTAAAGCAGGGACACAGTCAAATCTGAAGTGTGAGACAGCAGACTGTCCTCAGTGCTTTTTCAGACAGGCTTAGATTATCAAAACGGGTATTTAGCTTTTGACATATATAGCCTTAGGAGTATTGAAAACAGTACACCTCCTGTCAAAGATGGGAGCTGGAAAACCAACCCCACATTTTGGAAAATCTTGATTTCTTGTCAGATCCCCTCTCTAGGTGGAATATTGTGGTATTTTATTTTTAATTTATTCATCATCCTCTAAATGCTGTAAATGAAAGATTACAAGGTTGTAATTAAAATATTCAGTGTCAGTACATCACAAAGAGCCAGAATCCTGCTGAGAATAAATATTTTTTAGCAGCAGTGGTTCAGCCTCCGGATTATTTTTTCAGTGTTCATATAACGAGGAAGATGCTAATAGATACCACAGTTCAGTGTTTGGCAAGCAACAGAGTGCCAAGAATTGTCATTAGGCGAACTATTTAAAATGAGTGTTAGATCTGTCAAGTGGGAAGGGAATGCTTGTGGGCTTCTGCTCTGCAGCAAGTAGCCAATTGGTCCCATTTGGCACTACCTACTCTGAGTCTTTCTGTTCATAAAACCCTTGAGAATTCTTAGCTTGGAAGAAATATCAACACAAAAACAATTAGAAGCAAAACTGTACTTTTCCAACTGGATCCCTTTTGGAGCAAAATTCATCTAATTCATAGGATTAATCTCTGATGACTCAAAAATTAGGAATTTGGAAGTAGGATCAAAAACATGCAGCATTTTGATGGAACTAATTCTCACCTTCGTCTGTGGGGAGACTAGAGGGAGGTGAAGAACTTTTGCATGAGAGGATACTTCTGCATTTTTTCTTCTTTTTAAATCCATATGTCAGAAGTTAAATACCAGTTTCGAAAATCTAAGCCTATCTGAAAAAACACAGTCTTTTGTCTTACACTTCAGATTTGACTTCAGAAGGTCATATGGATTGAGAAGATAATTTTGCTCATAAAGCCTGCACTGCCTGCAATTAAAATTCTCCAGAACTGTTCTGTAACAAAAAAATAGTGGCCAGAACCACAACCCAGCAGGAAAAGTTTGAATGGTGTTACTAGTGCAGGGCAAAACTGCTTGAAAAGTGGAACTGTCTGTAAAGCATAGAAATATTGATATGTCTGAACACACAGGGTTCAGCTGGCAGCCTGAGCTCAGGTGTGAGTGCTGGCCCTCTGTAGGGGCATGCCAACCATATGACCAGCAAAGGAATAACATTAGAAAGAACAGAAAAACTAAATGATGCCTCAGTTAACTAGGAGCCAGATTCCTCACTCCCTTCTGTTAAGTAAGTGAAGTCCTTGCTTGTTAGTACTAAAGAGAAAAGTCTCCTTTGAATGACTAAAAGCAAAGACCTGGGGAAAAGACACCAGATACCAACAATCACTGCAGTGCTGGTGTTAGGTGACTGCACTGCTGGTGACAGAAAATGCAGGACAGCAATAATCCTGGATAACTTAGCCAGTGGAATCACTTGTGCTTTTATCTTCACCAGGACTCCATAGCACTTGTCTTTTCCTGTGACTTGATGTATCTCCTCTGCCTGCATTTAGTTCCCTGCATCAGCACCCCAACTTTTCTCTTGGGCACTCCAAAAGCTCTGGAATTTGAACTTCACTGACAGTTTCTGCTTAATTTGCATATTTCCTTAAGGAAAAAGCTGCTGAAGCCATGGAAAATTCAGAGTGTCTGGGAGAAAGCAAAGTTCAATGAGCAGTGCTAGGCACAGATTATTAAACCTGGCATTTATTTAAAAAATAAAAGGCTAAAAAGCATTCACTCCTGATGAAAATCTCTCTGTGTTACCACCCACCTACATTTTTTGGCAGTGGGTTTGGTGGAAGTAGAAACACAGTCTTAGAACCAGCTTGAAAATACAGGATATGCAAGCTCAGCTGGTTAGTTCTAGCTATTTACAGAGCAATTAAAATGGCTTCTTTGTTCTGTACCCTTGGTGCAAACAAATCAATAAAAACATAAAAAGATTAGAAGACTGAAAGACCAAATGACTGACTTGCAGGATGTATAGATTTTGAAAAGACACAAAAACATGCAGAACCATTAAGGCCAATATGCCAATTGATAGACGCACTCAGTGAACACACATACACTGTGCAAAGGAGCATTCAGCAATTGCAGCAGAGAAATTGTAAAGATAGAATCTCTCCCAGAAGTCAGGAGGTAAAGAAAAATGGCCCCAGACTATAACAAAAATTACATGCACACACACATGCTGTGTTTTGGAGTATGATTTTCTCTTTCATATTCCAAAGCTGCTGCCTTACCAACGTAGCTTTGTGTGTTCAGATCAAAGCAGCAGCTGTCAGAGCTCTCCTGTTGTTTGGGGTTATTTACAGAAGGGCAGAGAACAATTATTCTCAAGGTACATGAGGGCTCCCAAACAAACAGGTTAAGACCAAGCTGAGTGAATAGCGAATTTGGAAGCCAGTTTGCCACATGTTACATGTTATACAACCAGAGCAGAAGTGCAAGGCCTCGTTCTCTCTCTGCTCTGCCTTGAGAAAAGTTGTTCATCGTAAAAAAAAAAAAAAACCAAAACCAACAAAAAACAGCTAATATTCTATTCTCATGGCCAGATAACCCTCCACTCTCAAATACTTCTGATGATTCCTTACAGTGAAAAAATGATTGCTCTCTACTTTTAGATATTTAAAATTGACCTTGTCAAACCTATAAATTCTTTCTTTATTTTTAGATCTATTTTACCTTCCCTTGTTATTTAAAACTGACCTTTTTTCAATCTCTATCTCCCCACACATAATTTAGTCTCTTCTGATAAAAGCTGTCTTCCTCTGCATTTCCTTCATGCCTCTTTTATTTGGCTAAGATACTACGTCTTTTCAGACCTCATCCAAGAACATATTTCATTCTTTTATACAGGACACACATTACAATTCTTTTTCGTTTGTGCTTCTGACTCAAATTCCAAAGGAATATTGCCTTTTTACCCCAGTAAGAAACAAGATCATATTCCAGTTACATGGGTGGCACTAGGCCACCTACATACCTACATCTCTCTCTGTAACTGTATATGAAGTGAAATGCCAGGAGACACAGTTAAAACCAGAAAAATTTTGATCATATATATAGAATCAATAATCACATGAACACTCGTGTATAACATGAAGATGTCTATGCCATACCTACATAGTTAGAAAAAATTGAGTAAGAATCCATTTTAATTTCATCTCATATTCAAAGACAAGAACCTCACCAAAGCTGTGAAGTTTAATGTCAGTGGTGTTTCACTGACCTCCTGTCGCTTGCCAGGGTAAACCACAGGAGCTACAACTTTGACATTTCCATGAGAGCAAAGAAGAAAGCCATCTGAATAGGTGTTCAGTCACAGCTGTAATGATAATTCCCAGTGCACAAGCCAAAAGGAAACCACACTGACATAAAATTCATCAGACCATTTCACAGGGTAAACAGATCATACTGACATGGCATAGGGTCAGCATCATCACTTACCTTTTATTTAAAGAATTAATTATTTTTAGGACATTAGCAAATTTTAGCTTTAGTATTTTCTTCTTACAGCAACTAAGAGATTGTCATGTCCATAAGACAGCTCTCTAGTTCTGACGTGTAGTAATGAAAGGAGCAAAACCTCATATGGGGAGAGCATCATAAACCAGGTAACCTGTTAGCCAGTCTGCAGATATTGCATCCTTCTAGAACAAGTGAGATATGTAATGATGTGCAAGAACAATATAACTTCTTAAAGACAGCCTCATTATAATGTCCTAATTATTCTGTCACTTTTAGGGAAATTATGACTGTGTCTGAAGTACAGTGCATAAATCCCAAGCCTGTAAACCCATACATACTAACCACATTTACAGCAGTCCAGTTATTGTTGATGCAGGAGACTGAGCATTTGTTGTATTGCCGTTTAAGGTCCAGGTCCATCATTTTGCACTGTTTCTGAAGATGAAGGTACTGCTATGAGAACCCAGTTATCTCTTTCAATGTGCTTTTCTTAACAAATGCAGGTAATTCAAAGCAGAGGAGAGAGACAACTGCTAATAATACTTTCAAATATCATGGTAAGATTTGATCATCTATGGATAGAACACTGCACATTTATTGTTGTAAATATGTTCATATCTTCCTGCTTATTTAAGTTCATTTTCTTTATTCCAGTTTTATCTGGCCTCTTTTTTTATTATTTGTGAGTGTGGCATTTTTTATTGAATTGATGGTATCTCTATATCTAAATCAGTACATCAAAAATTACACATATCCCACAGATGTTGATTTCTTTCAAGAAATTAATTGCCACACATAAAAGGGGAAAATTTCCTTGCTGTGATTCCACCAAATTGCAACAACCAGAAAATCTGGCCTTTAATATTTTGAAAAACATTCATTTTACATCCGTTATTACTGTATGTTGAAGGTAATAAACAGGAATTCATTATTCTTGTATATGTACTAAATATGTTTGTACAATATCGTTGTAGTGATGATATTAAAGGCATTACAGACATTCATTACTCCAGTTACTAAAGTCTTCTGGCAAGCAGGTGACTATTATTAGCTCCACACCACTGGAAAGATGAAATACAGGTAAATAAATGACTTGCCCAAAGTCTTGCTACTGCAAAGTTGTAGAGATTATTATCCGGGGACTGTTGTGGTGACATTGATTTGAGAAGTCTATCCAAAGCCTCAATGAGAAATGTCACAGCAATGCTCCCGACAATTAGCCAAGAGGTGTAGATGGCTCTGAATTGCCCACTGGAGAGGCTGACTTAGCTTACAGCTCCCTCTTTTCTACAAGACCTTAGTCCTTTCCACTGACTAAAGAAAGACTAGTCTCAACAAACTAAATGCTGCTTAATTTAATCATTAGGCTAAATGTGAATGCCCATATACTCCCTCTATGTCTTTTATCCTTGAACTCATTTAGATAGTAAAATATTCAGAGCAGATTCTGTCTCTAAGCTGTCCTGTAAACATATATGGCTGCTCATATATGGATATGTTCTTATCAACAAGAATTGAAACAGGGATTTTCTGAGTACAGAACATAGGCATTTAATATCAAAACAGAAGTAGTACTATCCTTTGCTCAAGGGCATCAAGAAGATGTTTTTACCAAAGCAAGGACAGACTACCTGCCTAATATGTTAACATACTGGTATTTCTCCAGTGTTTGAATAGGTAGTAATTACTAGGTAGTAATTGGGTTCTGGACATCAATTGGTTCACCTACTGAAACTGCCTCAACCTTTTCAAATAAAAATTTTCTCGTGTCTCTTGCCTCTGAATATACAAGTGAGTTATGACTGGGGAGCACTATCTGGGATGCTAGACTCCATCTTTAGCCACTGTAGAGATTCTGGAAGCCATAGACAGAAATCTCAGTGCATGAAGAAAGTAAGTTTGACATGTGGGCCAACCAAACAGGAACAGAAGTGGGGCAGTGGACTGGTGACTGAAGTGATCTAGAACAATTGTCTCTATAGAACAACACACAGCACAACATTTGCAGTTCCACAGCACAATTACTCTTTATGACCTGCCCACTTAGAGTATTCTTATAAACTAACAAAAAGCAGAATAATGTGCAACACTAATCACCACCTGATCTTCCATTGTGAGAAACAGGAGTGAGTAAGAACACATAATCTTTCTTTTTGCTCATACTTCCCTCTCTCCTGAAAATTGCATAGTAGCAGCACAGCTGAATAGCTGCAACAAAAAGCAGCTTTACATCGCTGTCAGAAGTGCTTGGATAATGGTGCTTGGTATTAGGGCAGGGCTGAAAGCCCATGATGTCACTGCTTCTGCACCTTCTGTCCTTCAATAATTCCATGGGGATAATAACACCACAACTGTTGCAGTCTTGTAAGTATTAAATCATCAGCATCAGTATAATACTCAAAAGATAAAAAGACGCTTAAGAACTCCTCAGAAAGGATTTTTAATTTTAGGTTTAAATCTCAACCCACTATGAAACAGAATCAAATATCCTTTCAGTGCTGTGACCAAAACATAGATGCCAAAAGGAAGCAATGCCTTTGCCCATCTGCAGATTAAGCTACTGTTTCTCAAAAAAAAAAAAAGGAAATAAAAAGAAAGGTAAGTCGTTAAAATATTTTACTATACATCCCTCCTTTTGTTTATCATAACTGGAGTTCTGTAAGTTTCTCTAGGTTATTTTGTACTCCCAAAGCTCTCAGGAAAATGATGTTTCTGTTATATTTCTGGTCCAATCAGAATAAGCGAAAGCAGAAATCTTACATGAAAATACGTTCATGTTTGCCCATGGCGTCTCAATATGACACAGATCCCCAGAGGTAAATCTATAACACATTTAAACATACATTTTTACATTCAAAGTTAAGTGACTGAGAGTCTCAGACTTCTCAGATACAGATCATTCAGATCAAGGTGTTTGAATCCAATGGGAAAACCTGATCCATGAGGTACATTGCATGACTCAGAAATTATCACCAAGACTGGCAATAAGCCTGCCAACATGAAGACGTACTTGTACCAAGAACTTGCATTTATTTCATTTACCTCACAAGAGGAAAAAATGATACAGAACCTCTCGTCATACTTTCAGTTCTCAGAATTTCCGCTTAGTATTTAGAGTGGATCTCTTAAGGACAAGGACCTTAAGATTTGATTCTACACAAATGCTGAGCATCTAAAATCCTGTGTAATTTGACAGGGGATGACTAGGCTCAGTACTTCTGCAAATTAGAGCTGAAGTAGAAAAACATCTTAATACCCTCCTAATGGACTGCTGAAAATCATAGTTTCAGCAAACAGGATGACAGAAAACTGGCTCTTTTCCCCTAACAGCACAGAAATAATTGACAAGATTTGAAAACTATAAAAAGAAGTGCAAGAAAGAGAAATAGATTTACATTTTAACCCCATTTAAGGGAATTGGACAAAAGGGCTTTGCTTGGAAGGGCAAAGCAGAAAAACATCTCTCAAAATTAAGAAGAATATTTCCTGACAATGCATCAAAGTTTACCTGAAAGAGAAAAGTATGTCTTACTTTTCTGTTTCCGATAGTGAGGGAGGTGGCTGGCACTCATGCAGAGGAACACTTTCCCACAATCCATCCTGCACACTCACACTTTGCAATTTGGTAGAAAACATTCTCCAGCCTTTTGGCTCTCTAAACAAATTTCAGAGCCCAAGTTCCTCTGTCCTGTTTTCAGACAGTTCCCTTGTCAGAGTCACTGTGCAGTGGTGAAACACACTGATTTCCTCAAGTTTACCTAGGCTCAGTTCAAAAAATATCAGACTGGATTCATGATAAAGCAAAGCAAAAGATCTTGTAGAGATGAAAGTCCTTTTTTTTTTTTTTTTTTTTTTGTCATTATAAATTGAACAGTAGATGCAGTTACAATAATATTACCTTAAAATGGATTTCATATCTATTTGCTTAATTACTCCTACTCAGAATTCTCAGACAGTTCCAGCTGCTTCAGTTGAGGGATTGGCTTTAAAGCAATATCACGTCTTCCATGTGCTGCCCTTGGTTTCTACAACCTATGTATTCAGATATGGCTGCTACAGTCCACTACAGTCAAATAGTACTTAATCACAGAAATTGCTTTCTGAATTCATGCCTAGTTAGGAGTGACTGAATACCAGCTATCACTGCCAATATCACTGAAGCTTTTTCCAATAGCTGGGTTTAATAAACATTTTCTGTACCTTCTTAGCCTACCTGCCTGTCAGGTGCCCCATATCTGCTCTACACTGTTTGTACTATGAGGAATTATCCACATTTCCATATGAATTATTAGAAAAGACACCAGTAGCATACGTATTCTGTGAAATTTCCAATTCTGGGAGGTGCTAAACATTTCTGTAGTTATTCCAAATGATATATTTTATTAAGGATATTTTGGACATATTTTTACAAGCATACTTTTCTTATTACATCAAGCCTGATCTTAGTTATCATTGGGTTTCCTGAACCGTACTTTTGCAAACAGATTCATGTGGAAGAAACAATGTTTTAGATACAGTACATTATGTGGATTTCAGCCCTAGAAAGGAATACTGAAGTTAGGATGATCTGATTTGCTGCAGCTGTCAGAGACGCAGAACAGTGGTATCTGCTAGGGCCTGGCAGAGGCTGAATCTCCTCAGTTTCCATTCTTGAGTTTGTAGCATTTAAGGCACAAAGCTTCAGCTGCATAGCATCAGTTGTTTTCATCTTAGGCAAAAGTCTTAGGAAGCAGAGCATGTGGTTGTTTGCCATGCTGATTAGTGCTGGCCTATGGTACAGTCCACACTTTGCAAAAATTACTTACTGTAGAACATACATGGATATATATAACATACATGGATAGCCCAGCGCTGTCAAGAACCTGTTTGCATTCAAGTCCTTGTTCACATAACTCTGCCAAAGAACATAATCTTCGCCTTTGTTACTTTCCACAAACCCTCCTAAACAAACCTCCAGACCTTTCAGAGGTAGAAAACAATAACTCAACAAACACAAAATAATCATATCGCTTTGGAAATGTATTTAGGCTGTTTACCACATGATCTGAGAACAGACTACAAAATCTCCAGCTGCACCAGGAGATGGTGCTCAGTTTCCTCTGTAAGAGACACAAGGAGTACCACCATGAGTCAGGAAAGTTTGCTTGAGCTGAGTACTGACATTCCCAGCCTAAGCACACACAGACAGTTGGGTTTATAAATGATTCTCTCTATGAAGCCCTGCTTGATACAGCATTCTCTGAAAAATACTGCTGTGCTGCTGGAAGAGTGACCCAGCCAGTGATGAACTGCAGAAAATCCCACTGAGTCAGAACTGAATGAGGCTAGTTTTCTGTCCATCAAAAAAAACAAAACAAAACAAAACAAACAAACAACAACAACAAAAAAAGTGATATTACCCACACTTGTGCCATCATTATTTTGGCAATTTTAGGATTATGATTAGTATTTTCATAGGAGAACACAATGCTGTGGCAGAGTAGGCAATGGTAACAGTGTAACTGTGGTGTATGCAATTAAAGTTACAGGATAATGGTTACTACCAGTGTATGATTTGGCCAACTGGGTGCTGACATCTAAAAATCTCAGTGGTCATCTACAAATCTGTTTATTCTGTCATATATTAAAGTTCAGTCAGAGTTGCTACATGATGATTGATGCCATCTTCCACAGTAGAATTGGCTACATTGTAGCAGCAATGGATATTTAACCTGTAACAGCCCTTATAAACTAAACTCCTGCCTTCATTCACTATCCTACTGAACAAACTCACCAGCCTACAAGGAAAACAAAAAGGCAACAAGCCTCTCACATTTCTGTCGCTCTTTCAAGGGGTCTCTTTGCAAATAAGTCATTTTTATTATTATTTATGCCTTTAAAAAAGAATGATGGAATTCCAGCAACATTTGAACCAGGCAGTTTTGCTCTTGCACAAAATGTGCAAACCCACTTTGTTCGAATTAGAACCCCTGGCGTTATAAACTCTACAAGATGCACACATCTTTGCATGTGCCAACTGGAATGTAGGGAACACATTCAAATCTAAAACCCATCATATGCATGCAGATGGACTTGGGATTTGGGAAAATGAAATATCAAACATATGACATCTTTCCCCAACTCAGATAAGAAAGATCCGTGTTTCTGCATTTGGCAAATACTGTCCTTCATCTCAAAGCTCAGAGCTAAACTCCAAGAATTCACAAGGAACACTATGCTAGATGGAAGATCACAATTTTGTTTAAATTCTTGAACGCTGTAAGAGAATTTTTCACTAGCAGTTCCAAAGAAGCTAACAGCTTGGTGAAGCAATAGCTTGCAACCTGAAAGATGTCATGTGAGTCAAACGCAATGCCCAGCTACATCTCTTCTTTTTCCTACCAGTTCAAAACAGTGGGCTGAATAATTTCAAATAAGATTCCCCTACAAAGAAAAAGGGAACAGAAAACACACTAATCCAAATTATGTCAGCATGCTAACAGTTTATTAATACACAATTAAACCCTTACCTGAACTTACTCTTACATTAACAGTTAATTAGCATAATAATTTCTCTGTTTCGTTTCAAGCTTGCTGATGATTCTGTATTCCTATTTCATGAGCAAACAAAAATAATAAGATATCCTTGGATGACTGAAACTCTACCCGCTGATTTGACTACTATTTCATGGTCAGGCCTCTATACTGTGAAATTCACCAAGAAGAAGAAGTTATTTTTCCATAATGAAGTGTGCACACATGACTATTTAATATAGCAACCACTGAAGTGACACAAATCAAAAAGATATTTAACTGGGAAAACTACTTGAGAACTTCTCTCAGGCTTTCTAACTTTTCTCATTCAGAATGAAAATGTTCATCGTATTCTACTAGCTAGGAATTAGTTTATGATGATATAATGAACCTTCACCACTGATCAGACATATCTTTGCCACCTTGGCCAGGTTCCTTGTGGCATCAAGAATCAGTTTTTCTTGAAAGGAGTAGAAAATAAGACATCAGAAAAGAAGACATTACTTTTGAAAGGTTTGCTAAGAGCAAGTTTCCAGAGAAGCCACAACAATGCAAACTTGCCATCCTGCACCAGTGTGCACCAGCTTGACCAAGTGAAACCCTCTCTGGGAGAAAATGGGTTCTTGTTCCCTTTGACTCATTCTGTCCTTACATTAACAGTAAATACCTCTAAGGTGATTTTTTCAGAGGCAGACCACAAACCTGCAGCTCTCCTTTCCCCAGCTCCCTTCAGAGTGGCCAATATTCAAGCACAGAAGCATAAATTATATTTTTAAGTGAACTTCTTACTCATGTGTGTAATTGCAGTTCTAGGAGCAGTGCCTTTTGTGGGACAAACTGGCCTTGCAGTGCAAAATACAGGCAATGTGATCGGTCACAGTTGCAGGACAGTAGCAGACTAGCAGAAAAAGAAAATAGATAAAATGGAAAAAGAAATTGCCAAATACTTGATGCCAGGACACCATAGATGACACTGTTCCAGTCTACTTTTAGCCCTCTGTTTCTCTGTAAGGCAGCAAAACTCTTCCCTTTTTAAGCCCCATTAAGCCCTTGGAGAAGCTCCAAGGACTGTATGCGCTGTGAAGAAGATGAAGATGAGGAAGCAGGGGTACCAAAGACCCCAAACCCAATTCCCAAAGGGCTGTGTCAGGGGGCAGAACCGGGGGTGGATAGATCTGAGATTGGATGGACCTTATTATAAAATCAGAGCGCCTGCCTGGGGTGTGCGCGTTGTGTGTATTCCCTGGGCCTAAAGCCTGATTAAGGACCTGCTCTTTTTATCTTATCTTATATACAAAATTGGCCTGGAGTCTTTTTCTCCACAGTCTCTTCAGGCAACATGCCACGATGCCCACAAGCTTTAAAGGCTATAGCTCCTTCCTGAGTGTACTGGATCTGGCTGGCAGGGAGTTAATTTTCTTCACAGTTAATTTTTCTTCCAAAACCTGCATGGTGCCATGTTTTGGATTTGTGAGCAAAACAGTGTTGATAACACACAGGCTGGGGGAGAGTGAGAGAGCAGTTGTGTGGTGCTTAACAACCTACAGGGGTTAAATCAAAACACTAAGGAAAGTGCAAGTGATGACAGCTGATCTGAAAAGAACAGAAATCAATTTATACATGAAAAGTGGCCAAAATAACAAACTGAGAAGCTTACATGTTTTTCTATCAAAGCCTCTTTTTTCCCAGGCATCCTGGCTGAGATCCTGAAAACACTGCAACAGAAAAGGAAGCGAGACATCCTGTTTTCCCCAGATATGAGAAAGGAAGCTTATAATATAATAACTGGTGGATAAGAGAGAAACATTGCTGGCAAGCAGCTAGTTAATTCAATGTATCATTAAACAATACCTAACATCACAAGACTTCTTCCTAGGTTACTCCAAACTTCACTCACAGTATCTTTCTCCTCAAAACCAAGAAAATCCCTACCCCAAACTTTTCATATTTCGTAATATTAGACATAGCATCCAAGATCTCAATATTTAATTAGCATTTCTAACATTAAGTAATGGGCATCTAGCTTAATGACTGACAGGATGATTGGTAAGGTTTGTTTTGACTCTGTTGTCTTCAAAACAGTTCTCAATTTTAGTTATAATCCCATGGAAGGGGTGAGAGGCTATAGGAATTGAAAGTTATATATGTAAAAATGTACAGCACACACAAAGACAACCTTTTAAGAAATGTCAAGGAGTCAAGAAAAGTTCCTGGAGTAGGAATGATAGCCAGTAAACCAGCAGAGTTCTTTTCCAAACACAGGTCATTGATTCCTGACAGATGAGTGCTGAGTTTCCAAGGTTAGTTTTCTTTCCTGTTAGGTCCCACCACACCAGTTTAGGTAAAAATAGCACAGAATGCATTCTGCCAAGTTCTGTTCTCAACACTGTCATTTCTCCACACTGATGACCTTAAAAGACCTGCTGAAGTCTCTCCCTGAGCATTGAAACTGAAGACTCAGACTAGAAGGATGGGACAATATTAGCTGGAAGATGAAGGCTAACAGCTGTTAACTAAGAGTCAGGCATAGCTGAAGCCCAGCTGACAGTCTAACATGGACTTGCATTTGTAGCCCAGATTTATGGCCCCTGACGAAATATTCTGGGATTCAAGGGCCTTGTGATATAGTAGCAAATGCTCTGTTAGAGTGGGTAGAACAATGCAAAAAGACCAATTGGCTTCACAGAGGTAAACCCATCTCAGCTGCTGCATTGTGGCAAGACATGGCTGCCTGGGCACAGAAGTTGGTTGTAAAAGTACTTCATGTAGATGCACACGCACCAAGAGCTGGGTTACTGAGAACATCGCAACAACAGACAGGGGGACTGTACTGCCAGGATTAAAGTGTCTCAGGTGGACCTGGACTGACAACATAGGGGTAAGTTATTTCCAGCTCCACGGGCCCATGATGCCTCAGGTTTTCAGGGAAGAGATGCAACATTCAGATGGGCTAGTGATCATGGGCTGGACTTAACCATGGACATTAACCTCCAGGGCATCCATAACTGCAAAACCTGTGCAGCAATCAAGCAGACCAAGCAGGTAAAGCCTCTATGGTATGGGGGACGATGGTCAAAATATAAATACGGGAAGGCCTGGCAGACTGATTGCATCACACTCCTGCAAACCTGCCAAGGCAAGAGCTACGTACTCACAATCAGTGGAAACAACCCCTGGATGGCTGGAGACACACCCTGTGCCTCATTCCACAGTCTAGAAAACCATCTTAGGCCTTGAAAAGCAAGTCCTGTGGTGACATGACATCCCAGAAAGAAGTGAGTCAGACAATGGGACTCGTGTCAAAAGTAGCCCCATAGACACCTGGGCCAGGAAGCATGGTATTGAGTGGGTATATCATATTCCCTATCCTGCACAAGCTCTGGGAAAATTGAATGGTACAATGGACTGTTAAAAGCCACACTGAAAGCAGTGGGTGGTGGGACCTTCAAACAATGGGATCTACATTTAGCAAAGGCCACCTGATTAGTTGACACTAAAGGCTCTACCAGTTGAGCTGGCCCTGCTCAATCAGAACCTCTGTGTACCATAGAACTGGATAAAGTCCCCATGGTGCAAATAAGAAGTGTGTTAGGGAAGACAGTCAGGATTAGCTCTGCCTCAAGCAAAGGCAAACCTACCTGTGGGACTCTTTTTGCTCAAGGACCTGGGTGCACTTGGTGGGTAATCAGAAGGACAGGAAAACATGATGTTTATCTGAAGGGGATTTGATTTTTGGGTGAGAACAGTATGTAATGTTGAATTGTATAATATTGTTTGCTGGATGCCACTGCTACTGTATGCCATTACTGTCAATGACAATGGGTACGGACTGCTGCAGATACACCAGTTGTGAGCTCCTGATACAGCTTGGAACCAGCTAACAGCACGCTCTGCTGCCCTGGAAGACATCTATGATGGGTAGAAACCACAGTCATGGACTAAATGAACTCAACAGACATCTTGGAGGGACAACCTACGACTGTGGAAATGATACCTGTGTTGTGTGTATTTATATGTATATAGTTGGAAGGTGTAAGATCTGGGCATGATGTAGATGGTGGAGAATAAGGGGTGGATAATGTCCTGGTTTTGACCAAATACAGAGTTAATTCCTCATAGTAACCATGATGGGGTGCAGCCTGGAGCTGTGCGGGTGTGGCCAAGACCCTAATGTTATTCAATATTATCTTTCATCATTGCCAGGGGCGGGGGAAAGGGAGTTCCCCTTCCAGGAAGAAAGAGCATTCGTTTCCAGTCATAGGGCAAGTGTGGTGGGTGAAGGGTCTGTCCACCATTGTTTTTCATTGTCCTGGCCTTGGTGAATATTTTGTGCATAAGTCACCTTCTCTTTGTACATTTTTGTTATTAATATTGTTCCTGTTACGTTCAATTTCTTATCTCATTGCTGTTTCCAGTAAATTGTTCTTTTCTCAATGCATGAATTCTGTCTTTTTTCTCCCATCAAAGTGGGGGGGGGGGACTGGCTCCCCCTTTTTAGGGAGAGTACTAAATTGGGAAATACAAATCCAAAACCACAACATTAAGTCAAGAGGGTTTTTTTTTCCCACTGGGGACTTAGAACGGATTTGAATCCAACAAGTCTCAGAGAAAAGACCTCACTTTGTAGTAGCTGCCACAGGGAAGAGGAATTTGCTGTGTTATGTAACAAAGCTCATCTGCACAGCCACAAATGAGCTCAGAGAGAAAACAATGGGATAGGGAAGCCCAAATAACCTGGATATAACCTTCCTGGGTTATATCCAGGCCCATCAGCCCATCAGAGGCATATATTCACATGTCCAGAGGAGGATAGGGGTACACTCGCAGGTGGGAACACAAAATTCTGAGCAAAGAACACCTTGTCCAGGTCTGTCCCAGTGCTGTCCCAGAAGAGCCATAAGTTACCGTGTCCAAGCATGATACACATCACCATAAGACATCTGGAGCAGCCCTTGAGATCACCTTTTGGATTAAAGGGGTTGCTCTATAGGGTGTAACATATGATATATAGGGGAAAAGCAGTTTGGGATCAGACAGACTTACTATGGGATGTTTAGGGAAGAAACCAAAGGCACAAAATGGGAGTAGTTAAGCTGATTTTGCAAAGAGCAAGAGTGGGAAAACAGAGGGCTAAGGGGATAAAAGGGGCTGGTCATGTGTAAATAATTGCTGGTCAGTATGCTTTCCTGGCTGTGCCCTGTCCCTGATGAGTGCAGCCTGCCTTGTCTTATTCAGTTCCTTTCTCTGTCTTTCCTGGGCGAGGGCCCTCTATTACTGGTGCATGAGAGTGTGTGGGGCTGAGAGTGCTGCAACTGGAGTCAGACCGTGGGCCAGTAGGCCCAGATGTTCCTGCTCCCAGAGACTGGGAAGAGTGTGGGTCTGTGAGTGTGTGTGATCAGCAGCAACAGGCCTGCCAGCAATACATCTTCAGCCTTGCTACTGACTGAATCTGGGAACAAGCAGAGGCAGTAGCCTCATCTCTCTCAGGCTGTTGGGTCCAGCATGGTAGATTTTCCTCTAACAGAATTCTTAGTTTACCACCTGACAAAAATACCTGTGAAGACTGCTGTTCTACCACCTGACATAAGGAAAAGTCTTTCAAAGACAGGCGAACTCCTTTCCCTTCTCCTTCACTGAAGTGCAGCAGCAGCACGAGGCCCGACCAGCACACTGAATCTGAGACTATTCAAAGGTGAGAACATTCTTACAGCCAGGCTGTACAGATGCTACAGACATCAGCTTTGCTTTCACCACTACAATATGACATACTAATGACTTGTCACTTCTCAGGCTGCATAAGTATTCATTTCTTCCTGATTATGTTTAAATGGAGTTAGGAGACGCTACAGTCACAAATACGATGTGTATGTTTAATCATATCACTTCACTTTCAAAATAATGTTTTCATGTTAGAGTACTATTAAGCTTTTATTAAAATGACAGCAATATCACTAGGAATCAGATAAGTGCACTTGGTTTTACAACATTTTGATTACATTAGAGTTAGCACGGCTCCTATTTACTTGTGATGATACAGAAAAAAGAAAACTTTAAACCTCTCACAGAAAGTTACACTTCATAGATGTGTATTTTATGCTGTTACAGGGGCACTTACTAAAATGAAACATTAACATTGCATTGAATAAGGCACTAAATACATCAAGCATGGCAACTGAGATGGGAGAATCAATCTCATATTGTAGCTGTCTTCTATTGTAAAAGACCAGTCAAAAATTACTGGATTTGAAACAACATGTTAACTCTGGGACCTCACAGAGACACAGGATTATCTGTGTAGTAATGATTGGTTTGTGATTTTTCACTCTGTTACATTTGTGCCTTTAGTAACAGGTAGGAGAAGAGGATCAGGATTTTCTGAGGCATCACAAGTGACAGAAAAGTAGGTGATGGCTTGTCTGGCATGCTTTAGTGAGAAGATAAGTCCTCATTATGAAATAACAAGTGATAAGACAGAAGTATTCACTGTCCTAAGCAACTACTTTTAAAAGATCAAACCTCACAAAGAGCTGGTGTCAAAGTATATGACCGTAACTATTGACAGGCCTATTGTGAGAAGAACAGAGAACTAGTCCAAGAAAAATAATACAAGTAGTATCCTAGAAAGACTAGAGTGAAAACACCTCCAAAAGCTAACAAATCTGTAACATACAGAGCTCTGTCCTCCACACTTAATATTGGGTAGAATGTTGAAAACTATTCCCATCTGACCTTTTATAAAGTGGGATCACTGGAAAAGGAATAAGAAAATTAAGGACTCGATACCTTTGAAAAAAATGAAGAAAAATCAGAGCACTAGATACGACACAAACTATAAAACTATCACAACTTTAAGAAACACTTTACAGGAGATGGACTGTTTTCTTTAGGAAATCCTATTTTAAAACCCAAAATATATGCAGGCAAATATAAGAGTATTTAGACTATACCTATTTTCCCCATATTCCCCATATTCCAGTGAACAATTCAGTGCACCTTCACACAGTTTCTTTGGAGATCCTGGTTAGTTGTGCTGATTTCACACTCAAAAGAAAAGATAGTAACTACACAGTTACATATATATGAGCAACAGCACTGTTGTGTCCTTCTAAATTCAAACTCTGTTGGTGTGGGGAAACAGATAAGATCCGTTTAGGTATCTTCAAAAGTGAAAGGATGAGATGAGTATTAAAATAAATACAGAGACAGTAAAAAAAAAGTTTCAATAGTAGGAAAGTATGTCAGTCTGCCACTTCAGAACTGTGAAATACAACAGTGAAAAGACAGAGAAAGAGGGTAAGATGAAATGATGGAAAACAGTATTTTGCATCAGATACATGACAACCCAAGATATGTAAGACAATAACATTCAGTGCTTTCAATCAAAATTAAGAGCAAGTACACTGAAAATTAAATGCTTACCTGAGACAGTATGTTAAGACTCCTCTCAAATAGCATGACTTCAGTGCTTGAAGTGGTAGCCTCTTAAACTACGTGTTCCATGAAACCCAGAAAGTACAGCTCTGTTTACTTTAAAACCATGCGCTGGGTCCCTTCTGTTCAGTTAGCAGTGGTGACTGCTTGACCTGAAATTCTTTAAATGATTGGGAATCCCATTTGTCTAGTTACTTTAAAACACTTCTGCTCTTTTCAACAGACCCTGGCAGACTCATCTGTTTGTGGATAACTCCCCCTGCGCAAGTCAATTAATGTCAGTGTGCCTGCAGCAGTGGTTACAGTGATATTAGGTCTGCTTCTGCCCAACTGTATTTTATTCATGCAAGGGTAAAGTTTTTCACCAATCCCCAGTAGGTTCCCTTCTAGAAAGCAGGACAGTTGACCTGAGTAATTGCAACAGGCAGGAAAAACACAAGGTGTTGGAGGGACTAGAAGCAGGGTTGTTCAGTTTCAGCAAAGTATCATAAAAATAAATTAGGAAGATCCAAACTGCTTTAACTAACTAAATAAATAAATAATTTAAAACCTTCAGGGGAAGACTACTGAAAAATGCAACAGGCTCAACTATTAAAAATGCATGGTAGCAAAATGATTCAAGATGTTTTCATGGTTATGAGGAAACCAACAAAGGCACTGAATTCAGATTATCTTCCCACTGCTCTGATTATAGGATTCTCTTTTCCCTCTTTATTTTTTCTTTGAATGTTTTCTCCAATTAGTGCTAGATTTTTATTTCATGAAAACCAGACAATTGCTACTTGCTACTCAAGCTGATTTCCCACCTGAAGACAGCCTTCAATAGCTAGGCTTTTAACAGCCAGCTGTCATGAAAAGTTGAAGATGTTAACAAAAACATCAGATTGTTGTCCAGTACCAGAGGAACTGATATGGATCCTCAAGAGACACACATCAAGAAGAAGTGTGGTGCAAATGTTTTGATAGAGTTACAGGTGGCTGAGCAGCAAAAGCATATGAACTCTCAGGAAGCAAAAGATCCTATTTTTATGTAAATGTCCTCAGCATCACTGGGTAAAATCTGGCAATCTCAGCTACTAGATTCAAGACACTTTTTCCTATTGCACGTTCTATCTTGAGATACAGTGTGAAAAATTCAAAGAGCAAAAGGAATGCAACAAGGCCTGTCAAGATTTGAGTCATACAATGGCTGATCCCATTGCAGCAGTTTAATCCCATACAACAACTAAGTACCACAGAGCTGCTTGCTTATGCCTCGCCTCTCCTCCCCTCAGTGGGATGAGGAGGAAAATCAGAAAAAGGTAAAACCCATGGACTGAGACAACAGTTTAATAATTTAAATAAAGTAAATTATCATTAACCAGCTCTTGTGGCACATCAGGGCTTGTCCCTGGACACAGGCTCCTAGGGACCACTTCCCAAGGCCGAAACACTAATTCTTTGCACTTACTGAAAAGTAGGGTCTGAATCAGCTGTCACTGACCAGGAAGGGAATCAGAATCTATTGTCTATGTATTTTTTTCCTATTTGCAACCACAGATAAGCTTTTAAATTCTACAAATACTATGCATGTACCCAAAGAAATGGTGTCTGCTGTGTAACCCTGATACCTATTCTTAGACCCAAACTATGGCAAAACTGTTAGAAAACTGCTTTAGGTGCTGCTACAATTTGCTTTACTACTTGAAAGCTCTATGTTTTCTTTTGGGGGCGCAACACGCTTCTGCTAGCTTGGATGCAGCTCAATGACAAGGGAAGAGGCCACAGCCTCCAGAAAACACATGGACCATCCTGGTTTTTTAATCCCTCATAGCATTTCCACAGTGATGTTTAGTCTTCCATAAATACTGCCACAGAAAATCTAATACTGAGGACCTGCCAGTTCAGGAATCTGGTTACAAGTGAGATAAGCCTCAAAGCACACTTGAGAGCTAAACAGCTCCATTCTCTGGGAAGTGCTTTTTACTTTGAGGTCTGCGTCAACTTTGATCAGCTCTTTGAAGTAGAGCAGAAAAGATTTGGCTTGCTCAGTCAGTCTAGAATGGGATATGACCTTTCACTATTATTTTTCACAAGATTTTATAATCCTTCCCCCCTACTTCTACAGATTGAAAGGAATTTTCAGGGACACAAAAATTAACATGGAATTTATTATAGAAACCTAGGAGTAGCAGATTATATATATATATATATATATATATATATATATATATATATATAAATATACTCAAAAAGTAAGATCTAATTTTTCCTTATTCTATACCCAAATAAAAGTACTTTGAATAAATATCAGGTTGTCATCATTCTGTAATAAAGTGAGAGTTCGAAGATTGCTTTGTTTTATTTTGTTTTTAAATATGCATGCCTTTTTGTAGTGGAGAAGTGCATACAGTACCTGTTGTTATTCTTATGTGGTTCTTTAAAAGTTTTCATAAAGACAACAGGTTACCAGTGAAATATAATATCAGCTCATCAGGTTCCACAGGTGCTCTTCTGCAAAGCTATAAAATAACAGTTCATCTCCTCCTTGGAGAAACCTAATACAAAATTTTCACATACAATCACCTTAAGGTCTTCCCTCTTCCCCCTCCAGCTTCATATCCCCCCCAACCCTTCAATTTCAGAAAATTTAAAAAAAAAAAAAAAAAAGAAAAAGAAAAAGAAAATAAAACCAGCTTATAAAACAGCAAAGAAAAGAAAGTTATTTTAATATATATAGAAAGAGAACAAAATGAAACTTGAGGGAAAACTTACTGGCGTTACAGTTTATCCTGATACAGTCTAGATGGGGAAAAATAAATGAAAGATGAAATTGCATCCTTCAAGGTAACAGCTGCAGACATCCAAAAACAATCAGTCCACCCTTCCGGGGACAGACACACGCAAAGAGATGTGGCCATTTTATACTTATATACAGTCTGTACAAGCTCAGGAGTGGGTGTATATGTACAGTATATTCTATGTAAATATCTGTTACATAAATATATATATAGACATATATATACATATGTATAGAGAAATATACCAATATACATATATATCCACATGTCGACATAGAAAGTTCTTTCCTTTTTATAGAAACCTACACATCTAAGAGTATCTTCCACTCCAGACCATGTATTAATGTGAATTACAATAAAAAAAATTTATAATTATGGCATAAAAATCTCCCTCAAAACACAAGTCATACTCCAGTGTCATTTTGCTTTTTAGAAACCTTTAGCAATTTCTCTAAGAAGCTTGAAGCTCAAAGTCAACCTTTACACTTGGTTTCTTTTGAATTAATTCGTACTGTTATTGCATAAATATACCATCTGTCAACACAGAATACCTGTAAAATCAGCCTATGAGATTTGTTGGTGCAATATTTAACCCTTTCCAGCTCTCCCAAAGACAGACCCTCTTCTCATTCCCCCAGTGCTAGCCCAGAACACTTTTTATGTGCACAGACACATTTGAACTGTCCGCTCAGGTGAGGAAAGGGTTAATATACTGCCCAGTTGTGTCCTACCATAAAATGGCCACTTGCAAACAGCTAACCGCACGAACGCCCAGCCCAGATTTCAGCTAGTTCTGGAGGTTGGGAATACTTTTGGGGGGGGGCTTGGCAGGGAGAATGGGGATTTCTTTCAAAGGTTCCCAGCCCTGCCGGTTCCTCAGTGCCCAATCTCATCTCGCTGTCTGAACGCTAGGACTGAATCAGGTGTTTGTAACGTTCAGGGAGAAGATGAAACGTGCAGTGAAGTGGCAGATCTGGGAACCTTTGCTGGCCCTGCTTCATTCAGAGGTTACAGGTAAGGGAGGGACAAAGAGAGGTACATGAAAAGAGAAATAGAGTTATGCTTGTAGAACCTAAGAAATGGTAATTGAAGAGAAAGCAAGCTGAGGTAGGAGAGCCTGAGCTAGAGGGCTTCTGAGCATTGCTTCTCTCATTTAACACACTAATGCTCAGCATATCTCAGGTTATGATCCATAAGAGGATCTTTCATCTATAAATGCCTACTTATTTGTGAATGTCCATTGCTGTGTTGTCTAACGTGGGCAAGAACTATTGTATCAGTGCTATTACATATCTTAGTATGCTGACCTTCTCTCAGGAAACCAAGGCCATGAATAATAGTACCATGCTAGCGGGCACTCTATCTGGACAAGTAATGCTTTAACCAGCAGAAATGGTCACATTTATTAAAGAGATATGGCCCAGAAAGGCAGATTATACAGAATGGTAGAGAAATATAATGCAATTTGCTTCTTAACTGGACCAATTTTATGTTTACTTATACAAATGTAGGAAAATTATTTCAGTAGCTGACACTGAAAGCAGTTCTTAAAAAATAAAGGAGGGAAAAGAATAACAGTCTATAAATCATAAATAAAGAGCTGTAAGGAGTACTGTAATGACTCGGACACACCAATCGGGGGTAACATAGCCAGAGAGAGTCTGTTTTCAAGCAGAACTTCTCCTAAGAAAATCTGGGTTTGGTTTTGTGCGATTAGGTTTGTCATGTGTCGTCAACCGCAACAGAAAAGTGGGAGCAAACAACCCTGGAGCAATTGCTACGATCACCATACAGTGGTGGCTATATCCCTTAGAGGAGTTGAGTGGGGTAAGGGGAGCTCTGAAGTACATGCAGGGGAGCTTCCTTCTATGACCTGATGGAAAGTGACAGCAATGAGAGACTCCCAAGTCTTATTCCAAGTGAGGTCAAGAGAGTTGCTATAGCTGGAACAAAACAGGAATTTCTTATGGGCTGAAGAGTATGCTGGAAAGGGAAACATGGCTGGTCCACAGAAATACTCATCCAAGCTAGAGGTTAAAACCATTGTGGTGTTATTGATGTCTGCAGAGAGGTTTTGCCTTTTTATTTTTTGGGGGTTTTTTTTATGTCCTTCATCTTACCCACAGGCTGTCACTACTCCAGGTGAAAGTATAGATGTTTCAAACTGAAAACCAGTGTAGCCCTTATCCTGGCTGCAAGACTTCTATTTCAAAGGATTAAAGACCAGGCCACTGAGAGAGCTGCCCTAACAACTACATGGTGCTATTATATCTCCAGAATGTGAGCACGAAGGCTCTGCAATGCCATGCAATTGGGTGCCAGGCAGAAATGCTCAGGTGCACTCCAAAGGAACCAGCACCTGAACCAGATTTAGTCCAGCTGGGTCACTGGGGACCCTGCATGGCAGGTAAGAGAGTGCATCTGCTTGCACTGCTACACCAGCATCACCTCCACACTGCACATCAAAGAACATGCACAGGTGTTTTTTTCATTTCCTTAATTCTGAGTCTTGCCCTAAGCAACCCAAAAATTTCCAACCATTAATACATGAAGCTGTTCTCTCCCTCTTAGATCAGTTTTTAAAAGGGAGGAAACACCTATTTTCCTCTAAACTAGTATAGCGGTACAAATCCAAAGCAGAGGAGATTTTTCCTGGCAGTAAGGCGCAGGTTTAGTTTGGTCTTTGGGCCCAAAACAGCAGCAGTGGTTAATTCTGGAATAATTAAAAAAACTGCTTGGAATTCCTCCTGCACAGTACCAGGACTTCTGGTAATCATCATCTAGGGCACTCAGTTCTCTTACCAGTTTCTACTGATGAGGTAAAGTTTGAAGATGAGTATGTTTGGAGAGCTGTAAATCCGGTCATCTGTCAGTTCAGCAACTGGATGAGGACAGCAGTGAATTGAAAACACAGTCTGTAACTGCACGGGGAATAGGATGAGCTGGGAAGACCTTCTGCAGTTACTTTCTTCCATTATTTTTCTGATGTAAGCTAGAAGCTCCTTCCTTAGTGCTCAGATGGAGTATTTTCCAGAGCATATCACCTGGAAACTGGGCCAAAGACCCTTCTCCTTGGAAAAGGTTAAAAAGCTCCACTGCAATTAGCTAACACTAATTCATTGTTTGAATGGAAGTATCTTTTGTAACAAACAGAAAAACTGCAAATTAGGCCTGTGTTTCTTACCATTTATATCTTTGTGTCTGAAAATAGTGATATTTATTTGACATCGTTAAGGCTCCAGGCCATTTTATCCTTGAATCAGGAAAGAAAGTCACCTTCGCTGTGTGAGGAAAAAATGTTTGTTCCTTTGGATAAGCAGCCATATGGGGCTATAGAAGAGTACTTTAAGGCAAGAATAGAACAAAAAAGATAATCAGGGCCCAACTGTTTCTAGACTCACTCTAGGTTATCTCCTGTGGAGAAACCAGATAAAAGTCCCATGCACACTCTTACCTCACTCTTACCTCTTACCTGAGGTTTCTTATCTCTCTCCTACTTGCACCATTTGCATGTAGAAATGACAAAAATACTTTTCATTTTGGAGGGGTAATAGTGTCTCTGATACCCTTGGGGACATATCTTAGGAAAAGATAGGTGAGAGGGATGATTACACTTCCTTACATCAGAGGAAGCAGGAAATATTTATCCTAGTCACAAGTGACCTGAAGATATGCCAGGGCAGGAAGAAAAAAACCTGAAATATTCTTAAATAAAAGTCAGTATAACACTAACCCTCCAACTTAACAGTGGGAGGAAAAATGTAAAAGTGGATCTCCCTATCAGACCAGCCATTTCTTTCCCTTTCTGTACATCATCTCAGCATCAGAAAATATTCCCAAGCATGTTCCAAGCCATGATTTACTTAATTTCTCTCTCTCTTTCCACTCCATACCCATTTCTTCAAAGTTCTTCTCAGCAGAAGTGAGATATATATCACATTTGGATTTCTATTCTTCACACAACACTCAGACTACCGAGAGACGTGCTGTCAACATGCAGATTTGCAGTGCCTTGGGCACTCACACTGGAAAGGTATGAAACAACTTCCTTGCCCTCTTCTTCAGAGAATTATTCATTACTGCTCTTCCTTTCCCTCCCACCTTCTGCAGCAAGCACCCAGCTGCCCATGCCCACCCATGCCTGAGGGACTATCTGTCTCTCCCTTGTTTGGTTTGGACACTGAGTGTTGAGGGGGTGAGTGGGATATGCCAGCCCCTGCAGGCTGCTCCGTATGCTCTGTTCTCAGGGCTGTTTGCTGTGCGGGCCGCAGGCTTCAGGCCTTTGAAGGGTCGAATACCATCTTTTGATTTACCATGGCTGATGGGGTATGGGAAAGCTTTACAATTAAAATACACAGAAGAGTTAAAAGAAAAAAAAAAAAAAAAAAAGGAGAAAAAAAAATGAAATAAAAAAATCAACATAGGAAAACCTTAATAAACACATAAATGATAATAAGTAATCAAATGGAATAGATCGAAGAAGAGACAGCTCTTAGTAATAGTATTAAATGACTTATAAGAAAACCACAATTAAATAACTCACCACTCAAAACAGTCTTGGTTTACACACATCTCTCTTGGGTTAGATGCTCGGGGGATGCAGACACCGAGCATACTCAGGTCTTCAAAGGTGGTGCTGATGATTGTTTCTCATTGGTAAGGGGACTATTGGCAAGGTCAGATAAAGATTTGTTTCTTGTTTGTGGCATTTGGGCAATGAATAGTCTCCTTGCAGAGTTAGATGTGACTTAGAGTAAACAACTGGAAATGAATGGCTCTGGTAAGGTCATTCCTCCTCAAATTCTGTTTCTTCAGCAGCAAGGTAACTGTGCTGTTTTGATAGAAGGAAAGTCCTGTTTCAAAGAAATTATCTCACAGCTTTATAAACCTGAAGAGAGGAGAGGTGAAGCTGAATCTGGGTTCCAACAGTCTAAACTACCCTTCTGTTGAGCGCTCACAGGTTTCCCCTGATGCAGCCTATAGTCACGCTGGGGGAAGATTCAACCTCACAAAAGTTTCCAGCTAAAAATCTAGCAAATATGACATACACATTCCTCCAGTCCCTGCAACTACACAAAAATAGCCTTCAGTTAACACGGGAGTTTGCTTACAGATTTTGTCCTGTATTAAACTGTCAAAAACACATCTCTTTCCAAATATGTGTAGACTATCTGTCAAATCTTTAGCTACGTCTTCTAGATGATAGACAGTAAGAGTTGAACAGTCCACCTCTAGGCTAGGTGACTGGAGTCTGGCATAACAGACCCCAGTGAGTGGTAAAAGTGACCAGTGTCAACCAGGCAAACAATGTTGACAGGTCCTAAGGGAAAATATTGTCTGCCAGCATGATATGAGGAAAACCAGAAAGAATAAACTGTAAAAAATGATAAGTATATTCAGGGTAATCTAAATCTACCCTCCTCATATTCACGTAGGGTCTATGACTAGGAGGCCCTAAACATCCAAAATTCCCCTTAGACTTATTCATTCCTAAGATGAAGATATAACAGAATCAAACAAGTGGTACCTTTTCCAGGTGAAAAAGTGAAAATTTTGTGATGAAGTCTGGCAGTTTTCAAGCTGTAGTACTTATCATGTGAGAGTATCAAAGGGGATAAAAGCATCTGTTATTAAAATACTAGCACAAATCTTGCAGGTTGCAAAGAATTCTCTTTTCAGCAAATGGAAAAACTAAGGCATAAAAGTAAAAGAATTGGCTTTGGGTTACAAGAAGATACTGTAGAGTTAAGCAGATACTCAGCTGCCCATCACTTCCCCAGCAGAATCAGGCCACTACCAATCTTTCAGCAATTAATTTTATTTTCTGAGAAAAAAATAGCTAGCAACAATTTTCAAGAAAGGAAAGAGTGGTGAAAAATAATCTCATTTTTCTTTAGTATTAGCAGCAACTGATTAGATCAGAAGAAAATGCAGAAATACATACAGATACAAACAGGCTCTGGAGCTTTGTGAAAGATTCTCTTTGCACATGTAAGAATGCTCAACAACAACTCTTACGAGCTGTTCTCCAGAGACATCATGTTAATCTATGAAATTTTCCTCCATTAAAGTTAATATAGGCTGAGATGGCTATCATCAGAGTGCCGTTTCTCTTTATTTGAGAAGTTACTGTCATAGCTGAAGTTCATCTATTCCATTTGTCCTCTAGGCCAATCTGGATAGCACAGCAAGTGCTTTTATGCTAGCTAAACACTCAATATTGCTTTACACTTCTTCAGTCAAGATAAGCAGAGCAAATATGCAATTTTATTTATTTTTTACTAAAAGCCAAGAGTTTCTATAGACATTTAGATAGACCTTTCTATAGACCTTTGCTTTTAAGAGATATGAACTTGTTTGATGCACCTTCTGCTCTTACTTTCTTATTCCAAAAGCAAATATTAATGGTCTAGCTTGCCAAAAAACAAAAAAAAACAAAAACAAAACAAAACAAACAAAAAAACAAACAAACAAAAAAAAAAAAACAGCAGATGAAATTTTAAAAAACAAGCTAGTTCCAGAGGATAACATATTCTACAAAGCCAGTACATGGTTTTCTCCTGATAACACCACAGCAGGGCTTTAAAGATGCTGATACTCTTAGGTCAAAAAATGCAAAAGTTTGTTCTAGTGGGGCTTAGAATTTTGAAAACTGACACAAGCTTTCATGGACCATATACATATCTTCATATAGAATACCCTACACATTAGAAGAGCTCTAACACTGCAGACTATCATGTTAGTTTTGCCTTTGAGTCAAAACCTCTTCTTCATTATATTCCTGAATACACATGAAGCAACAAGTTGCATCACTGAAAAGTGAAAGAAAGCTTCAGCTCATGTATTTACATTATTTAAAGAGGCTATGGCTATTTTTCATTCAGTAGAATACTTAAAGACTGTCAAGAAAAAGAACTGAGGCTAATCTAATAGCACATTCACTCCCACTTGTTTTTTCACTGTTGTTATTATTGCACTTGTTTCCAGTTGTCTTTTTTAATTATTTTGCGTGGAAGAGTAACTCTGAGGAGACAGAACATAATCCTTTGGGATAGGGGAATGCACTTTTATTATTGTTACCTTCTTTTTAATAAAGACACAATAATAAAAACAAACAAACAAACAGGCTTTTAAACTGATAAGTAAAATAAGCCAAGCTGTATCAAATGCTGCCGAACTATGTAAAGGGCAGGGGATTCACAGGACTTCTGATTGCCACAATATCCATTTTACTTCCTTTCTATGTTCACCTTTGACTGTTTTGAGTGATGCTGGATGAATGAGGGATGTAACTGATCAAAAGATGGACCAAGCAGCATGTCTCACACAGAGCTCACCCGTCCCAGATCAAGAAAGGAAACTTAAAAACTTTAAGACTTAAAAACCAACACTGTCCATAACGAAGAACTGACAGCAAATCTTCATGCAGCAATGCAGAAGAGAATTTCTTTCCGCAAGAGAATATAATTAAGAAGGTCTCAGCAGTTATTTTAGAAATCAATCCAATCCAATCAAACCAACAGAAATTAAATGAAATTATTTTAAAAACCACTAATCACAAGCCCAAAGTAATAGTGAAGAGGGCAATGGAAGGTTTCTATACGATACCTAAATTGACCATAAGCTTGACACGGCCTCCGTCCAGCTCCAGGCGCAGAGTGTCAGCAGAGTCTCGTGAGGTGGTTGCCATCAACAGCCCATAAGCACGTTGGGACATGAAACGAAAGGACACATCTTCTGCTTCTGTGTGCATAACCATAGGCATGATGATCTTCATGTACATGCTGCCATCATAGCTCAAGATAGAGGCCTCTGCAAGGAATCAGCAAACAATTGCAAAAAATGAGAAAAAGAAGTTACACCTCTGTGTGACCTTTGCACCTGAAGAACCCTGACATCTGAGAGCATCGTGTCTATAGAAATCATACCACTTGACACAAAAAGATATGTTACTGGGGAAAATGTGACATCTGTTTAACTGCATCCAGAAACCCTAGATGGCAAGTATGAGCAGCAACAAAGATATGGTGTTCACCACAAGTGGAGTCAGCAGTACCCATGGACATATAATCCCCAAGGACAGGCATGTTAGGACAGGGCCCTTTTGTAATTATGACCTAGCAAAGCCTCTGTTTTTCACATCTTCCAGAAAATGCAATCTCCTTCAGTGTTCTGAAGTCCAGCCTTCCATAGGACTAACTGTAATGACTGGAGTTCCGATTTCTGGTACTCTTCCTGTTGCTTATTGAGAGAGGAATTTAGTTTCATTGCTACCACTTTAAAGAAAAACAATGGTATAAAGTGAGTTTCCTAACACATCTTTTCTACATCAGATTTGTTCTGTTTTGTGATTTTATATTTTTCCACTCTTTACTAACAAGCAACATTAGTAGAGCTCTACTGACACAACTGATACAAAAGAAGAAAGGAACAAACCAAACTCCATTGCAAGTTTGAGTGTCATTCAAACACTTTACCTTAGGAGATGGAGGCCCAATGAAAGTCAGGAGGAGGGGGGGGGAGGAAAACAAACCAAAACAACAAAAAAATTCCACCAGAACAGACAAGAAAGAAATTACATTTTTCTGTCATCTCTGAGGATGTCAAAGAAAATGGGAAGTTCAGCTGAGAAAAGGAGTTATAATACTTAGCATTCTCTATTTGTTCAGGGTCTTGCTAGAAGACAATCATATTCTCCTCTAAGGGAAGTAGAATTAAAGTCCTGTGACAGAACTGCAGCAAGCACTACAGCATGGCAATCATTGTTTCAATCTGAGTGTATGCTGAGAAGCATTTTTATCTCCAAAGTTTAAAAATCTACATAAATATATTAATGTATGAATCAGAGCATTCCTTTCACCACAGCCAACCCCTACCAAAGGCAGGGTTGTAGAGACTGCTTCATGTAGAGGTTCTGCCACAAACATACATGTAAAAATCCCAGAGGTTTAAAAAAAAAAAAAAAAATAGACCATTTAGTTCCTAGGCACATGGAAGGATTGCTCCATAAAGCACTTTTATCAGTGTCTCATCCAGATCAGTTCAGCTAAAGTTTTCTCAAATGATTGATTGGGATTCTCATCAGGCATCCCACACACACCCCAGAAAGCTCACAGCCCATCTAATTTAACCAATTGCAACAACATGTATTTGGAATCTAGATGTTCTCCTTATGTTTCACTCCTTTGTCCCATATTTCCCAGATGATAAGAGCAGAACTTCTAGCAGAAAACAGCAAGCTTGGCAGAGCCAAACCTTACACCTTCTTAATGTCTCAATGTTAGACGATAGAATAGGGTAGATGGATGAAACTGAGGAACAGCCATGCTCTAAAAGACCCATAACTGACTCCACAATGGCCAGTAACAGAATTGCAACACAATAAATATGCAAATGAGGTGATAAATAAAGATATAAATATCAAGCTGATAAAGTGACAGAGGAGACGTTTATATGGTTTCAGAACATTTGGAGGGGATCACTATGGTTGTGCTGGTGCAGCGACCCACCACACAAACAGTTGGTATGCAGAACCTCTCCAGTCACAGGACACACAAACACATTACGAAGAAAACTTTTCTGGGAGCGTCATTAAGAAGTCTGTGAACAGCATCCCTATTCACCAGTTTTCCTAGCTGCACTCCCCACACACTGTCATGGTCTGCACACAGAAAGCTCTCTACGCACATCACCCACTCAGCCATTACATACACCTTCTGGGTACCAGCTGTCAGTGCTGCCCTGGGGACTCACATCTCCTTTCGGCCAAGAAACCTTTTCAAGGTGGGAGAACAGTTTCTTCTTTTCAAAGTGCAATTCTCTTCCTCCTCACGTCTGCACCTCTTACTTGCCACCCACAGCTGCAAGGTGGAACTAAATGTACTGTATATTATACATACATTCAAAGGCAATGCCTATGTACACACAAACCTTCCTTGCTCTCTTTCCTCTCTCTCTGCAGATTGTATTAGAAAATGCAGTCAAGCATGAAATGGCTCTTTTGACGCCTTCAGCTCAGATGTGCCTTGCATGAAACAGTTGCTTGCCCTAGCACATGAATAGCTGAGAGGAGAGGGTTGGAGGATATGGGACTACGAGTGGGAGTAGCTGACACAACTGTCCCAGCTCTTCTGCTTTCTTCTCCACAGTGCCATGCATTAGGTGCTTTGAAAACATGAATTTTTCTATGAACTTTAGAACAAACCAAAAGCATGGTAATAATGACACTCTTCCCTTCAATAAAAGTTTGTGTCCTTCAGCTTCACTGATCCCATTGTCAGATAATTACTGTCCTTAGACAAGAGATCCCAACCCTCACTATTATACTTAGGTAAGGAGGACCTGAAGAATGCTCAGAATTGCTGATGTTGACACAAAAGTCTGGACAGTGTTTCCGCTGACATCCCACAGTAGCCTAAATCATGTATTAGTATCCTCCTCTGGCCAGTCTGCTACAAATAGGGGGCAATGAAACTTTGTAACAATAAGCAGATAAAATTTAATGTTCTGTTCTTGTCTGTGCTCCATGCTGACCTAAGCCTGGCCCAGCTCAGCCCAGCTAGGCACTTGACATATTTAAAAAATAACAAGATTTCATTCTCACTTTGCAAGTCTTCAGTATCTGGAGTATCTGGGAGCCTTTCCAGCACATCTCCTTGCAAGCAGACCATTCCCTCCAGCTACAAAATCACCCCTTCAGAGGAGGGTATTGTCTAGTAGCAGTCATACAAATAAAACCTATGTTCTTGTCCTGACAGTCAGTCCCCAAAGGTTGAGGAAGGCATGTTACAGCTGAGCAACACATACGGCAAATCTGCTCAGGGCTGAATGTAACCTGGCAGCAAGTACATGACCTCAACCTCCCAGGCACCTGTGCTAGAGACTCTGGTCTGAATACAAGCATCCATTCCATTGTCCTCAGCCATCTGCAGCAATGGAACTGTAATTCTTTGTTCAGCACCATAAATTCAGGCAGCAACAGACTTATCTAAGTTTAAAATACATACACATTTCTTCCACCCTTCTACTTTTAGGGTTGCTCTTATATTGGATGTCTCACACAGACCTGCACAGGAGCAATATGTGAAACCATGTTTGAGACCCCCCCACAGATCTGTACAGACAAAAAGATCGAGTGGCATTTATTTGTGATCCCAATGCCGGAAGCTTCATTGCCATTAGTTTGGAGATGGGAAGAGGCAGAAAGCAGGTGCTGGTTCAAAACTGCCCTGACATAATGCCAGAAATCTCTGAAAATCAATATGTTATTAGGAGTGATTAGCTTCCCAGTCTTGTGCTCTCAGACACTGACGGTTTTAATTTTACACTTAGCATCCAAAGGAGCAATTCACTGCTGCTTCCCCACAAGGCTCTGCATAAACCTCCTGGGGAGACAGAATAGGTATATTCTTAGCATACAGAGAGAAAAATATTCAAGACCTCTTCATGCTTTTTCACCTGCTTTCTAACCTCTCTCTTGTATTAATCACCATTCTTTGCTTCTTTCCTTTCTTCTCTGTTTTATTTTTTTCTGTAGTCTCTTGTTCTTCTCTGTGGTCTCTTTCCTCTGCCTTCCAGACTACAATATCATGTTATTTCTTTCTAAAATTTTTAGAAGGGGGACAGTGCAAAAATAACGAAAAATATTTATCCTTTATGAAAGCTGAAGTCACCAATGACAGCAGTTCAGGGCACATGACTCTTTCCTCAGTTACATTTGAGAGACCAAATATTTCCACATTCTTGCAAATTCAAACACTGTTAGAGTGCCCAAGCTTTGTATCCAAAAACCAGACAACTTTCCTGCAGGCATTACAGAGTTCATCTCTTTCCCTCAAATATCCACTAGCAGACACATGGGCCCAGATAAAAACAGATTTTCTGAAAAACAAAATTACTCTTTAAAACAGAAAACAAACATAAAAATAACATAAAAGAAAAAATCTTCATTCCATTCCAAGGGGACTCCACACAGACGAGTTTCAACTACAGAAGGCTATCAAATAATTTGGGGAGCCCAAAAGCAATCACTCAGATGGAATCTGACTAGGACCCAGGAGATAATGCTCATTTTTTGGTGAAAAAGATGTGAAGTGCTCACAAGCAGTTAGGACCTTGCACGTCATCCAGCAGGACGGGTGCTGGGAGCTGCGGGGTTCCCTGTGCTGTGCCCTTGCTGCCCAGGGCTGTCCAACCCACCCACAGAGGTGAGAGCAGGACAGACCTGCAGGTGGGGGCCAGGTCCAAATAAGAATCCAGGAAACCTCATGGTGATGACACAGGTCTGTGGCCAGGCCAGGAAGTCAGTCTGCTGGCAGGGGTTAAGAGCACATGCTGCAATTGCCAGGCAGGGCCATGGTGATAGGGATGAGACATGGGCCTCATTTGGCAGCACCCATGGCAGGGCAGGGGCTGATGGCCATAGGGGCCGCCATGGAGTCCTGGGTCATGAGCAGGGTGGGGGAGCCCCAGGGGCCAGAAAGGATCTGTTGGTGCCCTAAGGGTGCTGGTGGTACCATGTTCTGGTGCTGCTTCTTGTTGACCCATAAGAAAAGTCCATGTTTACCAAATGTGCTATAACACCTTTTGCAGCAAATTGAGTTTTCCCTGGATGTCTCCCGTCTAGATGTCATTGGACCTCATCTTATTCAGCCTGCCAAACAGAAAAGAGCAATCTGAAGGGACGTAAATGCAATTCACTAGCACCAAAAGAGACAATAACAGAGAGCACAAAACCATCTTTAAATACTTGCCTAAAGAGAAACATTACCTTAGAAATAGCAAAATACCCTGCAAATAATAAGTATCACTAATAAGCCACTGACAGGCTTACCATGCTAGTAAGAACAAAGCTATTCTTCTTTAAAGATTTCAACCTGACAAGATGTCAACAGTATTATTTTCAGTTGTTATGCACTGGAAACTCATGAAGATAAAACAGTTAAAATCTTGGACACATACAACTACAGAAATGTAAAGAAAGTGGACTGGTTTTCCCGGTACTTAATCTCTCTCACAGACCAATGTGACCAGTTTTTCAACATCAATCCAAGTTTTTCTTTGCTTCAAATTAAGACAACATCTTGTTTCCTTGCTACCCCAAAAAAGGACCTTCGTATCCTGAAGATCAGCATAGCATTAACCCAGCTCCCTCACTCTGTTTTAGACTTGCATCCAGCTTCCAGTTTTTATTTTCTAAAACTTGCCTTTCCTGCTTCTCATTTCTGGCTTCTTTCTGATTTGCATACTACTTTCTTAAATTCAAATTTTCCAATTTGAATAGCATATGGCAGTTAAAACCAAACAAGCACTAAAAGTAGAGTAATTACATAAGACACCCTTATCAGTGCAATGTGCACAAAATATTTCCAAATGAGCAGCAAATGGGAGAGATAATAGAGCTAGCTCCAAGGCATCCATCACATTTTCAGGCATGCAAGAATACTGGTGGAGCAGTAATAATAATTGTCACTTGTAAGGCCCCTGCTATAAACAAAAATTGCTAGCAGATGTTTATATAGGCCAGATGACATCCAGACGAATATTTTTTTATCAAACACATTTTTTTTCAAAACCTTGCAAAATGTATCTCATAACATTGTATAAAACGTTTAATTTCTGGGCCTGAAAATGGCCCAGAACTGCAAGTTGCTTCATATAAAATAAAAAATTCCGGAAGAAATCTGAAGTGCAAACCTCACCTATTATTTATCTAGAAAGTCAGAGGAGAATAAATACTCTATTCCTTTCCATTTCCATACTACTCTATTTCCATACCACTGTCTCCACCCTATTCCAGTATCTTTTCTGTCCCTGTGAGGTTTTTCTAAACACAAACAGAAACATTAATGTACTGTAGAAAATATTCTTGACTAAGTATCCACAACATTGAAGACAGAAAACACAGGTACAAAGGCAAACAAAGAGTTCCAAGCAACACATCAGTACAAAAGTTCAGGATTCAGTGCATGTACTATAATGTCCTACCTCAGACAAAGAAAGAAAAATAAATTACCTTGATTCATAAGTTTAGACACTGAAATAACTTTGATTATGAACAAAAGCAATTTGATTTTTTTTTTTAGAACTGCATAATTTTTTGTTTTCTAAATCCAAAATTAATACCTTCCTTTTTAACTTCAATATTATAAAGAGGGTATATTATACCAAAATCCTGTAAAGCTGCCCTGAGAATTTTCAGCTCAAACCATTTTCTATCAGCATCAGGTTTGGTATGTCCTTCTTCCATTCCTGTCACCACCACACACGAAAGAGGATAAGTTAATTAAGGACTGTTGTCAGGTGAAGAGTTACAAAAAAAAAAAAAAAAAAAAGCACCTGCACTACACAATGAAAGGCAAATAAACTTTCTTCAGGCTCCAATCATAAAGAACCAGGTAAGGGAGGAAATGGAAGAGCACTGAGTACCACAGTGGAAGTATTTGCAGAGAAAACCGTAGCTTGTAAATGTTATTGCTAGCCCTAGGAGGTGATGAGCGAGGCTATATTACTATACTGAAGCCTGGCAGAGCTGCAGGGGAAGCAAGAAGGAGCACACAGGCTTTTCAAATTTACTCCAAATGTCACATTAACATTTGCAGAGCTGTGTAGAACTATCTGGGAAGAAATCTCTGGCAAGAAGGCTAAGAGTAGAAGAAGAATTGCTCCTCAGAGTCAACAAGCATAATGGGAAGGCGTGGGGAAATCTGCTACTAAAATGATAGGCTGAGAGTTTGCATTACATGGGTGGTACAGTTTAGAAAGTGATGCAACTTCTGTTTAGTTCAAACATCTCTGAGTCCTCTTCATGGCGCTGTCAAGTTGCAAGAACCATTTGATCCCTATCTCCTGAGTAGTGTTCACTGAGAAAGGGGGACTACAGCAACAACGAAGTTTGGCTTATCTAGGAGGTACACAGTGAAAAAAAGGCAGCAGATACAATTTGCAGCATGGGAAAATAGAGAAAATACAGAAAATTGTAAGTGGTTGGAGAACCACTCAGCAAAAAGCTACTTGGAGCTGCTGGTTGAGGGCCAACTGAATACAAGCCAACAGTGTGTTCAGGTGGCCAAGAATGACAATGGCATTTTGGCATGTATCAAAAAGAGTGTGGCCAGCAGGACTAGGGCAGAGATTGTCCCTCTGAACTCAACATTGGTGAGGCTGCACTTCGAGCTCTGTGTCCAGTTCTGGGCCCCTCACTTCAAGAAGGACATTGAGGTGCTGGAGTGTGTCCAGAGAAGGGCAATGAAGCTGGTGAAGGGTTTGGAGCACAATCTTATGAGGAGCTTTTAAGGGAACTGGGGTTGCTTATCCTGGAGGAGGCTCAGGGGAGACCTCACTGATCTCTACAACTACCTGAAAGGAGATTGTAGTGAGGTGGGGGTCTCAAGTGAAAGGATGAGAACAGACAGCCTTAAGTTGTGACAGAAAAGGTTCAGATTAGATATTAGATTCCCTTCCCCCCCCACTGGAAGAGTGGTTAGACATTGGAATAAGTTGCCCGAGTGGAGTCATCTCTGGAAGTGTTCAAGAGGCATCTGGATGTGACATCTGGGGATATGGCTTAGGATTGATTATGGTGGTGATGGGTTGACAGTTGGACTAGATGATCTTGAAGGTCTCTTCCAGCCTACCCTCTTTGAAAAGCAAGGCTGTAATGTGAACTACATTCATAACCTTGTTTAAATCCATACCTCTCCTCAGTTCTGTTTTTCCAACACTGGAAAGAAAAAGTAATATTGCCTCTGACTGTTGATTTAAAGAAGGTTCACAGGATGGACTAGACAACATCTCAATTTCCATTTCTTACATTTTTTATCTGAAAACTCCAAACCCCTGAACTTTGCAAATTCCTGGAAGAGGTGGTTTAATAGGACAGGGAGCAAATGGAAAACACGGATCTACAAACTGTAGGGCAAACTTGTCCACAAAAATCACAGGTATACCATAGTGTTTTTGAAAAAGCAAAAATTTTTCAACCCAGTCTATCACTGAATTAGGAGGGGCCAGAAGTGAGACACTGCCATGCTGAAAATACGTGGGCAGAGGAAATAGAGAAATCTAACTCATGTGAGGCAAGCAGCTTCATGGAAACAGGAATGTCACAACACTCACAAAGACTGCAAAACAGATCATCTTTGGGGGAAGCCTGATACATCAGAGCAGGTAGCAATCAGGAGGGTAACAAGCATGTACGCTGTGGAAAAATATAGAATAAAATGCACTTTGGGAGTTCAGACTACAGCTTCCAAACATAAAATACAAGATAAAACTAAGCTGAGTTTATAATACTAGGATCTGGAGGAATGTCCCTTCAGAGCCTTTTCTTCTCTCACAGATCTGTCTTCCCTAAAAACATTTGCAAAATCCTCAATATCAAGCTGGTGACTGTCTGAGAGCAATGCTCAGTCGCTGCAGCACAGTGTAGAAATGATGACAGTGATTTCCAGGCACCCCACAGGCTCTGTCCATTCCTAATGAAGTCATCAGCAGAGATGCAACAGTCAGAGCTGCTCACCCAGCTAATTGCAACCACTGTCCAATTACTGGAACTATGATAAAGAGGAAAAGAGAAGCAGAAACTAATGGCTGGCATAAAATGGCAGTTGATACTGCCAAGATCATGAAGGCCGAAGTAAGAGGTACATGTTCAAGCCTTTAAATTTCACTAGTAGCTAAAAGAAATGTAGTCCTACTTTCAAGAAACAGGCACTGCCTTTTGAAAACAGACCAAATTCCACTGTACAACTCTGGTATCTGTTTTAAACATTTTATAAATCTTTTTATAATAAAAGAAATTTCAGATAAGAAAGGAATTACAGGAATGTCCATGAGCTGTCCTTCTCTGACTCCAAACATGACCAAGTGCACTTTCTGTCTCACAAAATCATTATCTCTTGGTAAAGACACAGTTAGAATTCATAGTCCAGAACACAGGTTATAATTACGCGAAGTTACACAGTTATTAAACTCCTACAAGCCTATCTCAAATCCCAAAGGCAGGATCTACAGTGCAGGGCTATACACTGGTCTAAGGACCAAGGGCCTAGACTGGAATTCTGTGAAAGGGTTTATACATAACAGTAGCCAGTCCAAATCCTCAATCCATAACTCAGTGATTGTATTCACAAAGAAGAGAGTTACACTAATTTTCTTCTTCTTTGCTGAGCTCCATGATTCTCCAGTGATCTTGATGAGAGTTGTAAAATATAA
The DNA here is from genome assembly GCA_035583135.1 of Lophotriccus pileatus. Taxonomy (NCBI): domain Eukaryota; kingdom Metazoa; phylum Chordata; class Aves; order Passeriformes; family Tyrannidae; genus Lophotriccus; species Lophotriccus pileatus. The sequence continues at coordinate 41,901,929 of JAWWES010000168.1, read as the reverse complement.
TAAATCCTACTTCTTGTGCAAGCTGTGAAGGTTTAGTCGGCATTGGCAACTTCTATGAGATTGTCCAGTCAAAAGAACTGTAGATGCATAAGTTATGACTGCAGCTGTGACCCTAAAACTTTCACAATCACCACTGTGTATCCCATTTTATTCACTTTGAAGTTCAGGGCAGCAATCAGAATGCAACAAAAAGTGTCATACTCCAAAACCACCAGTCTGACGCCACAGCTAAGCAAAGCTGAATTTTCTTCAGCTGCTTCTATCATAGACTTAGTGAGATAGCTCCTAAGGACTAAGACTATTCCTATTCAAAACAAGACCAAATCTTGAAATAACCAGGTATCCTAGACTGAAAATGTCATTTATGTGCAGAAGATTTTCAGATCACCTTATATGGTAACTTTGACTTTACTGAAATGTTTGGATCTCTCTTGTTCCCAACTGAAATTGGAAAACAGTCACACTGTCACCACATCAAGACACTTGCATCCACTTACCAATAAAATGTAAGAATGTACCCACATCCTGTATTATTTTCTTTACACTAGACATAATGACAAACTCCATGTTAAGAGAGCTTTATTCTGCCCCTGTCCTGGACTTCCTCAGAGCACAAGCAGCCCTGTAGGTCATTATAAACAGTGATTTTAGGACCTGCTATTTATCCTGTCTAAAGCACTTTTGTCCACTATAATACAGGCCAGAGGGACACTTCAGATTGCCAGTAGCAAACCAGATGTGATGTATTTTGTTACAACGTTTCTGATCCATTACATCAAATTATGCCAGATTAAATGCAGACCATGAGGGACGAGAGTCTCCTTAGACCTGTAAACTGCCTCAAACACAACACTCAGTGTCTCCTTATCAGTGACTGCCACTCCTGCATGGCATCAGTTTTCACACACCTTCTTCACTCAACTCTAGACAGCACATCTGCAGAATTACCTGCCTAAAAAAAAACTCCACAATGAGTGGGCAGGTAATGAAAAGCTTCACGTCACCATTGCCTTCTCAGATTTTCTGGGTTTCTGGAAAATATCTTTATGTGCTAACCTTGAAATACTCACAGAGCAATAGTAAGGAAGAATTGGTTCCCCTACTCCATCAGTGCTTAGCCCTCACACTGGTAGGAAGTGCATTAAGGATGGTACCATTGATATCCCTGTCACAAGGGTGGGGTGATGAATTCCATCATCAACCACTCATTCCTAAAGACCAGAGTTCAGAAATAGACAGAAAAAAAAATGGGCATTTTGTAATCTCAGCCTAAGGTAGGCTTTCCCACATCCTAAAAATCACTGTTTATAATGACCTACAGGGCTGCTTGTGCTCTGAGGAAGTCCAGGACAGGGGCAGAATAAAGCTACTGATCACAAATATGACATGTTTGCTAATCTGGGTGGTAGACAGGAAGTGCAATCTCTAAGAACAGATTTGGAATCCTAGTAAAAAGTTAGGTGTTTGATAAAAACATCAAAAGCCACAGTCTTAGTGCTCCGTACAGTGGAAAGAACTGTTTGCTCTCACTTAAAATGTCTCCCAGACTCTTGAGTGCAGGAGAGATGGAACTAGGAGACTAAATTGCAAAAGCCATTCCATTTAGCTAAGTGGGATCACAGGTAAGGTCAGGGCAGTTAATCACTATCTATTTGCTGAAAATTACCCATAAAGGAAATTAGATGCACAATTCTTTTACAGCAATTAGCTCTTGTTGATATGAATACGAAATAGGTACCTAATAAGAGTTACCTCTGTAACAAAAGGAAGTGAATGAATCAGAACAAAGATAATATTCAAAGATGGAAGCCAAGGTAAGTTGGCCAGATGTTTGGATGCATGTTTGGAGGACTGGAGAATGCTTTTGCATGTATTATTTGGCCAAACCTCTGAAGTGTATCAGAGAAAGTGAGATTATTAGAACAGAGCCCAACACAATTTAACAAAGTATGGTAAAAGCAGATGGGAGCGTGGATATCAGATTAACTTTGTATAAAGGCTGTGGCAAATCCATCATGAGGCTTTCCAGGCTCTGAAAAGCCTGACTAGAACTGGCCCCACCAGCAAATTGTGTTTACTTCAAGGACGAAAATTTTTCTCTTCCCTCATTATACAAGCCTGAAAAAGTGGAGGTAGAGAGTCTAAAATTTCCTACTCTTTCAAAGGGTATTTCTCTATAATGATAAAAGCCATAAATCATTACCAGTTAAAACTGGGGAAAAAGAAAAAAATTAATTACAACATTTGAAGGTATTCTTTCAGTTTTTCAGCTACTTGTTGCTAGTCCCTTCTCTTGGGCTGTCTGCACCCTACATCCCTACTGTTTCTGCACCCATAGGAAAGGGACGAGAAGGCCAGGCTGCAACTCTGGAACAGCAGCCTTCAAATTCAGGGAGAACAGTCTGGCTGTTGCACAGACAAGGAGGAACAGTTTGGAGCAGCCCCACAGATGTGTCCTTCACATCTGCCAACATTTCAAAGGAGTCCCAGAGCCAAGCATAGGAGATTACAAGCACTGAAAGCTCTGCAATGACAGAGTGATGGGGGAAGAGAGCAGCTGTTATTTGTGGCTTGTATGACAGTGCAACCTCATGTAAAACTGGTATCAAGCCTTTGTGTCCTCGAGGGCCTCCAATTTGGAAAATATTTGTGATCCCATCCAAAAGCCTTTCCACAAGAGATGAAAAGTTAAATCAAAACCAATATGAGAGAACAGAAGAACTCATAGTCAGGAAGTTTCTACATTCTAGGGGATCCTGTAAAATTGCAGAAATTATTTAGACAAAAATTATTTCATAACGACAGGAACTGTTTGACCCTGAGTGTAATAGCTGCATATTGGGCCACGTTCAGTTTGAATTTATGTACATTGCAAGAAAATAATCTAAAACCAGCTACCTGTACTTCACCTGTCAGGTTTGCCCTTCCTACTATTTGTGGCATCAGAATCAGGTATTTCTTTTTTTCATATCTTTCATATTTTTCTTTCTCCTGTTACTGTACAAAAAGCCTATACCAAGAACAGCAAAGCCAGCTACCTGAACTAGGCAATAAACAAAGCACATCAGAAAATTCCTTCCCATAAAACAGAAAGCAAATTTCATCACATTTTCCAAAACTTTTCTCCTTCCAATTTCCAACAAACTTTGGAAAACAACAAATCAGAATATGCACAGTCCTGCCAAACACACAATATCATAACCTTCAAGGACAGTTTAGGAGCTGACTTATCCTTAACAGCAATTTTATCAAGTCAGAACAACATTCTGCATGATATTAAAGCAATGGGGGTTGTATCTAGTCACCCTTGCACCCTTTGTTCTCGGAAACAGAAGTTATACCTACAGCCACTTGATCTTACAGAGCATATCGCTTCTTTACACTGCATAAACACTCCTCCTGTGTTGGCTAGACTGAATACCACAAAGGGAGGAACACAACAGAAAAAACAACGAAAGCATGACAGCCCAAGCTCTCACTCTTTTAAACAGGAAGTCAAGCTCTGGGCAACCAGAGTTTGAGAAGATTTGGACAACACTCTCAGACACATGGTGTGATTTTTGTGACCATCTTTAGCAGGGGTAGGAGTTAGACTCTTATGATCCTTGTGGGTCATAAGAAGACCTCTCAACTCAGGATATTCTAAGACTCTATGATCAATGGCATCTAAACTGCCATCTAATGGTGAAACTAACTTTGAAGCAGGCAGAACAGACAGCACAGAAAGAAACAAATGCTACTTTGACCTGCAAGTCTTGGGCTCAGATTGACAATCATCTTCTTCAGCAACATTTACTTATATGCTATTTCCTACAACACTGGCTGCTGGTGAAGCAAAAGTGTGTGTTTTAAGTGACAAAACGTATCTTCATCAGAGATTGGATTACTGTCTCCAACTGCCAGATCTGATTCCCAGTTTTATGCCACAGATAACAGGCTGCATGACAAAAAATATAATAATGCCAAAGTTCAGGCTTGGTTTTTTTGAAGACTGATAACATCATCTTAACTTCTGATGAAAACTACCAGAATTGAATGAGCATGGAAATACTGAGTTAAACCATCAGAATGACTCCGCTGATACAGATTTACTGGACATTTCAGCCATTCCACAGCCACTTCATTTTCAGTCACTTATTATTTGCCTCATGATCTGGTCGTACAGGTTCCAAATCACTTTCCTTGTGACTAAAGTACAGGCAGAACTTGAACTCTTGCTATGCACCAAAACCAGAGGAATGTAATTCAAATAGGTCAGTATTTCTTTTTCCACTTTGCTTAAACTGTATTTATTAGTACCTCCTTGTTATATTTCCACTGATCCCCTAATAATCATAGAATCACAGAATGGGTTGGGTTGGAAGGGACCTTAAAGGTCATCTAGTTCCAACCTTCTACCATGGGCAGGGACACCTTCCACTAGAACAGGTTACTCAAAGCTCCATCCAACCTGGCCTAATAATGTTGGCCTACTATCTAAAGCAGAAGGACACAAATTAGGATTCCCAAGATGTATTCAACAAGTCACTTTCTGATTTTCTTTTACTTGATCTGAAAGTAAGAAAGAATGTAATTTACCTCACTTCAACAACACACATTAGATCCTCACTTAAGAAATAATTAGAAAACTAAACCAAATATATTAAAAGGAGGTTGCAAACAGAAAAAATAAAATCTAATATCCCTTAAATTGAGGAGAAGTGTCAGGCACAGAGACATTTGGAAACCACTTCTGGCAGGTCATCGGCATCTAATTCCACCTTATCACCAAAGACAGCTCAATTTACTCCTCTTAATGTGAGAGTGAGGGCCAGTGAAAACTGTCAGAGTAATGTGATGAAAGATGAGTACCTAGGATACGTACAGAAAGAACGCTTCTGTCATATAACTCTCTCTCCAAGTTTCTATTATCTTCAACTAACAGAGTCATTCAAGAGTTTAGAAACTCACAACTTAATACATGAGCCATCACTCCACACACCACTGGAGAAAATGGATGTTAAGCTCTTCACCTGCTGAAACAGGCATGCAGCCTCTCTTGCACACAGAGAGAGCCACTTCTCTCTATTTTCAATATAAAGTGAATCACAGGCTCTCACACCAGGCTCAATCACAATCCTGAGAGTTCAGTACAACATATGTATGGAACAGCATGCTCTGCTTTCTCCTAAGGTTCCTGGAGGGACTGCAAGGGTACGGGGGGAGCCTCGAGGAGGAAGAGCTGTGTGTATTCAAGTGTATTAAGGAAATAATACACTTCAAGTATATATTTCAAGTCTATTTGAAGATGAAAGGAGCATCAACCTTTTCCCCAAGGGGGGTGCTAATAGGAATTTAGCAAATCAAGTGAGCCAGCAGCTGCTGAGTGAGCAGAGCATGCAATGGGGATGCAGAGACTGTGGGCCTCAGGGACTGGTGCGCTTGCTCAGATCTTCGGGGGCACACTGAGTAGCAGATAGCAATACTGCCCGAGGCCATTAGATGGCAAAGGAGGCTGCAATTGTGTCTTTACTTATGCCACTAGTTCTGAGAAGTACTTGTTATGTGTTTTTTTTCAAGGAACAGCAGTGTGGCTCCTCATGGGGTGGAAGAGAAAGCAGAGACACAGCAAATCCCAGTCAGTGTCACTGCCACCAGCTCCTGCTGTCACTTACTGGACAAGGTCCCAAATTTCCTCTCATGTCCGCACACGTTCTGGATCAGCAAGGGCTATTTCAAAAGAAGTTTTCCTGATTTACAGCTGGAAAGGATTAGACACAGCTCTACATCACAACACAAAGAACATGCTGTTTTCTAAAATAAGCAGCTAACATACTCTAACCAAAGAGGAAGAAGAGTAGGTCTCTTAATAGGATGGCTTTCCTGTCCTTGATTCCTATTATTTGAAGTCCTCCACACAATTTGAAACCATTAAGATGCCCTCAGGAATGTGTTTTGAACTGGTCTACTTTCACAGCAGAAACTGAGACAGAAATAGGAGTCAGTTCATTCAGTGTCACACTGCAAAGCCAAGACAGTGCAGGGACATAACCCACGGTCCACCACAACTGGGCTGCTGTCCCCCTCTTTTTGGATGATCCAAGAGCTACCTGCCACTTTGTTGTACTTTTCATCAGACAGATACTGAAAAATTCTCAGAATATCAAACAAATCAAAATAATGAAGAGGTCAATAATTCCCTTGAAAACTGGAAAATAATTCACATGCCTAAAAATAATCTAAATCTGTAATGGAAAGGGGAATGCTCTTGACATCACTTGAAACATAGATGGTAAGACTCTATAGATACAACACCTGTTTCTCTTTCAAATTCTGCACATAGAGAGAGACTCAAAAGGGGAAGAATTGAGGCATAAGACAGTTTTTTAAGATATCAATTAGTCTTTTTTTTTGGACTAGGATTTATTTACTGCAGAGTTAAGCATCTCTCATAGTTACAGATTCTCTATTTTTATCTGCTAACTGTGCAAATTTCCTGGTTCCCTGATTCCAGACCAGCTGCTGGGCACAGCTGTGCTCCAACAAAGGCACCAAAACCAGCAGGATTGCTGTGGGACTGTCATACTTCCCTAATTTCATCCGCATCTGGTAAAGGAAATCACAGTGCTTTTCTCACCCACTCCTGACACAGCTCAACAGAAGACCACCAAGGTAATTAAAAAAACCCTCAATGATAGATGGCCAGTCTGAGAAGCTCCCAACCTTCCAAAGCTTTTTAAACATGGCACTATAGCTTCCTGCACAATGTTTACAGTTGCCAACACCAAGAATACAGGATTCTAGGTGAACAGTCACCTGCAAAATTCTTGGACAGAGCAGAGGATGTCCTGTGAGCAAACAGACGTGTAGAGAGATCAAGGAACAGAATTACAAGTAATATAGTCTGGCAACAAAGGAGCTTCTGTTCAATGGAAAGAGGCTGACGTAAAAGCAACACAACTAAGCAGAGCACCGAAGTGCCTCATCAACACACTGCAGCTGTATGACCACATATGGTGCTATGTGGCATCTAAATCTTGAAGGGGGTTTTATGAATTTCATATTCATGTGGTCATCAGGCTCAAGGCCACAGCATGATCAAGCCTGCACCCAACAGAGGAGACTGGTACATCCTCTTCCTGGCAGGTACTACTGGCTACCTGAACCTTGTCCCTACTTCCCCCAGCCACTGGCTCTCCTGAACCCCATCCTTACTGAATGGCCACTTCGTGCCGTGAGCACATCACTTACGTATTTGGATTTTACTCTAAGGGCTGACGGGCTCTAAGCACTGCAGAGGACAACCCTGAGGTTTGCCAGTATTTATTGCCTTTATTCTTTAGAACCTAATTGATTTGCCAAAGATCAAACAAAGTCCATGACAGAGCAAGACTAAATGCAAGTGAACTAAATGGTAGACTTTGCTTTTGTTGTTGTTTTTGGTTTTTATGTTGACGAAAAATCTTTGGAATGACAGCTTGTCAGTCACAAAAAGCCCCCGTCCTCCATCTGCCAGTACACTTGTTTCTTCTGGTCATACACTGGCTAGAGAGAATGAGCTTTACACTAGGTTTTCCTTTACCAGCAATCTGAAAGCAACACATGCTCTGTTTTCCCACATCTCTCTTTCTCATATAAGTCTGTGAATACCTCTTCTAACTGAGACTTGAGTTTGGGATTTGAAGTTTTTTTGGCAACAGCTTTTCCCTACAGCGGCATTTGACAATACTTTCCTTAACGACATTCTTTTCTCATCTGATACTGTAACACATGCCACATAATAGTGTTTCTAATTTGCCTAAACATGGAGTTTATTCCACAATTCTTTAAGATCTAGAAAAGCAGTTGAGGTATCAAAATGTTGTTATTTTTACACTAACTATTCAATCTTTCCTAATTCAGTATGAGTTATTATAACAAGTAATTACAATAAGGATCAAACAAAACCTATTTTGGGAATCAGTGTTTTGCATGTCTTATAAATTTTTTGCATACTAATTAGGAAAACATATTTAGTCATTAAGAGGATTTAGAAAGGAAAATAGGTCTTTTGAAATTGGAAGACATTTCCAGGTTATCATTCTGAGGCATACATTTCACAGATCCATATAAGCTAGAAACAGAAGACCTGGATAGATCCTGGAGCTCCCTTCCCTTCCTTCCCTCTTAGAAAGCATATTTTGTTAAAGTCTAAAGTAGCTTGGCCTTACTCTGCTCTTTTAGCCATCCTAATTTCCAGTGCCTAATTGATGACATTTCCTCTTCTTTTCTAGTATTCCTGCTAAAGGAAAACAAAGCAAAAAGAAACCAAGCTCATTGGTGGGATGCTATGATATTCATCACTTTTGTTTCTTAATTTAACCCAATATTCCACAATTAGTATCCAATGAACTTTCATAAAAAAGTTCCCTTCCTTGGAAGGCAGTCCTCCCATCAGAGTTGCTTCATCATCCTCCCCTCAGGTTATCATTTTTCTAAGCAATATGTACTGAACTCTTTTAATATTTCTCCATAATTCCAGCCCTCCTGATTATATTTCAACTTTTTGTGACAATTTCCTTCACGTTATTGGATTTCAGTCTAAGCTGCTCAACAGCACTCTCCTTATACTTTTTATACTCATATTTCTTGATTACACTTTTCTGCTCATGTGACTAGGAGTACTTCTCACTAGCATGTATATAGCTGAGTATCTCAGCTTCACTTCACTGTCACTTCATTAGTACACAATTTATCTGGTGAGGAGTAGATATTCAGGCTTATTATCCTGGTAAAGGTCAATGGCTAAACTAAGGATCCTTTCTTGTGTGCTCTGTAAATCTCACGTCACTATCAAGTTAAATACATCCAGCCAATCATTGATACACCATACAAAATTTCATCATTTGTTTAGTGCGTTAGAAAGGGCAATGAATAATTTTGCCTTTACAGCACCAAAGAAACTAGAAAGTTTTTTCCCCTTGAGTGTCCCAAGTACTACAGCATTTTACCTGCAAAAGGTTGCCTGTGTGCCTCAAAAAAATATAGCACTGTGTCTCAACAACCACACAAGGATTGCATTAGCATTGACAGCATAGAAAAGTAGTATAAGACAGAAAGTCATTGACATTTTAAAAGAAATCTCTGAGCTTTAAAGATTTTTAATACACATTGCACATCTAGGCAATGTTCACAGAATCACAGAACCACAAAATATGCCGTGTCAGAAGGGACACACAAGGATCATCGAGTCCAGCTCCTAGCCCCACACAGGACCATTCCCAAGAGTCACACCACATGCCCGAGAGTATCATCCAGATGCTTCTTGAACTCTGTCAGGTTTGGTGCTGTGACCACTTCCCTGGGGAGCCTGTTTCAGTGCACAACCACACTCTGGGTGAAGAACCTTTTCCTAATAACCAATCTAAACCTCCCCTGACACAACTTCCAGCAATTCCCTCAGATTCTGTCACTGGTCACCACAGAGAAGAGATCAGTGTCTGCCCCTCCTCTTCCCCTCACAAGGAAGTTGTAGAGTGCAATGAGGTCTCTCCTTAGTTTCCTCTTTTCCAGGCTGAACACACCAATTAACCTTAGCCAGTCCTCATACAGCTTCCATTCAAGGCCCTTCACCATCTTCATTGCCCTCCTTTGGATGCTCTCTAATAGCTTAATATCTTTCTTAGATGGTGACCAAAACTGCATACAGTATTTAAGGTGAGGTCACATCAGTGCAGGACAGAGCAGGACAATCATCTCCCTTGCCCAGCTGGTGATGCTTTGCATGTTGTTCTTACAGTGATATGAACTCAATTTATTAATACAGAGAACCAAGAGCTTCCCCATTTCTGTACTGAAAATACTATGAAACAAGTAGCAATAATAGGAAAATGAATTAGATAACACAAAAATAAGTTTCTTTCAGTAGGTCAGTGTCATGGTTTTGTGTGTTCTTGGAGCTAGGCTGAAATTTTCCCTTTCCCCTGCACCCTGTTTTGGGGGAGGGGGATTGGTCAAGGACTGTTTCTAAGCAACTAAGTGATACAGAAGAAAAGAGCTAGTTAAGCAGCACTGCTATGTTAATTGCCTCACCTTGTCTTCAGGGAAATGGGGGAGGAGACTGAGTGGTCCAGATTGGAAACGGTGAGGGGCTTGGGAGGTAATCTGAGCTGTCGGCACTTCGGTGGTTGGTGGCTGTGCTGCAGGAGCTGCAGGACCTGCGAGAGGCAACCGGAGCTGTCGGAGCAGTCAGACCGCTGCCCTGGACTGTTGCCTGAACTACTGCGGGACTGCTGCTGGGGAGACTGCGGCTGCCTGAGCGGTTGGAGCTGCTCGGCTGTCGGGGGCTGCCGCTTCTGTGAACATGCTGCAGTTTGGAGCTGTTTGTTTGGATCTCCATCGGAGAGGGACAGAGCGACATCACTGTGCCTCTCAGCCAGCAGGAAAGAGTGAGTTTGCCAGTATCGGGAGCCGTGCTTTCCCTTCCCCTCCTCTCTCCCTTCAGTGAGGGGGGAGGACATCTGTTGCCCAGCTCGCTCCAGCACTTGGGAGATCCCACGTGGCGACTGCCGGTGGTCCAACAGCGCCCCCTGCTGACTGACTCAAACAACTGCAGGCTCCACATCTCCAGTGGTCCAACAGTGCCTCCCGCTGACTGTGGTTATAACTGCCCCAAAGGGTGCAAAAAATTGAACTGTTTTTTTTTCACTGTTGGGTTTATTTGTTTGTCTTAAAGGGGATTGTTTCTGGGAGTAGGATTATTGTTTGGGTGTTTTACTTGTGTTCTTTTATTGTTTCTGCCAATACTTATAGACCTTTTAATAAAGGGCTGTTATTCCTACCTTCCTATAATTTTATTTTCCATTTCCCACACTGTTCCACAATCAGAGTCTATTAATTTCAGATTTATAACTGTTTAGAGGGAGGAGTTTTGGGTCTTCCTCATAATTTATTCCCAGTAAAACACTTGTGTCTCATTCAAACTGAGACATTCAGATTTTCTACGAGTTCTCGTGGCGGGATGTCCATTAAGCTTAAGAAAAACTATGAAACAGAAGGTTGAAGATCAGCAAAAATCAGCATTTTGCTGGTATTCAGCTTTTCTTCTCCTAGAATCTGTGGCTCTTAGTGACTCACTAATTTTTCAAATTGCAACCCTTCTATGATTTTGGAAAGTCTTAAGTATCTTGGATGTTTTTGCAGCTAGGGAAGGCTGAACTTGTCTATAGTAATATAAGCCAGAAATAGAATCCCAAGACATGTCTATATTGTATAATTTTGTGAAGCACTGAATTAGTGATGTCCCATATATGTCAAGGCTTGTTTTGTGAGAAGCCCTGATCAGACTTTCTCACTCGTTAGCCCAGCAGTAATGCTGAATTGACATGACACAACTGTCCACGCTCACAGCTCATCTGCAGGTACTGACACTGTTGTAACAGTCAGCACACAGTCTTGCAAAGCAAACAGGACTACACACACTGTAGCACAGGACGCTCTGTGCCCAATACATTGTAACACACCAGAACAGCACCTGTAAGGCAGCTTTAAAATACCTCTAAGTAATGGCATTCATTGTGCTTTTACCCCTGCTCCAGGGAATATCACTGTGTCTTTTAGCTCTCACTGTCAGATAACATTTTCTTAGTGTTCATTTGCTCCTTAAGTCTTGTACAATTTCAATTTGTCTTATAAGCATCTCTTTACTAACTTTCTCCATGTATTAGTCAGTTGGAGTCCCCTGTATTCTGATCAGACACATAGGGAATGGTAGTTGAGTGAGTGCAACGCTGGGTAAGAAGCCGACCCATAGGGACCTCTATGGTAATCAGCTTTTCATTACTGCATGCTGAAAGGCTAAAGTGATTCATGAGTGCTCTTTTGAGTGGGAAAACAGGAGAGGAGGAGATGAAGGAACTCTGGCTCTGATATGAATTATCTCTATCCTATCACAATATATAAGTATTTATCTCTAGGAACTTCTAACCAAATATCCCACAACTGTATCACCAGAGATCTGCAAGTATTATTTTAGAGACATCAGATAGCTTCTTCAAGGTGGGAAAAAAAAGTAGCTTAGTGACCTAAGAGTCTAACAACTAAATTAGCTGATACCTTAGATTCAGAGACTTAAATCCCAGTAAAGTAAATAAACCCCCCTCAGAGTCGAGGTCTGTGGCTAATGACTTTTGTAATCTTGAATCTTACTGTAGTAATAGTTCTGTATCAGAGTTTCCCAAAATGTAAAATAATAATGATATCTATTTCCTTTTGGAAATGCTCTGCATATGGGGAAAAAAATGGCACTTGTTTGTACAGGATTATCAATTTGCACCCTTATAAAAAATAATGTGTGTTTATTTAGCATATTCTGATAGCCCAAAGACAGGTAGAGATGACAGCAACTTCCTGGCTTTCTCCCAGCTATGACCTTGACTGTTTCACTCTAATTTGAAGGCTCCCCTGTCAGTTATCAGTATGGAAAGGTACAAAAATTCAGTCACCCCCATCTCTGGCTTCTACAGAGGGGTAATACTGTGAGATTTGATGGACCCCACAACACTATGGCAGAGAACAGCCTAAAGTCCATTGCCAACCCATCAACAGTGTCAGATGGGTTACTGTTCACTGCCTGAACATTTCTGTCTCACCTCATTACTGAAAACATCTCAGTCCCAAACACAAACAAGCCTAATGCCAGGATGCTCACTCCCAATTCTAACTTAGTGATCTTCCTTCCTGCCCTGAAGTTCCCCTAGGTAGCCTTCACCAGGAAGTTTCTCAAGCATATAATCCAGGAACAATGTCCAAGCAGGAAAAAACATAATATACAGCTTCCTGCAAGCACTCAGACACTGAGTTACAGTTCCTGACATGCACAATCTTTTCAGTGCCTAACAGGACATTGGCTTTCAAGGGATCAACATGGGAAAAGAAAGTTATGGGCGCCACTCAGTTTAACAGGATTTTCTTGATCAACACTTTGATGCAGCACATTGATAAGCATCTCTCTGCAACCTGAGTAAAAGGATGTCTGGGATAAACCAACTCACAAGCAAAAGGGACATAGCAGCTGTTTCAAACTTGCTTCTTCTGGAAGATTTACTGACTGAGCCTTTGGCTGGTGGCACAGACTAGGGTATGAACTTTAGACAACACACACAAAGACACACAAAAACACACAAAGAAAGGTTAATGACCTGCATTTTAACTTTTACAGTTTCTCTCAGAAAAAAACAAACAGACAAAAATCCCCAAAAGTGTAAAACAGGATAAATGTGCTCAGCAAATTGCCTTCAGGAGGAAAGACGGGAGGAAAAGACAAAAGAAAAAAGAAATTACAGCAGCGTAAATCAGCCTGGAGAGAAATGGCTCAATGAGGATGCTGATTGCTAATCTACATCCTGTCACTCTGACTTTATAAGCAGGTGAGCTCAAGAGGCCATGTATGCAAAAGCAGTCCCATAAAAGCACTGTTTTTCCCATTCTCATCTGTATTCACAGCAGACCAGGTTTTCACTTTATGGCTGCAATGTTCTTGTTTCTTCTGCAGGTCCATTAGCACTGTGCACATTGCACAGTCAATACCAATTCCAGCCTACACTTCTGCCTTTTTTATTTGGACACGAGTCCTTCTGTCTGCTGGATTTCATTACTCTTCAACATAGCTATTTGTAGTGTCCCTTTATGGTTTGATTATTTTTTAAAGCAGACCATGTGCCTTTGACTTTAAATACAAAAATTAAAAGATGAAGCAAAAACAAAGCGAGCCATTTAAAAAATAGCATGATAAATAATTTCTGTTTTTCTTTATTTTAATCCATTTTTTTTTCATAATTACTTTATCCAAAAAAAGCTTGCAGGCTATAAAATGACAAACAAATAAACAAAAAGATACCAAAGATATCAGCCTTTCATTTGACAAACCTCTATTTATTAATTTCCTTGGTCTCTTTTCCCACATCTCAGAAAATCTTCCAGGACACTCCTTGCTCTTCTGCACCAGATAGGGAAGTGAAATTTGATCAAACTGGAAGGTGGCAGAAGGAATCCAGCAGACTTAGGGGAATGGCACACAAACAAGCATTTGAACGAGATACAGAACCATGATGTTGCCTCAGTAAAAGGGAGGGCGACAGATTGGGACAGGAGTGAATCTCCATCACCTTGAACTCTGGACTATCTCCACCTCCTTCATCAAGGTGGCTAATGGCAGCTCCTTCACACCACAGTGGTGCTCTGAGTATCAGACTGGGATTGGGAAAAAGTGAACTGCCAACTATTACCTGTGCCTTGTCTTATCCACACCCTCAGATGACCAGCTCTGTGTTTAATAACAAGAAAAGCTGGAATTATTAAAAACAGAGCTTTGAGGTAAGCACCTTGGCTGCATTGCTACATCATCCTCCAGTAACACCTGACAGGGAGAAAAAGTCTAAAATTCAGCACTGGTCAGTCTTCCAAGAGGACAGAACAATCAAACACAAATGCTGAATAAAGGAAATTTGCACAAATTGGACAACATGAAAGCTGACCAGCAGAAATGGGGTAGCAGTGACTTTTAGGGTTTGCACCAAAAAGTCAGGCTGCAACAGAAGTGAACTTCACTGGGGTGATGGTCAAAAAATGGTGAAAACCTGGATGTTTCCATGACTAGGCACTGAGCTATTAGGCTTCAGAACCTGTACACCGAGACTAGCATAGGGACTCTAGATATTTTGAAATTTTTTAATACATCGAGAGTCTTTTCTTTGGCCTAATTTTTCTCTTCAGTCACAATCATTTATGACAGAGAGATTAAAAATCAATCAATAAGTAACAGAACTATACAATATTTGAGATGGTTTCTGTATTCTTGCCTCCTTCCCACTATTTAGCAAGTAAGATTGGCCTTTTGCCAACCATTTGATTAGGGGGAGATTTTGTCCTCATGTGGCAGATGATACCTGCAGCACAAACTCCATTGTGTTCTGCTCAGCTCAAACCCCCTTGCTCTGTTCCTGGGCTGGGTGTACTAAGCTGCCTCATAGATATGTCTGTCTCCAGCAGTCTCACACACAACAGAGAGGAAATCAGAGCTATAGCAGAAGAGCTCCTACTTTCACCATTCTACTTTGTAGGTCTACCAAAGACCAGGCACATCAGGAAGACTGACCCATCTTCCAATCTCTAAAAAAATACTCCTCCAAGAGATGAATAAGGTATATAAAGGAGAGATACTCTCTATATATTTCTTATTCTAAGCACAAGCCTAGGGCTCTCAGAGCCGTCAATCTAACATGCTTTTCAACTGAAGGCTGAATTGTCACTTTCCATTTTACTCATTTAATGAAAGGTAGTGGATAAAAAAAAAAAATCACTGTTTAAAATATCACATTCTTTCTTTCTCAGCAGTTTAAAAATGGGACATGGGGATATTGGGGCAGTCAGACTTAAAAGTCTAATTCCTCATGGCTCCATTCGAATCCTAAAATGGTGCTTTGACACAACTTCCAATAATTATCTCCCTCAACCTGCTCTGTCCTTTTGTTCCTTTTAGCACTATCGCAACATGAAGAATTACAATTCCTCCTTATTCAGAAATGGAAAAATGCTAAGTTGATGACAAGAACACAAGATTTGGGTGGTAGGTATCCCCTACCCAAGGGAACCAGGCTGACCACAAGAGGACCTTGCCTTAAAAGGTAGAACTTCAGAAGTCAGCAGTTGCAGAAGGAAAAAAAAAGGAAGCATTGTGAGACCAACAGCACTTTTTATGAAGCCGCTTTTCTCGTACATCCTCCTTGCTGTTATGTGAGTCTAGTGGGAAGACTTCTGCATTAATGTGATGGATATCTCCCAAGTTTTATGCTTTATCTACCCACCTACTCACGACCTATAATCATCACAAAGCAGGAAGTCACTCTGAAACTCATATTAAGATTTGATAATCAGGATACAGTTTCCCTCTTCTGCACTTTATCTCCCAATTTTAACCTTTTTGTTTCCAATTATCAAGAAAAAAAATGAGGATGCTGGTAAGAAATAAAATAAACATGATGAAAATTATCTTTCCTTTACACATTCTCAGACCCTTTAGCAGAGAGAGTGTGAGTGGCTTCTCTCTGGAGTCCCATACCTTGGAGTCTGGTACCTAGTGGGCTGTTCTGTGCAATAACTGCATGTGAGAGAAGGCAGACAAACCAAGCAGGTCGGGGTGAGCCAATATACACCACGAAATAGGATCTTTCCATGCTTGTGGTGATGGCTGTGCTTTTGCATATCCTTTCCATATCACATAATAGCCTCATCTAATCAATCAAAGTGTCCAAGAGGAGACTGCCCATCTCCACATGGAGAAAGAGTCAATTAAGGGAGCATCATGAATGCCAAGTCTTTCCTCTTCCCCTGAGATGAATAGAGAAAAAGAAATGAGATAGAAAATGCACTGTGCCAGTGCCTGCCTTTTAGCTTGATGGCTTTGACCAGGCAAAGCAGAGAGATAGAGAAATCTAATTTCACAGATAACATCTCCAAGGTTTATATAGTAATTTTAAATATTGGAAATAATTTTTCATGACAAATGAATCCATTTCATCCTGGTCTCTTCCATCAAGATATTCCCCTTAATTGTAAGGACAATTGGCAGTCTCAGCAGAAACATAAACTGGTCTGATTGGAGGGTATGAAAAGGAAGCAAGGTATGAAGTCACAGAGACTGAGATCAGCCACTGAGCTATGAGAGACTCAGAGATAAAAGGTAGTCTGAAGCAATTCTGGCACCCAGGTGTTGGACACCTGAGAAATCGGAACAGACATGGTGCATACCCATAGTAAGCTCATTCTGGATCATCCATGTGACATGCCATTACATGTCTTGCTGGAAGCTTACCTGGGAAAGCTATGATGAGAAGATGAAAATGTATTTCCTACCCTCATGATGACTTACTAGATCAGATGATGCAAGTTTTAGTAAATTCTACCTTCCTCTGTGTGCTGGTTTTGGCTAGGGTAGAGTTAATTTTCTTCACAGTGGCTAGTATGGGACTGTGTTGGGGAATTGTGATGAAAACAGTGTTGATAGTATAGAGATGTTTTTGTTACTGGTGAGCAGGGCTTACACAGAGCCAAGGTCTTTTTTGTTTCTTCTACTGCCCCAACAGTGAAGGGGCTGGGTGTGCACAAGAAGCTGGGAGGGGGCACAGTCATGAGAGCTGACTCCCAACTGATCAAAGGGATATCCCATGCCATAGGGCATTGATCTCAATATATACAGTGAGGGGAAGAAGGAGGAATTGTTTTCAGTGATGATATTTACCTTCCCAAGTAACTGTTAGGTGTGATACAGCCATGTTTTCCTGGAGATGGGCCTGCCCATGGGAAATGGTGCATGAATTCCTTGTTTTGCTTTGCTTTTATGCTTGTCTTTTGTTTTCCCAATTAAACTGTCTTTATCTCAACTCACAAGTTATCTCACTTTTACTCTTCTGATTCTCTCCCCAACCCCATTGCTGGGAGAGTGAGCGAGCAGCTGCATGCTATGTAGTTGTTGGCTGGGGTTAAACCATGACACCATGATATTCAGGCAAACTGACCTGCTGTGACAAGCTGTCTGTAATCTAAGAGTTTTCTAAACAACATTGTGCCTTGACTTATTGATAGGGTGTATTTTGTGGCTTACATTAAGGAAAAGCCATTGTTCTGAGCTGTCATTTATATACCAGCAGATAAACAAAACCACCACTACAACATTGTTCCTGTAGAAGAAGCCTATACTAATAAAAGTATAAGATTCTTAAAAGCATTAACCAAATGTTCCTACTCATCTACCCATCATCTTTTTTGCTGTTCTTCTAATGCTTTTTACAGGAGCTGACAGTACACAAAATCTATACAGTTTTGGGTAATCATATTTCCTGAATTGGGTGGACCTTGGGAAAGTTACACTCAGCAATAAACAGCCAGAAATACAGAATTTTAGAGAAAAACAGCAGAAATTATCTTCTGTACCATCAACTAACATATTCAGACGACATAAAGAGCACCTGGTGTACTAACAAATTCACATGCAGCATGGAAGGCAGGAGTGGCCTTAATATCAAGAGCTCATGATGATGGAGTCAGGATGAAGAAACAGGAAGAGCACACAGATAAAAAAAATCATACCTATAACATTATACAATATAGGAGAGACAATAGTTGGGTTTTATACAGTCTCAGATTTTCCAGCTGCTCAGCAGATGCTGTTGGAGATTTTCACATCAATGAGACTCTTCGAAGTTAAAGTTCAACAACATAGAGACCATGAAATTGTCTTTTCCCAAACAGATATAATCACCCTGACTTTAGAATTAACTGCACACTCTTCTGTACTGAGGATATCACAAAGGCATTACAAGGCAACAAACACAGTTACTTGCAGTTATAAAGCACATATATTCAGAGTGGCTTTTGACTGAATATATACATCTATGGACGAAAAAAGTTATAATGACTGGTAAGGATCTCAGTATAAATCCACAGAAGGGAGAGACTTTGAAGTTGTTCTTTAATATTTTTTCTCTTCCCTTACAAGCCCCGCTGTGGCTGCACTGTACTTACTGGAGCTAGCACAACATCTCATGAGCATCTTGGGAATTGTTTGAATGTTAGAAGTTACCCCATGGAAGGTAAGGAAAGGATCATAAAATGGAGGATACATAAAAGCCTAATACAGTAGAATAATGCAGCATTTATGCAAACAACAGTAGCCTTATGCTCTGACACCCAGTCATTATGGAGAGATATAAGGGAGCTAATCACATAAAGGCCAAGCCTGTGTTTCAAGAGCAGGACTGTGAGCATCCCCACAGCCACAGCCGCTTGGGCCAACCATAAAGGGAATAGCCAGCACTGTTACGAATGGATTGATGGCTAGTGAGAAAATGAACTTCTCACACAAATGCCCTTAGCAAAGTTAACATTGATCAGATCATGCTTAATGAAGATTTTACCATAAAGTTAATGAGAAAAATTGAAACAGATGTGAAAGGATTGCATAAAAATTTTTGCTAAGTTCAGATGGAGTATTTTTTTCTGCAGTTTGGAGACTACTTGGTAAATTTTATTATAGTCAATGAACATGATGCCTAAGGATTTTTAGGCATTTTGTAGATTTTAATATAGCTGTATAGTTCTCGTTCACCTTACAAACCTTAGACGGTTACTAAAGTCTTTTCTCATGGTTTGTGCAACATTCCAATGAATTTCTGTTTAACAACCTTTCCTAGGAAACATATTTTAGCAAGGATATTGTGTTTGGGATGTGCAACTGGACTGGAATAATATGGTATACTGCAGACAAAACAAGATAGAGAGCCCATAACCCTTGGAGGGGCTCCAACAGTTCTGAGGATGGTACCAGGGCCAAGAGTGGTCTTTGGTTTGATGTACGCACTAGAAAAACTATTTAAAGTTATAAAAGTGTGAGATTTCTGTGTGTGTGCACCTATGTACTCCATGCACCTGAAAGCTTTCATTAAAGAACTGCTCTCTACCTTACCTATACTAATACTGTTTGGAGATTTTTTTTCTCCCATTTTAGGCATCAAATAGATGAGGTCCAAAATAGACCTGATTTCTAACATCTTTCACATTATATTATGAAATCATAAGAATTATACTGATGTTTTGATTTTCCTAAAGTCTTTGACTATTCAAGATCTAGCAAGGATTAAAACCATTAAAACACTGCAGCAAAGACTTTTCTCCTAATGTGTCCATCACTCCTGGGAACCATCACTCCTATAGGAAAATCTATTCTCAACAGTTATCCACCATTTCACTGCAGACTCAGGAGGTCTGGACAGGCCAAAATGCATCAATACATTTGAGTTGTTTTAAGCAAACCTTCAAAGACGTAATCATCAAACATCTTCACTAAAACAAAAAACAAATCTGTGCCCTTGAAAAAGCAAAGCATGCAGCACTCATAGTATGTAGTAAATGATTTTGTAGCATTTCTTATTACCAGTAATTGTGCAACATCTCCTTTTATTGCATACATAATGGACAGATGTCTATTGTCATTCTTAGTAAACACTGCTGCAAAGATACGTGGCAGATAATAGAATGTGTAGCCCTGTGCTCAGCCTCAATGTCATTACCAGCAGGTATGTCACTGCTCATAGACACTATGTCACATAACGCAGAAGAAGCCTGGTTTGCTCAAGGTGTTAGTTGTCCAGCCATGAGCAAACCCAAACAGGAAGAACCCCTGATTCCAGCCTTTGGGAGAAGAATTGGAATGGGATATTTCTGTCTTGCTGCAATGAATACTGGGTGCAGCTCAGTAAAGGAAATGGCTGGAACAAGTTTTTGTGGTTTTTTTGGTTTTGGTTTTGGGGTTTTTTTTGTTTGTTTGTGGTTTTTGTTTTTGTGTGGTTTTTTGTTTGTTTGTTTGTCCTCCTTACCTGGAAAGGACTCAGGTTACTTCCTGTTTTGAGCAATTAACTTCAGAGGTTTAAAATGTAAACCTCAGTGTCTTTTATTTTAGTCCTAAATGGTTAGAAGTTTCATACCAACCTGCCTTTTCCAATATTATCAGTATATGCAAAAAACACCCCCCTGCCAAAAAAAATAAAAAAAACACAACACACCAAAACTAACAAAACCCCCAAAACAAACAAAAAACCCACCAAGCTCCAATCAAATCAATTAAGTAGGAGAAAGCATTAAAAAGTAAATGATCAACAGCATTTGATTTCCACTGTCCTAAAATCATCTGATTTTCGGTTGTCTTTTGCTCTGTGTCCTTCCTGGGCTTTTGTCATCTGCAGTCCCTCTCTCAGTGTTTCAGTAGAAGGAACATATGCAGAGGTTTTAGGATCCACCGAGGAGACCTCATGCATCTTTTAGAGCCCATGGCATTTTCACTGCAGCTACAGAAAACAGCTGATTTGAATATAACACCCAGTTCCCTCCACAGCTTGTTTAATGCCAGGGCTTTGGGGTCCTTCTAGAAAAAGTCCACAGGTTGTGAAGGAGGTACTCTGCAATCACAGCAAAGTAGTACATCATCCTCCATGAGCCAGATCCCAGCTCCTACCTCTAACATCTGAAGTTCAATTAACAGGCAGCTGCAGTGACCTGATGTTGCAACCGATGTCAAATGCTTACAAATTGGAAGGCAAAGAGTAAAGATGACATTTAAGTACTTAAAAAACCACAAAAGATGCTTCACAGTAGCTGCACTAACCTACCCTTTCAACCCTCCTGCATGTCTGCAACAGCCCTTCAGCCCTTCTTGCTGTCAAGACTTGCAACTCACCCTAATTTCTACTGGGTTCAGTTTGGGAAGGCAGCTCACACGCAACAGGAGGAAGCATCCCATTGCATTGGAGGAACCTTTTTGTCAATTATCTCAAAGCTTTCCCAACGTCTGGTAATCAGAAAGCGTTTGGACAGCATTCTCAGGGGATTTCACGTATTTTAGGTCCTTCATTTCAAATGAACTAGGAAAACAGCAGACCTGTTTCAACAAGGTGCTTCAGAACAGAGACACTGCACTGCAGACATATCTCTGGTACTCTATTCTTCCTAAAACCCTAGGATGCAGGAGTGATTAAGTACTACCAACAGTACAGGCACCAAGTTTTTTCCCTACTGACCAGCACATCACAACCCAGGGCTAGCAAACTCAGTGCAAAGTCGCAGTATGCATGTGCAATTATAACTTCCACTTCACTGTGCCTGCCCTTCCTTTAAGAGACATCCAAAAGCTACCATTCATTTTAGGAGTCTTTCTGGTGTGATTAAATCTTTCTCTTCACCATATATAACAAGAGTGCAGGAGAGCGCAGGGAGCAGGGGAGGCGAGACTGTGACCACGCTGCAAGGCAGTCAGAGCATCACAGGAGCAATTGTGTCCTGTCTATTAGCTTCTTTTTATTTCTTTGCTTTGCGCCCCCCACTCCTCCCAAACAAGACATCCTCTTTTTTGTCAGTCCAGTATCCTCAGAGTTTGGCACTGGTAATTCCTTTGCAGCACAGGGAATTAACTTCTGGAATGCAGCAATAGTGAATTATCAGACCAGAATCTCCATGTAAGCAATAAAAGGAAACAGGTAAAGCACCAAAAGAGGGCAAGCAGATGATATTATTGCTTTGGATTTCTCCTGAGAAGCAACCACTTCTCTTCTCTGACTGCATGGGGAAGGGAGACATTTAGTACAAGTCCTCACTGACAGGCTTCTACTTTTTTATCTTAAGAGTACTTTCAAAGGCATCTAAAGAAGCAGGCCACAATAGCTCATTCTATTTGCAAAGCCAACAGTCATTTCCTAGCCTGGTGGACAGCCACACCACTACTTCCTTCCAACAGCTGCTCTGGAATCTCTCATTTCAGAAACTCATTCAAATCCTGCTATGCTTACAGCAGCTCCTTAATTTTCACAGTGGCTTAAAAAGGCTCTTCTCACATATGACTTCCAGTATTGCCACACTGAGTTAGACTGGTTAATAGAGAACTGTTATGAAAATATGGCAGTGGATAGAAAGTAAGGATTTAAGAAAATAACTAACAGTTTGTTACCTGTTCAGCACAGCCTGTGATGGAAGGTGTGAAATGGGAATTTGCTGCTGCCTCTGCTTAGCCTCACAGCCTGGTATTGAGCATGTCTGGCCTATGAACTCCGCTGCACTTTCATATGCTCTCCACACAATCTGGTATTTTCCATGTCTCACCCCATCTCTTCTATGAAATTTCAATTATCCCAAGGAGAAACTACATTACTATTAGAAATTATGACACTTTAAGACGGATTTGTCTTAAAGTTTAAGACGGATTTGTCTGCTTACATCACTGCCAATACCAAATGAATTATTAGGTACTGGAATTGTAAGAATGAATTTGAGGCCTTAGCAGTAGTTCTCTGTTCTGTGTCCGATCAAACTCCAGTCACAGCAAGGTTTCTCTATCTGCATTGCCTGAGCAGATCACTGCAACTAAAGTCCACGTTGCGTCCACTGTAACTGGCTGAATACACAGAGGTGTTATTCTGACAAGACAAACTCCCACAAGCTTTAGATAGAGGTGACTTCCTGAATACTGTGTATTTGTTTTGTTTCACCATGAATAAAAGGAATCCAAACCTCTTTTTTAACCGACACAATCAATTTGCTTTTTGAGTCCCTTTTAAATGTATAATGGTAAAGTATGAAATGTATGAGAAATGCAGCATTATAAATGTAGAAATCCTATATCTGTGAAGTGGGAGATAGACTTTACCATCAATAACAACTGAATCATCTGCTTTTCTTCCTAAAGCTGTACATACATCTTTTCTAATTTTAGTACTTTAACTAAATGTTAAGTATATGCTTTGCTTTGTGATAAAGAGTGGTTTTCCTGATAGTCACCAAGCATACAAGATCCTTTATTCAAGCTCCCTTGACCCTTAACCCTTTGTCCTACATCGTGGGCTGCAGGAGTTACACTCCTCTTTTAATAGGACAGAAGTGTAAGAACCAAATAAAGTGAGAGTGATAGATAACAGATGGCAGACCGGAAAAGTGGGTCAGTAGATGTCCCCTATTAGAAGATGTAGTCTTCTCCCTCTTCATCCCTCCCCTTACACACCAGCCTGGCTGTCCCTGTCCTGTGGCAGCTCATTAGTCACTATGCACCAGTGTCACTATGGCATGGCAGCACCTCGCACTTGGATTCCATTCTCGGTCTGCATCTCAACTTTTCTCCTTCCAACAGTATTTGGATCACAGGCCAGCTGAAGTCAGGACTTCCAATAATCCTTGGGTGTCAGCCCAGGAGAATTAAAAGTATCATTTGTAGCCTGCAATGCTTCTGTTCAAGGAGGCAAAATCTGACATCAGTTGTCTGACATCAAGTAGTTTTATCAGAGCAGTATGAGGTTGCTATGTAACACCACAATAAATGCTCTGGAGTCAAATCCACTTCAATCTGTACAAATCTTTTTGTTTATCCAGTCTCAAATATTTATTTCGTGTGAGCCTCTTCTTGCGTTGCCAAGGAACATCAGGCATCACAGCCATGTTTTGCCTGACACTGGGACTAAACAAGTAATGGGTCTGTAGTTTCTGGTTACAGACAAAATGAGTTTCTCAGGATTAGGACGTTTGCATACACCTTTTATGTTGTCCTGAACTACACTATCACAGTTTTGTTAATCGTAATTACGCTCTGAATCTAAAACATATTTATCATGACCTCAAGTTCCCACATTAGACATTCATTCATAAATATATCCTTCTAATTCAGACTGATGCTCATCACAGCACAGCCAAGTTACGGATCCCAGGACAGACTTGAGATTCATTTCTCCCAAATTAAAATGCTTACATGCCTTTAACCTACTGACTTCTTTTCACCGACAATAAAAGAAGTAAAAGCTAGCACCGTAGATAACTAACGTTACATGAGACGAATCCTGTTCTTTATGTCACTGTTTAGCTTCAGATTCTGTTCTGAGAGCCAGATCCAGGAGATGGACATGAGACAGAGTCCAGAAACTCCTGGTCAGTGTTGATGCTTCACTGGCAACTTACGACTTGCTGGCTGTGAGCAGCTTTATGAACAATCACAGATTTTGTGCTGTAAAACCTAAAAATCCCATAAAGTCTTTGGTCATTAACAAAAACTTTCTGCAAAGAAGAAAGTCCTCTGGAGAGTGAATGAATTACAAGTCTCAATTCTGCCTAATATTTTATTCACTGTACCTAATTTACATGCTCTTTCTCATAAGTGGCAGGCATGCTGCTATGATCAATCTTAAAAATGCATAAGGCGGACACTGAGTGGGAAAGGAGCTGCTCAAATATTTACGGCAGAAGCCCAAAAATATATGAATTTCCAATTCTAAGACGTGCTACAGCCATGGTGCCAAGCGAGGTGACAGAAAGAAGGGGCTGAAAGCCTTAAGACTACACTAATGGTTTACAGTTAATTCTCGGGTGTACTGTGAATGCAGGTCAGCCCAAATGCAGTGCTAATGGTCAAATATTAACAGAAAGATTGGTTTCCATATAGAAAACACCCATTAGGGTGTATTTTCTTCTCTAAGTGATCTCACCTTCATCTTTTTCCTTAAAACCACTCACCTACCTCATTCTGTTGGTGGCACCAGCACAATAAGGATAACAATTAATGGAACCACCTCTATATTTTGAAAAATACATAGTTCAGATATCTTACATTAGTAAATTCCTTTCCATATGGTCTATAACACTAAAAAGTTTTGCCTGCCTACCAGCACTTGGGCCTCATATCTCCAATTACATGCCTATAAATCACCATTCAGGATGAGTACAAATAAGATGCAGAAAATCTTCCATCAATCTACTACAGATTTACCTTATCAGAGTGCAACTCAGAGACACACTGTTGTTAAAACTATCTCATTAGCTGGCTTTACCCATAAACAGCCATCAAGGAAATCCTACCACACACAAAAAAAAAGGAAGACTAGATAGAACTGGGATTCATCATCTGTCTCATGCAAGAAAAATATCCATAACTTAAGTTCATACTTGATACTTCTTCCAGAAATTTGC
The DNA here is from genome assembly GCA_035583135.1 of Lophotriccus pileatus. Lineage (NCBI taxonomy): Eukaryota > Metazoa > Chordata > Aves > Passeriformes > Tyrannidae > Lophotriccus > Lophotriccus pileatus. The sequence goes on along the minus strand of JAWWES010000168.1, from coordinate 41,876,426 downwards.
TTGAGACTTCTCACGTGCATCTGCATTTTCTGCCTCAGGACACAGACCATACTTAGCCAAAGAAACTCTGGAACCTGAAAACAAGGTCTTCAAAATGCTTAGGGAGTGAAGTGGCAAAGTAAGTTCATGAAATGAAGGTGGAAAAACTGGAAGAAAATGATCAGGGAAGAAACTGTTCTGCGTATGGGAACTGGAATTTAGCACTGGGGAGACGAATAAGGGCAGGGGAAAGTCTCATGTGAACACTGGATTTTGTTCTCATTCTCATGCACACCTTCAGCTTTGTGTAACTGAGGTCAGAAAACTCAACCTACCTCGCTCACATGTTCTGCCCCAATAGCCAGTGCCAGTGCAGTCACAGATGAAGCGGTTCCAGCCATCCTTGCACACTGCATTGTTCTTGCACGGGTAGCTGTCGCACTGCTTGGTGCTGAGGCGGGAGCAGGAGGACTTGACTCCTGCAGCATTCTGCGCCTCTGCCAGCTGCCGGATGTTCTTGCTTCTTCCATCAATGAACAAGTCTCGGATACAGCCGACATAGCCGTAGTTCAGCATTGCTGTCCAGAGCTCTGTGGGAAGGATGAGTCCTGCCCGGTTCTCAGGCAGCCCACCAAGGTACATGTCACCTTCCAGATCTAGGATCTCGCTCTCCCCACTAGCCGTGAATGGGGTGCGTCTGCTGTTCACTGATATAGTACCTAAATGAGGGGGACAAGAAGACATCAATACTTTCAATTACAGTCATAGTTTAGCTCACTTTTTTCCAAAAACTGAGTGAGGTTTAAGGTTCAGCAGAGGAGAGTGAAGATTCCTCCCTACCCAAATGCAATTCTAACTGATATGTTAGCTGTGTGTCTCCCACACAGCTCTGTCTCCTCTTGAACTACAGGTCCTAAGTACTTCCTTGCACTGACTGCAGATCATGTGTCTGTATCCCAAACTGCATTATAAAGTCAGAAGCACAACAGTGCAATGGCTAAATAATATGTAAAAACTGAGCATTATTCAGTAGTATTCATCCAGTAAAGCAAAGAATTACTGAGAATATACAGGAGTTTGATACAGGACTGGAGAGACAAAAAGATAAGCAAAAGAATATTAATTCACACTACATAGCTCTTACAAAAACACTTAATCAGTACCTCCAAACCTGGACCTGGATGACGGAACTAAATCATCAGTTGTGTAGGTGACATCAACTTGAGAAGAATGGTTGATGTATTGGAGGAAGCACTGGGCTACCATTCAGAGAAATCTTTACAAGGTGGATCAAAGGACTGATAAGCAATATTTGATGTAAATCAAAAACAATCGATACCAAGTCCTACATCGGGGCCAGAATAGCCTCACATGTAAGTACAGGCTGCAGACCAGCTGGCTAACTCTGCAGGAAGGACTTGCAGATATGGCAGGCAACAATCTGAACATGAGTCAGCACTGTGCACTTGCAGTGACAAGGGACACTAATCACAAGTTGAGGTAAGGTGTCCTGGTTTCAGCCAGGACAGGGTTAATTTTTGCAGTAGCCAGGAGGGGGAATCTCACATCATTGTAGGGGAGGGTGGGGTGGGGAGAGGGAAAAGGGGCTCTCTTGCCAGGAGAAGGGGTTCCTTCTACTCAAGCATGTTCCTTCCAGTCAAGCAGACGGAGCAGTGGGGCAACAACAGTTCCAAGTCAGAGGGAAGGGTGGTATGGTGCTAGCTCCCAGCCAGAGGGAGTGGTCAGGCTGGCATGGTTGCATGTAGGTCGAGCTCCACGGTGAGCATTTTTGCATGAGAATCACTCTTTTGTACACTTTTGTTACCAATATTATTGCTGCTACTGTTCATTTTGTTATCTCATTGTCGTTTCCAATAAATTGTTCTTTCCAATAAATTGTTCTTGTCTCAGCCATGACCTTCACCTTCTACGCCTCCAATTCTCCTCTCCAGCCTGCCACAGGGCGGAGGGGGAGGGGAAGTGAGCAAGAGGCAGTGTGGTTTGGAGAGCCAGGGTGGGGGCACTAAATTGGGAAGTACCATTCCTAAACCACAACACAAGGCAATCTCCAACTCCATAGAAAAGGTCATTTTTCACCACAAGAGTAATCAAACATGAGAACAGAAACCTCAGAGAGGTTGTGGAATCACCATCCTGACACAACCTTGAAGAAAGTCTAAATTGAACCAGAAATATCCAGAAGTTTGTTCCAAAGTAAAATATTCTATGCTTTTACAAAGAAAGTTTTCTAATTTCCATTTTATAAACAGGAAAACTGAGGTAGAGAGAGACAAATATTATCTCTGAAGAACAGTTACTATTAAAACTTTGGTAGCTTCCATATGCTCCAAGCAATATGTGGGCACACTGTAGTGAGACCATTCCTATATATTTCAAGCAATTGTCCCAGCACATAAAACAATCAGAACATATTATACATAAATAAATCAGAACATATGAAGCAGATACAGAAAAGCAAAATTATTTGTTTAAGGTCAGACAGTGCATCCAAAGAAAAATGGGAAACATAATGCCCAACTCTCACATCCCAGAGCAGTGTACTCTTCTGAAGAGCATTCAGCAGCTTTTGTGATAGGGACATCTGCCCATCAGACACTCACCTAAAAATCAGTGATTTACTCTCCCTAGCTATATATCATCACATCCAATTGCCTTGTCATTAAGACAGTCTGTCTTCAGAGACACTTATCCAAGCTTTAAGATTAATTCCACATTACTGAATTTTTATCTACAACTCTAAAATAAAGTGGGAGAGTTAATAGAATTAGACCTACTTTGTATCTCTGTGAGAAAGTACAGACACGTACACACACTTTGTTTTCAGCTGTAATAGGTGTCTTCTTAAGAAAATGGCACATATGACACAGACAGAAGGTATTTCATGTGTGTGATGTTCAGGAATAATTGAGGAATCATGTCAGAGGCAGCAGAGTGACAGAAGCAACACAGGCATTACAAGTTAAAGGCTCAAAGAGAACGATAGTTATTTGATGAATCATTTTGTAAAAACAAGCTGCAGCACCACAGGCATTTTCTCTTTTACAAAGTAAGAAAAGAAAACATGTGACAATACACATACAGTCACACAGGCAGTGTGTCACAGAGCCACAGAACTGCAGTCCCCCTTCCAGCATTTCTGCTGCTACTTCTCAAAAGCAGCCTGTAGAACTACTGGAACGCTGAGCTCTAGACAGCTGCTACTACAGAGAGAAAAAATATCACCTGCAAAAGCCACAAAGGTAAAGAAACCCCCGAAAAGACAATAAATGTGGGATACCAGGAAATATAAAACCTGGAGAAAGATAGTGAGATGATGAATGGAAATAGGCTAGACAGAAATCTAAACATTCTGTCAGTGTTTTTTACCCTGCAACAATTCCTGTAAGGAGATGGTACTAGTTTGGATGCACAGAATTTTTAAGGTCAACCTGCTAAGATGGAGAAATTCTGAACTGACCCTAGGAAAAAGCACTTGCATGAGCTGACATCCTTCCCCCACACACCCCCAAATCCCACATTTGCAACTCTGTTTAGAGTAGATCCAAGTCGATCTTAAGAAATCAGAAGCATCCAAGCATCTGCTTTCCAGTGCCTTTGTGCAAGATTAAAGAACCAACAGACCAAAACATCAGAGTTGCTGAGGACAGAGTTGGCATACGAAGCAGTGCACTAATGCAACTGTACATTAAACATTCCAGTAAGATTTTTAGTGTCTGAGTGGGTGGGACATCATGTATGTTGTGTAGCTGATGATCAGCTGAAAACATCATCTTGTGTAACAAGCTCACAGTTCCCCAGCTAGCAACTGTGACAGATTTTGTGAACACTTTGTGGGAGCTTTCCCCAAGGACAGAAAGGTTACAGGATGCTATAGGTGCCCATGTCCATGCTACCAGCTTTTGTCAAAGTAGAGAAATGAAAACAGCTTTTCTTGGTCTGGCAGCCAACACAGACCAAAGCATAAGCAAGGCCTAAGGGGACTAGAGGTGCCAGAGGTTATCTGAGCATGACTGCCAAGCTCCCACAGCACTAATGCTCCTGCCTTAGTGCATCACAATAGGGAACATTTGGATTTTTGGGCTATTTTACTAAGCTCAGCAGAACCTGAAGTTTTGGATCCAGAACTCCTTTCTCATGTCTACCACAAGTGTCACTGAATAAGAGTGACTGATGCTTGCTAAAGGGTATGATGTAAAGAAAAGAATGCCAGTATCCTGGTTTTCTCGAGACACAAGACATCAGTCACTAGGATCATTAACTGAGTGTTCACTGTCAGGAGAAAATACACTTAAAAAAAAAAAAAAGGACAAGAACGTACAAACATGTTCCTTCTTGTTGAGAAAAGCGTTTCTAATTCAGAATTTGTTACCTCTAATCAGTGTCCAGAATATAACAAATCTCCCTGCCAAGTGACAAACAAGTCAGTCCTAAGTTTCATTCATCAAGCAGTGCTGTCTGTCACACCCTCCTAGATTAAATGAACATGTGTCCCTCTTCCTAGAGTTTTACAAACGTTCTTTGTGGAGAGCCTAGTGTCATTTCTTTTCTTCTCCCTCTGCAGTTGTCTCTTCAGGGATGAGACAGTCTCCAAGTGAGCAAGCAAAACTGAAGTCAGTACTGAATGCAACTAATTGAGTTTATCCTTGCAAGTTAATTAAATTTTAGCAATTCTAAAGAAATCAAAGCTCTATTTATTTATTTATGGCTTCCTTTGTAAAATGTTCCTATCGATGTCTTTAGGAGATAGCAATACATAACCACACATATTAAGTCCCAGTAGAGCACGATGCAAAATACAAAGAAACTCCTCGCATCATCAAAGAAAAAAATAGCTTCAGGCAAAGACCTGTTCAAACAGCTAGGCCTTGCATGGTATCTAAAAGTCAGCTCTTTTTAAAAACTCAGGGGAAGAAAATTCTAGCACTGCATTCTTTGTACTGATGCTATTCAGCAACTGGAAAAATCAAGTTAGGGATCTAAAACTATCATCTGGAGATCACCAGCCAACCCAAATCCACTTGCAAATGTAAGCAACCTTCCCTTTGAAGGGAAGGCTTTGAGATCCCAGTGGTTCACAAAAAAATTCAACTACAGCTGTTCACATATTTGCAAGATGAAGTTGCAGTATTTGATCATTTTTGTTCTCCACAATTTCAGAGCACATCATGAGTATGTTAGCTTGATATTCAGCACTAGAAACAAAAAAATACCTCTTGGTAATTGCAAGGTAGGTGTATTTTTAGAAATAAACTAAAACACATAATTGAAAATGAGAAGCTGCAAGGGAAAAAAAAAAAGGAACATGCACTGAATGTTGACTCATTTTAAGACTAGAATTTGGCATCAAAAAGAGTAAAGAAACCCAACTGAAAACTACAAGATACTAAAGGAAACAGAGGAGATTCAGAACTCCAGAACAGAATGGGATGAAAATGTTCATTTGTTGGCATAATTTTGTGTCTGGTTGTGGCCATTACTTCTATTTTCCTCATGACAAGACACCAGCTGCAGAAATCACAAGTGAAATTTTTCCCAGTGAGAACAATGGTTCTGAATGACCTTAAACCTTACCATGGCCTATAAAGAATTCATCATTATAACTTTGCATGCAAGTGCAAAGATAGGTCCAGAATATCCAAAGATTGTGAATAAAATATTAATAGACTGCCTCTGGATGTGCTATCCAAAGTTCACACTAAACCTTGTCATCCACATCTTTGCTTTGCTGGATAAACATCACTGGAGTAGCACGAAGTTTTTTTAACAAGGTGACTCATATCTAACAGATTTTGAAGGTTCTGAGAATTAATACACAGCCCTAGGTCTGAACCTGGAACATGAATCTTTTTTCTTAAGAAACATTTCTTAAGAAAAAGTCATCACTCTACCTGATCTTCCATCTCGCTGAATGTCCACATGATACCACTCTCCATCATTGGCTTTCTTCTGTGTGGCCTTGACTTTGATGGTCCCAGAACCCATGTCCAGCAGCAAGTAGAGGTTTCCATCTAGAAGCTCAACTGCAAAGAAGTCTACCTTTGTATTTTTCTGGCTTCTGGAATCTTTCCTCTCCTGAGGCTTGCCATGGGTGAAAAGGATCAGTCCATTAGGTTCAGTGGTTCGGAAGTCAAATGAGATGGAGCCCATCCTTTTGGTATTCCACTTAGGCAGACTAATGTAGGCCTCAGGTGTTTCAAAGCTGATGGGATCCAGAGTAGCCACATTTTCACATACGAATTTCACTTCCCCGTAGATCTTCATCTTAGTATCACCAATCCGTGCCAAGCGAGACAGCTCCAGACGAATGTCATTATTCTTATAAACAACCTGCCAGACACAAGGAAAAGCATCATACATCAATCCTGCATACAATACAAATACCCCAATTACTTTCAGCCATGGGACATAAACTTCTCCCAAAAGGCAGGGGGGAGCAGAAAGGAGACAGTGCAAGAGTCCGACATTAAGACGGAGAAAGCTGAACCAGCAGTGTGTATAGAAATGACAGCAACGGGTACTTTGCAACAACTATAGATCAGATAAGCAGTCAGAAGAGAATATTTAACTGAAGGGCACTAAGAACAATTAACTCTACCACAGGCCCACTTGGCTGTAAAAGCTTTTGTACAGAAAATCCAGTGTGTGTCTGGTATCATGCTGTTATATTTGCATAAATCCCATACAAAATATATAACAAAGTGTAACCTCCATGTCCATCTCTACTAGCCACAGCAGGGAACTCAGTACCACCACTGTCATTTCGTTATTATTCTTACAAGCCCTCTTAACTACTAGGAGAGAGATGCAAAAAAATTTCAGCAAGTTGCTGTGAAGTGTTAGTGATTGCCCTGCAGCTCCTAAAGAAAAAATAAACAAAGACAAATTTTCTCTTACCAAGGAATCTTAGATCACTACACACACAAACTTACCATGGAAATATATGCATAGCTTACCCTCGCTTCAAGAAACCTTCAGTCTCTGTGCTAACACATAAAAACTCATACATAATCAGTGCCTGGACTCTCACTCTCTCTGGGTAAAGGACCAGAACTCTAAGTTGCTACAAGGATTGAAATTAGCCAAGAGAAGACTCCCAAACAGGCAAGCATTCTTGACCATATCTGGCTTACTCAGGAGTCCAGACCTCCTACTCTTCTCTTTCTTTCAGGTACAGAATTAATTTCTGGAAAGCGGACTCCTCTCTGCCCCATGCCATTCTCACAGAGGCAGGAACTGGAGGAAGCACTAAACTAAAATATTTGTAAACTTTATTTCCTCTCAACCCTCTCCATGCTTCCTAAACCAAGAACTGGCATACCGAGCAAGCAAAAGCACTTCTGCAACTAACACAATTTTTGATACTACTGAAGACTCTTATTTCTTCTAAGGAGTTATTGTTTTAAAATACTTTGTGTCTAATACATGTAGTATATACACATTTGATTTCTGCTTTCAAAATGCTATCAGGATGAGTTGTCATCAACTTGTTATGACAAGAGAAGGGAAAGGAGATATGCATTGTTAATTCTACAATCAGGACAAGGAAGTCAGAGAAATGCACATGCTGTAAACATTAAAAGATAAGAGAAGCGAATGATGGATAAGCTTCTAAATTAGGTGACTTCAGGATGAAAAAAGTAAATGAAATCACAATTCAATGCATTCATAATAAGCAAAGAATTTCCAGCTTTCACCAACCATTAAAGGAGAATTTCCCCAGTGCAGTCAGCACAGCATCAGATTTTCCTTTGCAAAGGCAAAATACAGAGCGAAAGGAGAAGCCGGCTATTAAATCCCCTTTGGAGACATGGCACAAAGCTGTAGTTCCTCCCAGCAGAGGACAGTATTGACCCATAGTAGCTTGTTTTACTCTAATTCCCAATAAAACGCTCTGCCTTCACACAGGCTTCAAAAACATCAAGTCTATTAATAGCTGAAAGAGGAATAAAATACATTTTCAAATTTGGGACTGTACTAGTTTCATTGTGTGGATATGGATTAACCATGTCAAATGCTCTCATTAGACAGACCACACACATGCTTTCATTGACACAACAAGGGTATGCACTACAGCCTCCCCTCTTGCCAGACAATAATATGCACCTCAGTCAGACTTTAGTTCTGAGCACTGCATGAAGTCCTGTCTCTGCTTCTCAAAGAAAAAAGGAAAATAAATAGAAAAGCTAAGAGGATGGAGCAGGATACTTTATGAGGGTAGCCTGAAAAGGCCAGGGCTCATACTTAGAGAGCACTGAGAAAAATACGATTGAAGTTTACAGAAGATGGAGAAGGTTAATGTAGAACTGCTCTGTGCCAAACCCAGCAGTAATAGAACTAGAGGCACCCACTGAAACTTGTATGAAGTCAGTTTAAAATAGATTTTTAGAAGTACTTATTTACAGAGAGGGTAGTGAACTTCTGGAGCTTGCTGCCACAGGAAGTCACGGAAGTAGGGTCAAAAAGAATCAGAATGAAAAATGGACACCAAATACACAAACTGATACTAAAGGAAAAAGGAAGGAATGGATCTCCTAACAATCATAAACCAATAGCAGTGGATGCTATGGGTGCATATCACCCTTGACAGCAGCCATGGTCACACGTTCTCCCAAAATAGCACTTGCACTCACCACTACTGGAGACAGCACGTGAATTGACCATTCTTCAGGCCCACTAGGGTTTATGGCTTTGGTGCAATATTGCATTTTTGGTTTCACCCCAGTATGAGTCGCTTTGGTGGGAAAGAGAATGCCTGGCCTGCATGAACTGTGTCTTTAATGATTCTAACAAAGGAGAACTGCCCTTATAGGATACTACTAACACTTGCTCAAACCAACACTCCTCTAAACTATATCTTGACCCAGATTTTACATAAATGAGGAGCAGGCAGGTAGTAAAATATCCTACATATGATTGATGGCTGGTGCTGGGTTGTATCTAGCTGTGACTCAGGAATATGTTTTTAGCAACCTCTGCAGGTTGCTGGTGGAAGGCATGTCACATTCACGTAAGCAGCTTCCACATACAGGTGAGCCACATACAGGTTCCATCTCCCTCTTTGATGTATTTGATGCTTGAGTAACAGCTCCCATCTCTCCTGGAGAAATGCAGAGGGTCTGTCTCTCGGTTTATTTGAGGTTTAATGCTGACTGCCTTGTATTTCAACTGTCATGCCAGTCCCACAGCTGGAGAATCCTTGGGACAGAAGACTTTCAGAGGAACTCGAGAAAATTACATGTACTTAGTTGTAAACCAGAAAGTCACTAACAATGAATAATCTGAGAGCAAGTTTGAAAGGACAGACCAAGAAAGCAAGCACAGAGGATGACATGAGGAAGAGAGGATAAAGGGTGTTGAATAGATACAAGATTTCTGAATTCAATCTTTTCAAAAAAACAGGTCCACCCCAATCAGAATCTCCATTATTCAAGTGTTTGTTGTTCTAAAACATTTTCTTAAGGAAAAAAATAAAAACAAACAAACAAACAAAAAACCTAGCTTGAGAATCTAAAAAGCACCTCAGTTTAAGGAAAAAAGTACAACTATTTCCGTAGCTGACTTGTACTATTGACAGACACTTTTGGACATTAATATTTTGACATATAATCAGGTACACCAGGACTCTCAGCACAATAAAAGAAAAGGATAAAAATAATCCTTGGGTGTAAGACCAAAGCAAATCCTTGGCAAGAACAGAGAAATGCTAAGGCAGCTTCTGATAACCACAGTTCAATTGTTAAACTAAAGGTTCAAGAATGAAAAAAGGGAATATAATTAAATGACTGGAATGTATGTCCCATAGTGAAGAACATTCAAATTCAGTCTATCTAATAGGTAGAGGTTAAAAGGTGACCCTATTACAATCTGTGAGTACCTGTGCAGAAAATGGAATGTGGCAACAGAGGGTTCTTCAGTTTATGTGACAAAGGAACAGGGGGATCTGGGGGCTAAAAATTGAAGTTAAAGAAATTCACATTTTAAAATATTATGACTTATTTTTACATGAGGGTAATTTGCTTCTGAAATAATTTACTACAGGTTATGGTGTGTTCTCTGCTACTGGCAAATTTTAAATTAAAATAGTATCTTGTTTTCTTAAAAGATACAGTGAGACAGGAATTAATTATATAGCAAATCAGCCTAGATTATCATAATGGCTCTTTCTGGCCTCATAACCTATGAATCTTTGTGTTTTAATGAAATCAACAGATGCTTCAGCGCAGTTTCCAGGACAGGTGAAACACATTCTTCCCAGCTGTTAAAACTACGTGGTAAAGGAGTAGATGCTGCCATCAATTTTGGTCTCACTTATCACCACTGCTTTCAGTGAAGTTTTTTTATATTTTTATATGTTTGTGATCCTATCTTGCAACATAACATTAAAAATGAAGGCAAGTAAAAAGTCTTGGACAAAAAAACTTGATTCTATAGTTTAAATATATAAGCTTCAAGAACTAGTTTCTTAGAGTTACCTGCTGCAAGCCAGAGAAGAAAAATTTTCATGTTTCACTGAGGCAGCTTTCTGCCACCAGAAGAATCTACCATCTGCATAGCACTTCCTACCTTGCAGTGTCACGAGCAACCTCTGAACCAATTTGAGAGCTTTTCAGTATGCCAAAATACTGATTGAAACCCACACCTCTAACTCCAAATGAGGCCATGACTGACTCAGAATGCTATCCCTCCCTTGAACATAGTCTTCTAGTGTCACTCTGGGACATGGCTTCCATAGCAACTGAGAAGTAAGCAAAGCAATAAAACAGCACCCATTTTTATCAGATGCTTCCTAAACAAACCCCAACCTCGCCTGTTCAAACAGAGACAAGCTTGAATTCATCCCATGTCCGATATATGTATCCCTTAGAGAAGGTCTGAGAGAGTCAAGGACATGATTCCTGATACAGACATAAACATCTACCTTACACTTATTTTGGGAAGGAAGGTGGAAAATAGAAAAGGGAAAAGAAATTACCAGCAAAAGCTACGCACAGAGCATTTGAAAAGTAACTGTCATTCCTCCAATCTTTAAATTGCTTTATGTTCCAAAATTAAACAAGAATAATGAAAAATTTGGTTTTTCCTTTTCTGCGAGGAGTGCTTCTAAATAATCTTTTAAAAATTAATATTAACTGTTCAATGCCTTTGTTTAATGAATTTGACCAGTATAAATGGATGGTCAGGGATGGGATAGTCCAAATACACATGAACCTGATGATCAGCACGAGAATTTCATGACATCTAAGACATTTTGAGAGGAAAAAAAACAAACAACAAAACCAAAACAAAACATTAAATTGTGTTTCCTATAAATCTGCTGAGAAAGAAGAGTTTGTTTCAGGCAGAGCTAAAACAAATAGGCAATCTAGTTTTGCGTTTTCTTAAAAATGGCAACTTTGCAATTCTGAAGCATTCAAGGAATTTCTCCAGCTAAACTTATAAGAAATTTCACTCATGGGTTAATGAGAGCTCTAATCAGATGGCTTTTCACAATGATGAAAAGCATCTCTTTGCAATCAAGTGAAGTTGCAGATAGAGAGGGAGTGACAAAAAGTGAGGAAAAACGATGTGCTAAACTTGGCCAGAAGCCAATATAAAAATTCCTCTCCAAGATGGTACTATTAAGCAGGAAACATGATTTCCAGTGCAGGCTGGACATAGGCATGCTCCAAAGGGAAATTGCTGCTGATCGCCTAGCGAAGTAGATGACCACCATGGAAAAGAGCAATAACCTGAAGGCTGCATATGTTTAGCTAGCTAGGAAGAGCCCTCCAAAGTTCAACCAAATTTTTCACCTATTATATTCTGTGTATCACCAATTGCTTTTTTTCTGTCACAGGCTGCCCCCTTCACCAACTGTCCATATCAATTCTCAGAAGGGATAATATGTTTCTGCATATAAGAAGGACAGAGAAAATATGTTTGTAGTATAAAAATATTCATCCATAAACAATGATGAGAAAATCCTGTGTTCTACCCTGAGCCTATGAAGTGCAGGGGTAAAACAAGACAGAAGAAATAAACACTTAACAGCTACACACAGAAAATCATTCATTAGTGCATCCAATGATTCAAAGGTGCATCCTGGAATGTATGGAGACAGAGAAGGAAATAGGGTTGTACTCTGCTAGAAATCCTGTACACTTTGGAGAATTGCACTTCAAGAAAGGAGTGGAACTATTGGAAAGAGTCCTGACAAGAACAATAAGAACAACCAGGGCTCTAGAAAAGAAAAGGAAGTTTGAAAGGAGACATTATAACATCATTCAAATAGAAAAAGGCTGCTACAAAGCAGAATGGAACAATCTCTTCTTTGTATCTAGGCTGAAAAGGACAAGAAATAATTGGCAAAAATTACAGCAAGAAAGGGTTACAACTGATGTAAGGAAAAGCTTTTTTAATTTAAGAACAGCAGAGCACTAGAAAAGATTGCCTGAGGAGCAGCCATCACTGGAAACCTTTAATTACAAGCTAAAAAAATTTTTGTTGAGACTCAGATGCCATCAATTTTGTTTTGGGATGGTGGAAGCATACAGAAATAGATAACCTCTCATGGTCCATTCCAGTTTTATTTTACATGATTCTGTGTTGGGTGGGCAGAGGAACATGTGAAAGGGCAAATTATTCCATAGCTAAAGATTTTTCTAGTATTTGATGCACAGAAAGGAAGAATAAACCTTCTATTAACACAATTCTGACATCTCAAAAATTTGAAGAGCTTAAATTTACAAATGACCTTCTTAGCTAATGAAAGCTTGAGAGCTCAAAGAAAAAAAAAATCATCATCACAGCAGCCTATTTACCAGAACACAGTAGTTGACTTCAATTACACTCAGTTTGGTATTAAGCTTATACAGACATCCACCAGTTAGAGAATACTCTGCTCCTCCCAAGTGCATCCTGAAATCTCAGATTTGTCTAGCAAGCACAAGCTAAATCTGTCTAGCTTGGTTCAGTGATGAGTAAGTGAGGAAATGATTACTGTCAAGTGTCTTAAGGATTTCATCTGAAAGGCAGAGAGGAATTATTTTAGGATGCCCCCATTGATCATGTAAGGCTTGAACCTTATTACACAAGACATTGAAAATTGTATCAGACAATGACTTAGCAAATAAAACTCCACTTAGTGATTGCATTGTATTTCAAATCCACCTAAGGTTGTGCAAGTACAAAAGGCCTATCTCAGGAAATCTGTTTAGTATGGCTAGGAATGTTTCCATCAGGATGGCTTTCTAACACAGAATTCCATTTCCCTAGCAGAGAATTAGCAATGAAATGCTTCATTTCAAGCCGTAACAACCCAAAATGGCAAGTTTAGTTTCATTGAACTTAACAGAAAACTTCTACACAAACTTACCATAACATAGACCAGTATTTTCCAGGCACTGCATTTACTTCCAATATTACCTCTGGTCTGCATTCCCTAGGGAAATGCTTTTACATGACATAATGTCAGTGTCCCACCTAACCTCAGCGGAGACAAATGACTGTTTTTGCCACAAAGCAGCCTAACCATATAGTCTGGTCCCTGTGGGAGAATGGATACAAGGGCACTATAGGACAGCTACCACATGGAACTGAACTGCACAGGAGAATACAGTTCTTGTTAAACTGGTTGCAGAGTATTTGGGGTCAGCTCAATAACCAATATGAAATAATTTGAATCAGAAAATATCAGAATACCGCATATTTATTCAGTTTTGAAGATCTGACAGATTTCCCTTTAAAAAAAAAAAAATCTCACCAGCAGCAATGAAAACAAATGTTGGCTAGAGGAACTCCTTTGGGACAGAAACTCTTAATTTCACTCAGCTTTACACTTCAGTGATAAAATGTGTTTAAATGACAACACTACTATTGTTTAAAGTCTTCTGTGAAAATGCTGAATAGATATTGCTCACTCACAGGTATGAAGTTTTTCTGGAATGTTTCATATTCCCCAGCCAATATGCCTTGAGCCTGCTTCACCAGAATATCCCTGGCAGGTACAAGAAGGTATTTCAGTCTCCATATGCCAGGCAAGCATTAGTCTCACTGCTGAGGTTTCCAATGTGCTAAGCCAATTGTGCCAACCACAGTGGTGTTTTCTAAGTTTTTTGTCATTTGTCCAGCAAAAAAAAAATTGAAAACATTTACCATTACATATGGGAGAACACATGCTTAAAAGTGAGCATTGCTCAAATAACAATGTGATTAGAGCAAGAGGGGAAGTATTTTTATTTAATAGTGTGTAGACTAAGTCTAAAAACTTGAAGTGGTGCCACTGAAGCAAGATGGTGTCACTGTTGGTAGCTGGATGCGAACAGCTGAGGGTGCTGCATCCCGGCATGTGTCTCACTCCCACAGCCTTAGCACAAAGGTCTCAGGGGCACTGGTATCTCCTTCCAACTGCAATGTCAGCCAAAGAAAGAGGCATGCCTTCAGCTAGGCTCTCCTCCTGTGAGGGAGCAAAGACACTCTGGGTATGCTGGAGAAGTGCCATTGGCAGGATGGCACTATCCCACGGCTGACACCATCTGTCACAGTGCACTTCACAGGGCAGATGGACTGGTGAGGAGGAGGAGAAGGAACTGCCTCTGTATGTCTAGACCAAAATACCATGGGATTCTAAACTTTTTTTTAATGCCTCTCTTGTTGCCCTGTGCAAAAACCTGCCAACACTGACATGTCTCCAGGATCTCTTTGCTCACCTCTCTTCAAATTCCATGGCATGGAACAAAGTTCAAACCCTCCACAGGTAGGATTTCCCAAACATTTACCTCAGCTGCACCTTATGCTGAAGAAAAACAGGGAGGTGATGAGCTAAGTATTTTCTTGAATATTTGCTGTAGAGGGCAGGGAATATAATTTATTCCCTAACTGCAAGAACATTGAAAGAAAATAGTCTTCTTATAATCCCCACCCTTATGTGCCAAAAAGAACCATCAGTTCATTATGTGTCTGTAAAAACTCTCTCATCTGTGACCTCCAGCTCTACAGTTTGCAGCACTAATGAAAGGAAGAGAGGGGAAAAAAAATAAAAAATTGAATATCTGTCTTCTGTCAGAAGCCACCCAGCTGCACCAGTCACTTTAGTACACAGTGCAACACTGTCTGAGACCAATAAAGAGAGTCTGGGAATGGGACAGTTCCCCCTCACCAGCTCATATGCTTTCATCTGGCCTTCAGAGAAAACCTTCCCGACAAAACCGTCTTCCTTGTCCCCACCATCTTTACAGGTTTCTAGGGGAAGAGTAGTATTCATACATGCCAAGAGCCCAGTGGCACTACCAGTGTCCACCAGGGCTGTTGACAAAACTTCACCTTCCTCCCTTAGTTGACCTGGAAGCTGCATACATGGAGTGTAAGTGCAGCGGCTCCTGCGGGAAAAGAAGGGATAGGGAAGCAGTCAGTGCAGCCTGAACTGCCACCACAGTGAGAGAGCATTAAGGAAAGCACATAAAAGGAGAAAGAAACAAAAGCAAACCATGGTGGCATGTTCCAGTGAAAGCACTGAAATGAGAAGCAAAATCAGGAGGAAGATGAGGGCCTGAGCAACCAATTCAGCACCAGATTACATTTCTCTCTCAAAGTAGGCAGCTGCAAGCAGGAGCAGAGAGAGCTCTTTGGTAAGGAGAGAGGTCAGGATTGGAGTCAAGACTGAGCACCAGACAAGAGGCATCTGATTAGCTGCTTTCCTTGCACAGTAGGCCTGATTCTGCAAAACACAGAGAGCTTTCAAAGCTCTCAATACTGTTTTGTCTCTGCAGTCCACCTATCACTATGTATTCTTTCAAAAAAAAAAAAATTTCCACCAAAAAACCCAACACCCGAAAGCAAAAAAGCAAGTTTTTCCTGAAGAGAGCTGGAAAAAAATACATCATTCCATTGTAGAAACCTTTCTATAAGTAATTCCTAAGGAGCATTTTAAGTTACTCTGTGACTTTTTAGTGTCTTGGCATTAATTTATTTAATATTACATTATCTCCCACTCCCCCAGATTTACAGAATGAGACAGTAAAACACAGGGAACTGGATTCATACAAGTCAATAGATGGTAAGAAACAATATCCCTTCTTCCTAATTACCACTGTGTACCTAAGAAATGGTTGGAGGAAATATTTTGGTGACACAGATTCATCTCTTTCAGCTTTGCAATTCTGTAATGTAAATACTGAACGGCAACAAATCCATCCCTCAATTTGTTTACTTTTACTACAATGCCATTTTAGTGCACCCAGGCATGGGGTCACCATCTCCACTGTGTAGAGCTCAGTTTTACATCTAAGAGAGATGAGAGACTGATCCCACATCTAAGAAAGCTTATTTGTTACAAGCCTAATTTACAACACTTACATTTTCTGTTTTGCTCAGTACGATCTTACTGCTTAAGAATGAACTATAGCTGATCTTAAGATTACACTGTTTAAACACTAGCAGGCAGAAAACAAATTGTGCCTTAACCAGTGTTTGGCCAAAATTCTCCTAAACTTTTCTGTTTAACTGGACTTTCCATCCATTTTAGTCATTTAAGTCCCAACAACCTTTCCCTACCTTTACTGAGCATTGAGACACTACTGTGTCAGCAGCAAACAGTCCCACAATGTGGTGAACTTCCATTTCTGAACCCACCTACTTTGGAGGAGTAGGTTGAGAATGGGGCTCCGCTGTTGTTATTACCCAGACCACATTGACGAGGATATAGAAATGATTGTTCTACCTATGTGGCACTCAAAGAACCTACTGTGTCTCCTCTGTGTCAGTTTTATTTGCCTTGCACAGAGCAAGCACTGTCAAAAATAGTAAAATACACAGGAATCAGTCAGCCATTCTTTTTCTAAAATACCAAGAAATGTTGTCTGTGTGTTATATTGGCCACTGGAGGAAAAAAAAGAAGGGAATAAGAGGAAATGGCTGACATAGTCACAAAACTTGAAAAAAAAATCCTGGAAGCAAGGAAACGTATATATTTCTCAGTGCAGGACTGGTGGCTGATGTTCAGACATGTAATCAATCTATGTGCTATATTCGTTTGCCAAGATGTACCTATGTATATTTGCATTTACATAAACATTTATTACTGTGCATACATGCATAAGAAACCATATATATTTACATACAAATAGATCTGAACAGTGGTCTCTTTATTGGTAGCTACTATGGGCATATATATGGGTTTATTTTTAAGCAGTAGCTATACACACCCTACTGCATGTGCATAGATGTGTATATGTGTACTCATCTCTTCACCTGTGACTTTTAGGCTATGCTGTTGTGGTTTAATTCCAGACAGCAACAAAGCACCACATAGTCACTTGCTCACACACACCTATCCAATGGAATCGGGAAAAGAATCATAAGTAAAATAAAAGGTAAAACCTGTAGGCTGAGATAAGAACAGTTTAATTATGGAAATAAAATAACAATAATAAAGTGAAAAAGGAGACAACAAAAGAGAGTGGAATAAAATCCAAGACAGACAAATGATGCAACATACAATTGCTCACCACCCACTGATGGATGCCCAACTAATGTTTATCCAGGACAGCAAATTTAAGTGTACTTATGGTTAGCACTAGAATAATGCACACCATCTACCCGTGGGTCCCCACATGCATTCTGTTCTTAGGCAGGTGTGCAACCAAAAAACTGATTGTCATTCTGGTAACTGCTATCCTTCTATTCTCCTGAAAGTAGCTCAAAAAGCAAGAGCATATCTTTTTAATGAAACACTGTGTTGTTTTTGCCTGGGATAATATTAATTTTCTTCCCAGTGGCTAGTAGGGAGCTATGTTTTGGATTTGTGCTGAACACAGGGTCAATAGTATAGAGATGTTTTTGTTATTGCTGAGCAGTGCTTACACAAAACCAAGGCCTTTTCTGCTTTCCGTACTGCCACACTGGTGCATAGGAGGTTGGGAGGTGACACAGCTGGGACAGGTGATCCAAACTGACCAAAGGGACATTCCACACCATATAACACCATTCTTAATATATAAAGTGGGGGAAAGAAGGAGGAAATGGGAGACATCCAAACAGTGATGGTGTTTGTCTGCCCAAGTAAACCCCTACATGTGATGGGGCCCTGCTGTTCTGGAGATGGATGAACACCTCCCTGCCCACCAGAAGCAGTAAATTAATTCTCTGTTTTGCTTTGCTTGCATGTGTGGTTTTTGCTTTTCCTGTTAAACTGTCTTCATCTCAACCCAAATGTTTTCTCAGTTTTACCCATCAGATTCTCTACCTGACCTAGCTAGCTGTGTGGTGCTTGGCTGCTGGCTGGAATTAAAACACAACAAATGCTCTACATGAGGATGAAGTTATCATTTCCTAGAGAAAAGACTGGTAGAGGTGGGATTACACCAGAATCCTTTTGACTGAAAATTCAGCCTTTTCACACCCTCCAGTAAATCTAGAAGTAAGATTTCTGTTCAGAAGTTGCAGCCAACTTTGCTGTACATGACACTGGAGGGTGTGCTGAATGTCACTTAGCAGGGCAAGGCATTGGAATGGGCTGCCCAGGGAGGTGGCAGATTCTCCATCCTTGGAGGTATTTAATAAGAGACTGGATGTGGTACTTAATGCCATAGTCTAGTAACTATGGTGGTAGTGGATCAAGGGTTGGACTTGATGATCTCAGAGGTCCTTCCCAATCCATCTGATTCTATAATTCTATGACCTAAGCATGTTCCTTCAGACATTTCTTTTTCTGTCACCTTGGCATGGTCAAAACTGAAAGGACCACAGACAAGGGAGGAAGCAAAGAAAATGACAACAGGGGTTTTTAAGTGGGGTATTTCTAAAATAAGCTATACTGGGTTGGGCATGTTATTGCCTACAGTCCTGCTCCAAAGTCAAATAACTCAGGGTCAGGTCTGATTGTTTTGCTACTTCAGATAAGCAGACAAGAAAAAGAAAACCCCACAACTACCACATACAAAGCACCATGGGCAGAATATTAAGAAGAAAATGCTGAAAAGTACATTGCTGGAGGATGTATATTCAGCCCATGATGTGTTCCAGCATCACTGTCTTGCCATTCCCAGGCGGTCATTGTTCTGCTTGGCTTGGGTCCTTCACACATAAGGCACTCAAAAGGAGAGGATTAGTGGTGATGGTTACAGCACACTGAAGGTGCTACTGTTTCCTCTAGTATACTGTGTTCTTTTTTTCCACTTTCTTCCCATAGGGCACCACACTTTGAAAGGGCTGCATTTTTCAGTTACCCCACACATCCTCATTTTGCTTTGGGAACAATATAAATAGTAACCAAAACAGACAGGTTATTTCCCTAACTCCTCATTCACTGTCAATAGGGTCTGTATGATTTTAAAACACAATTTCTTTGCCCTTCAAAGCACAAGTATCTCATGCTGTTCTAACAGCCACAAGCCTGACACCTCTGACTGCAAATCCATCATTTGCATGCAGGTCTATCAATAGAAATTAATAAGGGTAAGAATTATTTCCCAAGAGCTTCCAAAAAGAAAGATGGGTTGAAGACATCTGTCCAAGATCCTGTTAGTCCCTCACAAAGCCCCAGAGAAGACAAAAGTTCTGAACTGCTGTTTCTGCACTGTGCTACAAACTAGCTTTGTCCCACATAGGCTAACATGCCTCTTAATAGGCAGAACATCAGCCTCTTGCCACATTATTCCTTGCTTATGTAGAAGTATTAGATCCCGAAACTTAAACAGTTAAATTAGCTTGAAGCACTAAAATAAACTCCCTAGTGTTAACTGCATCCTGCAATGCTTGCTTGCATGTTCCTGTAAGAGGTATAAGACACATAGTAACTGTTTTCTAACAACAAGTTTCATTTTCCCAGACTGAAGGTAAAATCTATGCCACTAATGGAACATTACTATTACATTATTACTACTACATATACAATTACTATTGATTATTACATGTTGAAGAGTCTGGTGTGGACAGGGAAGTGAGTAGGTATCAAGTGGCAGGCAGCAAACTGAAAGAGACAGTTTCCAATGACACAAAAAAACGTAAGGATCATCTTGTACCACCACTTACCGAAAACTAAAAACTGGTGGCTCATTTCAATGTCCTAAGATCCCTTTCATGAAAAACAAATTAAGGGCAATAAGAGAAAATAAGCAAACAGGTATAGTTTGCTTTAAGGTTTCTTCTAATTTTATGGAAGAAGAGTTATTAATAAAGCTTTCCAGGTGCCAGAGAAAGACAGACTGAGGCAGCACACTGGGGAAAGGGACACTGTCAAAAAACTTTCATTCCTGGCATGACTGAGCTACAACCACTGAGCAACTTCCAGATACTGCAAAGCAGTCATGACAACTAAGGTGGTTTCTGGAAAAGAACAATAAGACAGCTAAAATTCAGTTTACTTATCACTTTGACATGCATATAATAACATATACTGAGACACATTATTTCAGTTCAGCCCAGTGCCAGATTATAGATTTAGGATCAAAGACTCTCACACGACGGGAACTGTATCTAAGCCTTCCAAATAGCGAGTATGAAAAAAGCATGCATGCCTTAGTGCATAAGCAATTAAACATGAAATGCCTTTGTAAAGCAATTGTGAAGAGGCCTAATTGTGATTTTTCAGTGTCCAAATGGGAAACTAACAAGAAAGTACAGAGAAAAGACATTGAGTACATGTATAGTCTTAGTGAAACCACCTACTAATACTGTGGCCTGATATCTTGCCTGTGTTTTTAAAAATAAGTTAAAAAAACTTCAAAGAGCACAAAAAATTACTGCAGTGGCTTCAAACCTCAATCTTATACTACACTGGGTGAGCTATCCAACAAATTCCATCTATTGCACCCAAAGGCAGGATACAAACATATCCAAATCTACATGCTACAGGAATTTCCATCTGACAGAGATCTGCCTTAGTTTAGGAGACAAAAACATAACCATATAGCCAAATCTCAACTATTCAGTTTGGAAGTAATGTGCAATGTTTCCTAGTGATGCAATGAACCAATGAAGTCTTCAAATCACTATTGGATGCACTAGCAGTTAAAAAAAAGATATCTTGATACAGAAGTCCATCATAACAGCAAGAGTGTAATGTTTTTTTAAAAGGTTCAGCTTACAAAATTTGTGAAGTATGCAACATTTTTTTTCTGTCAGATATAAATACACGAAGAACCTAAGTGCTTATATCAGAAGAAGATGACAGAGTATTTTGCACTCCATGAGATTAAAACAGAACGTTGATCAGCTACCAGGAATAAATATGCTTTATTTTTAATTTCACAGACCTGGGTCACTTGCTCCAAAATCTTAAAAGAGCTGAATGAGAAGATTTCTGATCCATTGAGGTTTATTTTTAATCTTGAATAACAGAAAGATAACAGAAGAATAAAAGAATGATAATGTTGTTTGAATGCTTTAAAAAGCCCAACAGAGCAAGAACTTTAGAAGGGTTTAGCCTGCAGGAAACTTCAACCCTGGAGGAAATAGCACAGCTTCTATTTGAAGTGCTTAATAAAAACATTAGAGGAATACAATACTTCATATCATTAGACCTTCCTGTGTAAAAGGAGTTTCTGTCAAGTAAACCTGGTATAATTTGAATGACAACGGTAAAAGCATAGAAGAAACATTTTTAAGGCATTTGACTGAACAACAGAAGACAGTTTTGCTTAAATAAACAGCATACAAGAACAAAACAGGACATAATATTAGATAGAGAGTCCTCAGCTGACAAGTCTCAATAAGTATTTGTCAGTGGGATATCATTACTGAAAAGACACATTTCTAATGCCACCATAATAATCCATGTTTGATACAATAGTATTACATATTCTATCAAATACCTAGAAGTAAATATAAAAAGCACTGACGATGATACTTGAACGTAACACCAAGTTTGGCAGAGCTTTAAATAACCTTAATGTCAGATCAGTCATACAGAGTGATTCACAGAGCATAGAAGCCCAGGCCCTTTCAATCCAAGCAGCTTTTAAAACATTTGAATACTAAAATATATGAGCTTACGAACATGGAAGACAGGTCATGAACTACAGAACCAGGAAGGAAAAGCTGCACCTTTGAAAACAATTCAGGAAACATCAGAGGAGAAAATGTGAGCTTCCAGTAAAGTACTATGGGCAAAAGGGCAGTTCAGCCTCAGGACAAATGACTAATATAAGCAATATGCAGCACTGACACCATATGTACTTTAGGTATATTCTGATGTCTACATTTTCTTAAAGAAAGGACTCTAAAAAATTGCAAAGAATATATCAAGTAGCTTCAGCATGATTTGAGAACAAGTACCTTAGAGTAAAAGACAAGGAGCTCCATTGGTTTAGTTTTTCAAAAGACAAAGAAAGGAAGGACTTGACTAAAGCAGATTTCTGAAGGATCTTTGTTCCAGCTGAAAACTCTGTCACAACAATCAACATTTAGGAGCCATTGTCAGACAAATTCCAGATTAAGGGTCCAATTTCTTTTGTAGTAGGGAGCAGTCAAACATCACAGCAACTTACAAAGGAAAGTAATAGACTGTCTTTTAATGCCTTCACACCAAGGATGGCTAAAATACAACTTCCAAAAGAGGCCCAAAATTATCAGATTTAACATGGGGGAAGTAGGATAAAGTGAGGTTTGACGTTTATTTGCTTATGAACATTCTGAAACCACTTATATGCATGGATAATAAAATAATCACTTGAAGGCTGAGCTAGCTGGGTATGGGGCCTTAAAGTTCTCTGACATTTTGAAACTCTTATATGCCACAAATCACTCAATTAGGAAGAGGACATATGACTGCAGACTCACTCCGAGCAGGAAGCATTTCTATTCCGCTGAGTTAAGCAACAGAATAGGTGTTATGCTTCCTGACTTGTATTCCTGATCCCACCACTTGTCTGTTGGATAACTTTTGACCATTTTTCTCATGATTTATTAGCTGAGATCAATATGGCCGAGGCTGAGATGATGACGATGATTAGCTGAGAATGTCTGTAATAATGAACTAGTGTCAACGTATCTCCTTCTCTAAATAATAATTCTTTACAATTCAGTTGCTTTTTTTAAATATATATATGTGTTTACTGTCAAGTCCCCAGTACCCAAAATGCAAACTAAGGTGCAAGGAGAAGTCTTACTTGTCCTTAAAACATCCTTAGCAACAGCAAACTGAATACAGAAAATGACAATCACAGTCCCATGGCAAACAACTTTCATAGAAACGCTTCCAAGTTAATACACTGAAGGCAACAATGGCCCTTCTGGCAGGAGAAGATGGACATGGTGACCTGACAGGTGTTTACTATTTCTAATATCTATTATTCTCTGGAGTTTGTCCCAGTAGGGTAGACGCTTTTCATCCCTTTTTTTACACAGCACCAGTCCACCTTTTTGAGGAAGTAAAAAAATGCTCCCTAATTTTGAAGTCTCCTGTAAAAGTCAACTCCAGATTCAGTGCTCAGAAAAAGGGCCCGGTTGGGCATTAACAAACCTTCTTAACAGTTACTTCCACAGTTACAGCCACAAGGAAAATAATATAAATAATCATTGTGTGAATATTAGTCATGGATGGAAAGATCCCGAAAACCAAGTTAAGGCCCAAGAGCCATCTGTTACTACCACAGCCCATACTGATCTAGAGAGATTTTCCTATTGGAAATCTCCCTCCAAACCTTTACAGAATTCCCAATTCCACACATGGAAATATCATTCTGTACTGAAAGATAAATCCTTTTGCAATGCAACTCAGTATGCACAGCTGTAAAACCGTTTCCAATATCCTCATTTTTGATCAATTGTTTCGGGGGCCTTAGTAATTAGGAATGGTGAAAGAAGCCAAACTCTTTAGCACTTCTCTGCAAGCATCTGGAATTCATCTTTTCACTTAAAGCAACTTCCTCAAATTTAGGCTGCCTCCACACATCAACATTTGTTTTCATTTAAACGAACATCATCATTACATCTCCTGCCAACATGGGGCATTCCAGCCTTTTCTAACCTTCTGTATCTGTTCCTCCACCTCTTCCTAAAATATCTCAGTTCCACATCTACACAACGCTGCATAAACCTGTACGTCAAACTTCAAACTAAACTGATTGTCTGCTGCTTTCCCCCTCAGCTGTGTAGAACTCTTCAGGAACATGACCTTGCTCTTCAATACTTGCAACAAAAGGATTATGTGTATCATGGCCTCTGATGGGTTGTGGCATTTTTCAGTTAATAGAAGGCAAAGCAAACAGAATATCTACTTGGAAATACTACAGGGAGCCTAGAAACAGTGTAGCTGCACCAGGAAACATTTAAACATAAAATCCTCCATATTACATTGGATCAGCATCCTTTATCTGAAAACTGCTTCCTCAAATATCACGCAAGTGTAACAGAGCAGCTGTGCAACAACATTCCTCCAAAACCATTTCACAGACTCCACTTCACGGGGGCTGTGAGAGTCTGCATGCAGAAACTGATGTCTCTATATTTTATATATCATCAATAATTTTTCTTCTGTATATTTTTCCAATCCCAATAACATCCCACGGCAAGGATTTCCATTACTTTAATTGCTGTCATACCTTGACGCTTGCCCTGCCTTTGTCTTTTGATGCCACTTACTCCTTATATTTGAAAAGAAACTGCATGACAGTACACTTTGATTCCTCTCCCATAACACAAATGATTTTATGCCCCACTGTCATACCCTTTTTCCATCAATTCAAAGAGCTGTAGTTTGTGTAGCCATTTCTTGTACAGAAGCCTCTCTCATGACCTTTGATGATCTTTGTTGCCCTTCTCCCCTTTCTGACTTTAAAAGGACAGGATGACCGTGTCCAGTGTGGTTTTATTTAATGAGATCATTATATTTTCTATTTTGTTCTTATTCTCTTCCTAAAAATATATAACATTAGATGTACTTATTTGCCAAGTATTGACCACTGTGAAAATTTTTTCAAATAATTATATAATAAAACAGAACCAACTTGAAAAAAATCATCGCATATGAATAATTTGGATTATTTTCCCTCCCTCCCAGTATATTCCCTTCTCCCAATCTCAGTTCGTGTTTACACACATTTAATTTTATCTGCCATTTATTTGTTCGGACATTCAGCATTAATAGGTCATCCTCTGCAGTTCTGCAGACAGTCTTCACCTGAATACTTTCATATTCTCAGCAATATGTATGTCTTCACCATCCTCATTCCTTTCTATTCATAATTCCACTAAGGAAACATAAGACTTCAGCATGGATCCCAGAGGTCTTCCTCACTGGGGCTCTCCCATGGGAACTATTTAGTCACATATTCTGGTTTTTACCTTCCAACCAGTTCTTCCTCTGTGCAAGGACCTTCTTTCTTTGCATTTACTTTTTCAGTTCTTGAAAAGTCTTTTCGTGGGACATATCACTGAAAGATTTTTGAAAGGTAGACTACACTTACCAAAACTCTCCTGTCCATGCACTTACTCCAGCCTCAATAAAACCAAGGAAGCCCCTGACTGTGACAGTTCAAATACAATGCCAATAGTAAGCACCACCATCAAGGCTTGTCTGCTTCACTCCAAATGGAGTCTGTGGAATGGTTTTAAGGGAGTACCACCACACAGCTGATTTTGTTAGACTTTCCTGGGTATTTGAGGAGACATTTTTCAGATCTAGGCCTTTGACACGGCTCCCCCAATATCATTCTCTCTAAATAGGAGAGATATGGATTTGATGGATGGACTGTTCAGTGGATGAGGAATTGGTTGGATGCTCACATTCACAGGGCCATCAATGGCTCAATGTCCAAATAGAGATCAGTGACAAGTGGTAGCCCTCAGGGGTCTGCAGTGGGACAGGGACTGTTCAGTATCTCTATCAGTGACGCAGACAGTGGTACCAAGAGCACCTTCAGCAAGTTTGCAGATGACACTAAGATAGGTGGTGCAGCTCACACTCCTGAAGGACAGCAGGTCATGCAGAGGGACCTGGACAATCTCAAGAAGTGGGCCTATGGGAACCTCATGGTTTAACAAGGCCAATTGAAAGGCCCTGGAGCAGGTCCAGAGGAGGGCCACAAAGATGATAAGAATACAGAAGAACCTCTCCTATGAGGATGGGCTGAGACAGCTGGAATTGTTCAGCCTATAGAAGAAAAGGCTCAGCAGAGACCTCATTGCAGGCATTCAGTACTTAAGGAGGGCTTATAAGAAAGATGAGGACAAACTTTTTTGCAGGGCATGTTGCAATAGGACAAGGGATAATGGTTTTAAACTAAAAGAGTGCGAATTTAAACTCCATAAAAGGAAGAAATTTTTGACAATAAGGGTGATGAGGCATGGGCACCGGCTTGCCAGAGAAGTGGTGAATGCCCACCCCTGTAAACATTCAAAGTCAGCAATCTGATCTAGTAGACGATGTCTCTGCTCATTTCAGGGGTGTTGGACTAGATGACCTTTAAAGGTCTCTTCCAACCCAAACCATTATATGATTCTTACCAAAAGGTTTCCCCATACAAATCAAGTCTTTCCTTTAAACTCCAGTTGCAAAACGAAAGGGGACACAAACACTTAATTTCCCTTCTCTGCTGGATGCACAGGCAAATCTAGCCTCCAGAATAAATGTGGAAACAGCTGGAAGAAAGTTCTTAAAAACCATCTGTAGTTCTCACACAGACCCAAAACTCCTAAGAAGGGATAGAAGAAGTGATTTAGAAAATGCACTCAATGTCAAAGCTGTCCTTTGAATTATTAATGCATAACTTCTGTGAAGCTCACAATGAGATGAAAGTTATTAACCTAATAAGTTACATGCATAATTAATTTCTCTTATGATATATGATTTGTGAAGTTCTAACAAAATGTGTCACAAAGGTTGTAAACATGAAAACTAGCCTGAAGCAGGAAGAGCTAAGCATATGCTAATTAGAGAACATACAAGAAATACATATTAAGAAAAAAAGCAGAGAAGAGAAAGGAAGTGACAATACTGCATTTCTATGTGGTGTACTAGTGAATAACAGGAAGCAGGCTTAGATATGGAGAGAGAAGCAGGCACACCAAACTCAGTAAAGGAGTATGGAGGCATTCTGTGTTCTCATTATCTCAGATGAATGCAACTTCAGGACAAATCAGCTCTGGAATACAAACCAGGCAAATGGAGGAAAGTGCTCAGCTGACAGCTTACCTGGCTAGCTGAACACTGAAGCTGCAGACAAAGATCCCATTCTTATTTTCTTCAGCTTCACTTTGTAACCAGTTTTAATACTGCAATTGATTGTTTAACCATTATCTGGACGGAATAAATAAGCTGGGCATCCCCAGTAACCGCTTCTACTTGAGAGAGATGACAAACACAGCAGTCTTGTCCTTTAGAAGCGACAAGTCATCACAAGGGTCATGGCTTATCAAACGCTTGAGAAAGCTTTCCTCTTTGCTATAGGTCATTTTCTTTATAGTTCTTTATATCTTTGAGATGGGTGATAGAGCAGTCCCTCCTTTGGGAGGTTACAACCAACATCCCACTTATTCAGTTGCCAAAAGGGGTTATAGGGCAGCTCAGAAATCCAACTATGATCACATCATCAGTATCAGAAGGACAGGTTTGGTTCTCATTGGTCTTCTCAAGAATAATTGGGGCTTTGAAGACAGCCATAAAACAAGTAATAGAATGTGAACAGATCTTCTTAGTTAATTAACTGGTTTGTTGGGAAGATGTCCTAGCATTGCTGAAGTTGAAACATACACCGGAAACCCATATCAGAGGTGTGAGAGAATTGGCCCCTACATAAATCCAAATAACCACCTCTCCTACCCACTCAGATAACAGCCATATTGAGCTCATATTAGCTAAAAGTACCAAACCTCCCAGGATCTGCTGCACTTTTAAGTCAGCAATTAACAATATGAGGGAAACACTTTTCTTCCCCATTTTTCTGTTCACGTGATAATCTTCTCAGAGATTGGGAAGTCTGTCATCAGAGCCTGATCCAGATTGTTACAATAATTTGTCCAATCCAGCTGCAAATACGAAAACAACTGTTTGGCCTCCTAACATTTCACAGAAATGCTTCAGTCACCTCAAATGTTCTGAATTCCACTGCCAGATCTTTTCTCTGACAAAAGTTCAGAATGCATCGACATGCTTATCTTCATATCTGTTTAGGGCTTGAAACCCACTGGAGCACTTCACAAACAAAACCAAACTGGAAAAGGAGTACTGGAAGGCAGCTGAGAAGGATCAGAATGGTATGGACTTGATCAGCCTTCTGAAAAATCACTAGCTTCATTCCCTGTTGTTGTTGCTGCTGCTGCTGCCTCATGTTGGCAAGTGCATGCAAAAGCAGATTGTCCACCTACCTCCTGTCCCAATCAGGGGAACGTCTTGCCTCTGGCTGGCATCTCACTGCATTCAGCTGCAGTAAAAAAGGGAAATCTCAAGGACAACCAATCCAGCCAGGATGTTCTGCCAAGGTTGCTGTTCCTAGCTGAGGAAATGGTCCTCTCCATTTTTCTCAGCTAGAAAGAGAGAATGTACACACACCCCCACCCATTATCCTAAAGCCCGCAGGTGCCAGCAATCCAAATAAACGTAGAGCAATTAACAGAATTAACACAGCTTTAAATAGCTTGGCTCACCAGATGCGGAGTCCTAGTAGGGTTCTATAAAATGTAAAGTTATTACAGATAAAACCATTAATCATCTGTTCAGAGACTTGTTCTAGATGCAAAGCCCATTTCACTTAAAATGGCTAATAATCAGAAAGAAAAGCACAGATTTAACAGGAATGATTATACCATTCTCAAGCCCCATTTACAAATGCCATTTTTCATCTCTGCCACCATTCCCAAACCTCTGTGTTCCCTTTTCTTGCTAATGCTGATACAGTAAGGAACCTTTGCATCACTCAGAATTACCTCTTGGGGCGCTAGAACTGAGACACCACCTCTTAGTCCCTTCCACTGTGGACAGAGGAGCTTAGTGATCCCACACTATGCATTACTGCTTTCCTGGATACAGTTGTTACTGTTCAGCTGTGTGACATCACCCCCATGCAGCTTACAGATAATCCATGCTCTCCCTCATGTATTAAGTATTCAGGTGCTAAAATTTGTGCTTACGAATTAGGAGCATTTGAATTTTCCCAGTAGCCACTGTATGCAATATAGCAATCCTCCCGATATCCCCCTAACACCTGATAAAATAAACCCCATTTACTACACCTATGTCTAGATAACTACAAGAAACAGGAGTTGGGAGGCAGACCCTAACTCATCTTTGAGCTCTAAAGTTACCATTTCTAACACACTTATGGAACTGTAGCTCAAAGAGTATAAAACCTTGTGATAAGCAATTCAGAGCTTAAATTGCACCTTTCCATATATTCATCTTACTCCAATTTAATTGCTTAGGAATCTAGACACATACACTGTTAATCCTAACTAAATGAATTTTGCCTGTGCAGTTTGAAGAAAGCAGGGAGATAAAACAATCCCAAAGCAAAAATATTCAGTGCAACAGACAACATCAACAGAGGTAGACTAAAGCCAGAGAGCAGCAATGACAATTAGAACAGAGAGAATATCAGAGACAATACAAAATCTGGTTTTATTATGTCAAGCCCACTGCCTTTTCCATGCAGTTCAAGTAACAAAATGCCTGCCTCCTCCCATGCTCCTCACACTTGACAGATAGCTGGCTCACTGCTACAGAGGAGTGGTGGACCTGGGAGGAGTCATCCAGCCCACCCGCTCAACATTCAAACCTCATCATCCTTTCCTGCCTCCCTTGCTGGCAGCTGCAGCAGCCTGGCTTTTTGTGGTGGGTAAAAGCAGCTCAGTCTTTGCCCATTGCTGACAAAACTCAGGCACATTTCATAGCAATAATCTAGCTTTCAGGGTCAGTCAAGGAGACTTATACAGTGACTGCTGCTCCCAAAGAGATGACACTTGTCAAGCAGCTGAAAGCGCCTGTTTTATACACATACATGTAAACAGTCTTGCAACTTCTCTCTCTCATATAATTTTAATAATATTAGCATATGGATTGATCCTTAGCAATCTCTTTAGTGCAACATAAGGAGCAACAAATAAAAACATATCTTCTATTTCTTCTCAGTATGCATCCAAACCAGGAATTTACTCAGTTCAGTGAACTACAGAGCCAAGTAAACCAAAAGAAGCTCATTTAATTTCATTGTAAGACAAGAACATGAGGCTTTGGTACATCCATTAGTACCAGTTTTGACTAACAACATATGGCAAAGACAGCCAGAAATCTTTGCCACATTAACTACCAGGAGTATCACCACTGCCCTGCTGATGACTTTGGACTCAGCTATGTTCGTCTATTGTATCCTGTCTTAGTTTGCTTACTCTTGAATGGAAATGGATTAGATCACACATTTGTATAAAGATTGTTACTTTACTATCTCCATTCTTTAGGGCTGGGTTACCAGTTAACTGTATTATATGCAAAAAACACAGGCTATATTGCTCCAATCCCCATACATTTTCTGAATTTGTCGATATGAATATAGTTCTACACCTGTAAACACTCATTTTCTGAATGACAGCACATGGCACATCCCTCACAGAAGCTCAGCAGGAGCCATCATGCAGGAAAGAAAACCCACTCCAGATTGTCCTGCTGCAAAGTAATCACAGATGGCCATAGCACCAGGACTGAGAGTCACACGAGGACAGCTCAGTCAGGATTCATTGGAATGCTCCATTACTGCTGTGACACATCAGCCTCCTGACTACACGGCCCAGTGGTGACAGCAACCTCTGCTTCTAGCTTCCTCCCTAGGTACCTGTTCCAGTGGCAGCTGGAGAGAGTCAAACTGGGTTAGACCCCACTTCATTGTAGCTCCAAGGATTCTCTTTTATTTACAAGTATGGTGGCCGTACACAGGTCAAACAGTCCTGGAAAAAACGCCCCTTAGATCTGCTGCATAGAAAGTTTAAATATCTGTTTGCTCATCAATACTCACTTTAAAAGATATGCTCAATCTACATATACACTCTAACAATAGAATGTTGGCTATTACTTTTGTAAACTTTCTAAGAGTGCAGTAACTTTAGCAGTTCAATGCCACTGAACTGTTGATATGTGAATTATCATTTGACTTAATCCCCAACAAAATGTGTGCACTGAGGATGACCTAGGATGCCTACAAGCTGCCGTCTGCCCACTGATAAGAGTTCCAGAAAACAAGATACTACATTGTATACAAGATACTACATGTGATCTTCACTAGCACCTGTATTTGTTTAATTTGTGGACAGAGCTATGAAAAAAAAAAAAAAAAAAAAGGAAACCAAACAGTTTTTACTTCTAGGTTCATTACAGCTGTAATATTCTAAAGTGTTGGCTATATGAATTGCATTGAGAAAGAATTTTAGGAGCCTAGTGGTTTTTCAGTAGACAGTTGATAAAATAACATCTCCTCCACCTCCTGTACCAAAATCAGCTAAAAATTCAGCGCCTGTCTTTGGCTTTCCCATGTTTTACTAATTGAAAAGTAATTCTAGCACTTCATTTTCATACTCAAATTCATTCACTAAAGACTAATTTCGTGAGGCAATTTAAAATTGTTTTCCAGCTTAACAGGAATACTTTCCATAGATAAATTAGCAGGTCATGAATAAACTTTCCACAGATACATCATAAGTATGTTACTCTTCCACTTTCAATGTGGCCAGCAACATTTGATGAAAGAGATTGACTGATGATTGAGGTTAGCTTATGTTATCTTGCAACAAACCCTCATCCAAAATCATTATGCCAGCAATACTCTTGTTATGGATGCATATAAGCCAAGATGACCAAGTTATATTCTTCATGCAAGAAGCAAGACAATAATGCTAGCAGAAACTTCACTTCTGTAGGGTAGGCAGGGGCTAGGCTACATAAGGAACAGAGGCTTTGAAGAACCCACTAGCTAAAGCAAAGCTGCAGCACTAGCAGCACACCAATACACCTGACAAGACCACCAACTGGGCCAGGCCATTAATCCTTATTAAAAATATAAGAACACGAGGAAGTGAAACATTAACCTCTGAAATGTGAAGAGCAACATGTATTTCATTAAAGAATCTCCCCAGATCCAATACAAATTTAAGTTTTAACTGGGTACATAACAGGAAGATCATTTCCTATTCCCAGTCAGACATGGAAGAAATCTCCTAAGATACACTGACCTTATGATGTAATTCCTAATATCTTGAACTGAAATCCAACAGAAACAGCACAAAGCAGAGAAATGCCCATCAGACCCTGCTCACTTTCAAAAATGAACTGCAACTCCAATTATTTGTTTGGGACTGATCTTCATTTGAACAGACCCCCCCAACCTCAACTTAGATCTCTTGGGAATAAGGTCTGTTCCAGATTTCTTAATTCCCTCACCTGAGCCAGCTCTTAAAAGAAAGTAGGGGGGAATTTCATACCCATCAGCAGCAGTTCAGCTGGTAAGTTAAGATACACCATGCATCCTTCTAAAGCTTGTTTTTCAAACTCATCCCCTTGTCAGCTTGACAGGAATGTATAAAGAAATAAAGGATAAAACAAGAAGAAATAGTTAAATATTACTGGTAAAGAAGAATGTCCCCCTGAGAAACAAAGTTATATTAAGTCCAGGAACTTCTACTATTCTGAGTAAAAAAATCAGGCCATTGTGACTCTTTCACTGTACTGAAAACGTAGGCTACCGCTGCAAGGAGAAGATCAACAAGGAACGATAGGTAGGATGTCCCTCTTTTGTCTATTGCTCTGCCAGTAGAAGGGTGTATGATATTGGCCAAGATACACCATAACTGTGCCTCAGTTGCAGCATTTCAAGGAAGAGGATAAAGACATTTACTCCCTTTGGTACTGTATTTTAGCTGATAGTTTGAAAGAAGCCAAAATATCTGAGGCTGCTTTGATAAAACCACCTACTGAACTCTTCATCTGCAGGGTCCTATGAGCTAATACTCTTATTTCATCATTATGAATTTTACTTCTAGTACATGTACCTACTAAGTATAAGGTCACATTGCACCAAACTCTGCACCATTGGATTTTCTGTGTGAGATCTCTGTCATTCAGAAAAATCATGATTCAGGGGAAAAAAAAAATAGACACTATACAAATATACTCCAAAAGCAAAGATATTCATTTTTCACATCAAACTGACTGGGACATACTTCTGGGAGCTATCAGTCTGGGATATTCTACTTTCTCAGCATTAAGGCAGTGGGAAAAGTTAAGGAAATTCACTCAGAAGAGTATTAAATAGGAAAAAGCTCCGAGACTACAGGGATGGTTAGTTTGCTCCTCAATGCCTAGACTCCTTCAGATGAATTAATGCTCAAAAGTTGACATTGTACCATGGCATGCATTCCTCTCTGCATACTTACCTCTGACCTTTCATGTCCCATGACTCACAGATACTGCATAGAAATCTCCATGCCATCTCTTCCATTCTCCCTGGCTTACAGTATGGGCATAGACTTTATGTGTTGCAAGGACTTCCAGACACAAACATTCTTCTTTTCTCCCATCTTTGCTAAATGATTATCTAAAAAAAAAGCTACTAGAAAAATCAGCTGGATCAAGTGCCTTCTTCAGAGAGGCTGACATTTATCACTGCTAAATGTTAGCATTGGAACCATGAACCATAGAAGATTTACTTGACTTATGCTTGATTTGACGTAAGTGGTATTATACATTTTCTCCTACACTTGTGTGTAGAGCAAATTTCACTCTAGTTGTGGAAAAAGGCTGGTACATCCAATCTTTCATGGTTATAGGATGGAGTGCACGTGTAACCCTACAGGCAAGCAAAACAAGGAAGGCACAATGCCACTCCTGGCAGCACAATAGAGGTCTGGCAGGGCAACATAAGTTCCACTAGTAAGATAAAAAAGTTTGGTTTTAAACAATCCTCCTCAAAATCTTGTTTCTTTTTCAGTGCTGTCAGGAAGTCCAGAGGTGTTTCAGTTCTCAGATGCTCAGTTCAGAGTGCTTCTTGCTCACCTTGGCTTCATGTCATGCCCCATACTCATACCAGAAAGCGAAAGTTATTCTTCAGTGTGTACCACAAAATCTTACAGGATTCCTGCCCAAGCATCCAATATCTGCTGGCAGCCAGCAGGTAACCTGGGAAATGTTTGACTAACCAACTATAATATCCCTTCTGACTATGAGCTATTACAGAAATAGCAAATGAAAACCAGCACAAGACCTAAGCTTATAAGCCTTACTTGATGAGAAAACACTATCACCTTTTCCTCCCCATCTATTGGTCTACTGAGAATTCTCTCAGCATCTTGCCTTATACTATATTTCTCTCAGTTTCCAAATGCCTCAATTCCCATCTCCAAATTCAATCTTTCCAGAAATAAGTTTGGGGGGTTTTTAGCTTAAGAATGTCATCAGGAGCTGTACAAAATGTTGGCCAACATCTCCCTTATTGAGTCTCTCAAACCACTGTTTAATATTTCTACACCAGTGGCACTCAAAAAACTGATGAAGGTCTTGTGCTCTGCAGGATGCTCTGCAAATGCACAGAGAAAATCCTTGACTCTCAATACACACAGTCTACAGCTGTAACTGGAGGGTGATCCACCACAGCAGCAGTAATTCAATTGGAAGTTTAAGAGTGGGGCAACCAACACCCCCTAGATATGCAAGTTTAGGAATCAGGGTCATCACCATCACTAGGGCTATTTGGAATGCTCTGAAAGAGAATAGTAATGAAAGACCAAGATTAAGAACAAGTAATATTTTGAGAAGTAGAATCATATTCAACCTTTTGCCATGCCTTGTCTGCTTCTACACAGTGCCACTAGGCCCCCCTTCCTTTCTTTTTCAAATATTAAACTTACTAAGTAATACAGGCAGGAAACACATTGGCTCAAACACAATAGGACAGCTGGAGCAGCAGTATTGGACTAACACGTGAGGGCAACTTGTGCCTTTCATTCATGGTACCTTCCTTCACAGCACATCAGTGAAATTCCCCACGCTGTTGATTCTTGACTGTCTTATGCATTCCTGAGGCTCTGTTAAATCACTGCTGTGGAAGGGGATCTTGGGCACCCAAAAGCCTTTCGGCTATCTTATCTCCCTGTTAGGGACTGGCAATTACAACTACAACTTCCTCCATCTGCACCCTTCACACTCAGGCTGTTTTTCTCTGCCTCCAGTTTTAGGCTGCCTTTTATCTGCACCTTTAGCCTTCTCCACACTGTGACACTCCATTCAGAAAAAATCATCCTCAAACAGAAACCATACCATCATTGCAAATGCAAATAGTCCTGAAAAAGACCTGACTTGCAGATAGCATCTGAGGTATATATGTATAGCAACTGGGCTCACTCACAAACCATTTGCAAATCCGGCTCCTAGCAGTTAAATTTCAGACAGAAATGATCTAAGCTTTCAGAGCCTTCTTCTATCATGGCCAGATGGTGCCTGACCACTGCAATAATTTCTGCCATATTCCATCCATATGCAAGCCTCACTACTTCCATCAAACTGTTAGTACCAATCAACATTTTTCAGAATTTAGATTTTTAAAAAGCACTGATAGAAAAATGTGAAGATTTCATAAATTCTCTTATGAACATCCATTCTCTAGAGACCACCTTAGGCTCCTCTAAGGCACCTCCATCTGCACCATTTAAGTGCTGCTCCAAGTAAATCAAATCTGAATGGCTGTTTCCCTAATCCTAGGAAATATCTGATTCTCTCCCTTCCCTAGCAATTGAATACTGAAATCCCATTTTCCCTCTTTGCCTACACAACTAAATTTCCCACCCTGCCACTTTCCATCTCCATCCTTGATTAATTGAAACTCCTCCCTGAGGTCCTTCAGAACGTGCAAGAACAGGTGTTTGTCATTACCTTTCTTGTCCTACCTCCTTCTGGCCATTCAGGTGTCATTAAAAACTGTAAAAACTATTAATGGATCCTTTTCCCTTTCCACCGTCAGCGTTTCTCCATGTTTAGCCAATCCCTATTTCTTGAAGCACTGTCACACCTTCCCTGATACCCATTAAAAATACTTCTCCTCAACTGTCTCAAGATCTGCTCCTGTATCTCTTCCTATCCCATCTCCATATCTGGTTTCCTCCACGTTAGGAAATACACCAGGTTCCTGCCAGATTTCCTCTAAAATGATTTATCTTAAGAATGAAAGTCCAAAGAGCATTAGATTTTGTAGAAATACAACACAATGTCCATGTTTCATGTCTGTGTGCTACCCTATTATTTGTACATTCTGTCTTTTAAAGTTTTCATGGAAAAAGTTACTTCTCTTTTCTAGTCTTGTTCCCTCATTACAGTGTCAAGTACACTGCAACACTGCCAGCACGGCTATGGAGAAAGGTAAACCAGACAGTGCTACCAGACACTGGGAAATCTTTAGTTCTGATCAAACTGGAGGAAAAGCCACAACCTGAACTACACATTCAATACTTGGATTTATGATTTAGAAGTCTTGGGTGTATGATTTAGGATTTAGCAACTTACTGGAATCTCTTCAATCAGAACCTGTAGCCACAAGGAAAAGAAGAGACAGGAGGATCTGTTCTTTGGTGAAAGGAGGAACCATTAGGCCAGAAACAAAACATTATTTAGATAAGTAGATATTTAGATTAATTTTAGGAAATAATATGTAGATACTGCAGCAGAGGAGCCCTGAGACCCTTAGTTCCTTCCCAGGAACACACTCTTATGCACTCCAATTCCTCCTAGTCAAGGCTTAGACTCTGACCACAAGAAGCGTCTACCCTGCCAGAGCTACCCTTCTGCCTATCACCAACCCCAGCTTAGTGGAGAAGTCCTTCCCAACTGCAGAAGGTCATTAGGCACTCTGCCCCCCTGCACCTCAGCACCTGCATGTAATCTCAGAGGAAGTGGGAAGGCAATGTTCCACTCAAGGAGGCTTCTTAGCCCCCATTTGGCAGTTGCATTGGTGTACTCTGAGGCTGAGGCAGTCCAGATGAAATACAAGAGATTACAGGGTAAATGCTCGAAGTTACACTCCAAAATCTGCATGAATCCCTTTGCCTTCCTAGGAAAGTGACACATCCCTAGAGAGTGTCTTCAACAAAAGCAGAGGAGTGGCAATAGACCATGTTGGAGATGGGCTGATGTCTGAAGC
Source organism: Lophotriccus pileatus (assembly GCA_035583135.1). Taxonomy (NCBI): domain Eukaryota; kingdom Metazoa; phylum Chordata; class Aves; order Passeriformes; family Tyrannidae; genus Lophotriccus; species Lophotriccus pileatus. Next base: position 41,839,347 of record JAWWES010000168.1, on the reverse strand, counting down.
TGCCTTCAGAGCATGGAAAGAAACTGAGGATGTCTTACCAGAATCTACCA